>QEPC01006410.1:711427-737747 GCA_003113815.1 Sphenodon punctatus
TTTGCCCCCTTGTCGCCTTGCCCTTGATCCCCCTTACCCATTTCCAGGGTGCCTCCTGTGGCGCCAGCCCAGCTGCTGTCCCCGGGGTGTCCTGTGCTGGCTGCTGCTGGTGCTCTCCCCCTACCATCACCTCCATGTTCAGCATGACCCCCGGCTCCCCCACCCCCTCCTGTGCTGTCAAATAAAAAGATGAAAGCATTGGTGGAATATAGATGTTAGCAATTAATATTTGTAATGTGCCATTTGGTTCCCATAAGAGCACCTGTATATTTTTACTATAAATGGATAGAGGTTTACTAAGACCAGGCAAGGAGTTGGAGAATAGAATTCATAATCCTCCAGAAAAGCGACCCTTACTTGCTTTTTAATAACCCACATGGTAAAAGGATCAAAAGCCTGGAAAGTCTAATGATTCATTTTCAGCAAGCCAAGTTTCTTGTAAGCAGACAATTTCAAATGATCATATAAAACTCAACCACTCTCTAATATCCAATTTATTCTTATACCCAGCAATATTCCAAGATGATAAAGATGCATCATCTATATAAGAGAACCAGTCAACTTTCAGCATCAAGACTGGACTGAGAGTCATTAATACTCATTTCCTCTCTAAATATTACTCCATTAACACTTTCTTATAGTTGTCTTTCCCATTCTGCAAACTGCTAGCCTCCTCACAGTAAGTAATTCCCTGTAAAATATCTGATTTAGTGCCTTGCAGAAATCCTGAAGACAGCAGTAATACCTCTTTGGGCTGTTCTTGCCCACCCATCTCCTCAGGGTCAAGATATCTCATAGCCATAATCAAAATCCCATCTGACTGTTTTCTAGATTTTTCCATGAGGTTTTCCTGTATGGCTAGAGGAACAGTAACTTAAAAAATCTGGCTGGCACTGTTGGGTTGGATTAATCTTATGTATTTTAATGTATAAAGAACTCAGTCTATCCATTATAATACTCTGCTCCTATAAGTTGTCTTCAAGGCCACTTCCTCAGCAAGTTTCAGTTTAAACAAATGGCTTAGTTTTGTACCACACTGTGCCATTAAATCCAGGATATCTCCATTAATTCCCATATCCATCTTTCCTGCAACCAGTTCAGATCTCTCCTTCAAAAGCAGAGGGGAACATTCTTATCGTTGGGAGAAACCCGACTAGTCACTAACAGAGGCAACTGGCACAATTCTATACCCCACTGTGTTGTTAAATTTACATTGAGTGATTTCAGACGTGACGGGGCACCTATTGGCCCTGTCACGGAATCACCTTTCTGATTCCTGGCCAGAATCAGAACAGCCCGTCAACAGACGAGCTGGCTGATTCCGGCGGGGAATCTGGGGAGGGGGCGTGGCCGCATGGCACAACGTGTAGCCACAAAGCCCTGCCCCCATGCTCCCCCAGAAGCCCACCCTCCTGGAGACGGCTGGGCACAGCAGCCAATCTGGCTGCTGCGCCGTCCTGGGGTCTGGGCCAAGGCCCGGAATCGGTGACGGTAACGGACCTTACCATCTACTGATTCCGGCCCGTGGTTCAATTAACTACGCTTTTGGAGATGATGCCTGGACCATCCTTGAAAGCATGGTTATTTTGCTCACTGCCGGTGGTTCACCATGGTGAACATTTGTTGGCGAGCAACCAGATGTTACGGAACCATCTGCCACCACGGGCAGATGACCGTGATCTCGTAAGGTCTGAAAATACCCATTATCTCCACTAGTTTCCATATCCATCCTTTCTGCAGCCAGTTCTGGCCTCTCCTTCAAGAGCAAAGAAGGGGCATTTTTCCTATTTGGAGAAACCTGACTATGCACTAATTGAGTTACTTGCCTAATAGACTCTCTTCTGGGAAGCAAGGATTGAGAATTCGGTCAGTTAAAGGAATCAGATGCATTAATACACTTATTTTCCTTCTCCTTTATATCTAAAATAAGTAGCATCACTTGAGTACAATTGAAACTCAATTGGCTAAGTCACAGGACAGGTTTTGATTGACTGGCAGGGAACTAGACAGATCCCTCTGGCCACCATGGTGCCAAACAGTGGCAAAATAAGAGTGGTTGTACAGTCATTTTCCATTCTCCAGGGGTTATTTTTTTCTACCATGCCATGATTTTTTTTTTAAAAAATAAGTGGGTGCCACACTGCTGCCGTCAGCTGCTTGGCTCCATGAGGTCAGAGGGATCTGTACCTTGCTCCACTTCCCCTTCTGTGGGCTGTCCAAGTTACCAGTGCCACACCAATGCCATGCCTTTTAAAAAAATAAGCGGGTGCCACTGCTGCTTGCACTGCTTGGCATCATGGTGGCCAGAGGGATCTGCCTAGCTCCAGTTCCCCTGGCCTGGGCTGTCCATATACTAAGAGCAATGCCAGAGGTTGAGTGGGTGCTGCTGCTGCTTGCACTGCTTGTTGGCAAGTTAGCACCATAGAGGCCTGAGTGTCAGACCCCTGTACAGAGGTCGCAGGTATGGGGCTTGGGGCTATGGGAAGGTGTGCAGGGCTCGGTGACCCCGGAGAGATGTTTCCTCCGGTGGCAGGGCCCAACCAGCTGTGTCCACGCTGCTTCCAGGTTTGGCAGTGCCAGTGCGGCCGCCTGCACCGCCAGCACAGCAACAGGACAGGGTGGGGACTGTTCCTGTCAATACAGGAATCCCACCACGTCACAACATGGCGCCCGGGGTTGGGGCTACGGATGCACTACCATCCCAGGTGGAAGTCACACCTCCAGCCTCGCTGCCACGGTGCTCAAAGCACTTGCGTGCCTTGCATGGGGCTGGGGATTTAAGCAGCTCCTTGTTCCACCAGCCTTGCCAGTGATCAAAGCCTTTGTGCCTGTGAGACTGGCCCCCTTCTGTTGTGTATACTTCACTTTGTGTGATATCCTTGACAGTGGTGAGAGTGTTGATTCGAGTGGCTGTGATGAGTACGTGTGGGTTAGTTACAGTGTAGGTGCAGGGATACTCCTCCTTTACCACCCTTCTCACATTACATGGATCCTCCTCTGTGTGTTTGCCCTATCCAGATTCCGGGCCCCGGGGGGTCTGTACACCCCATCCCCTCCACCATTATGCACTCCCCTGCCCCCTCCTTTACCCCCATGTGTAAAGCAACACGGCCTTGCGTTCCTCGCCACCACCCCGTGATGATCTAGACTGGGGGTTTGTAGCTCCAGAAGCCAATCAAGATCCTGAGGGTTTTGTTTACAAGCAAGACCTTGTTGTCTGTTTTGGGTGTGGACTTGTGGTGTGTTTCCCTTTTTCCACCCCTTCCCCTCCTCTCATCCCAATACCTCACACAGAGAGGGGTCACTTTAGTTTTGCTTTGGTTTTGTGGGCACTGTGATTGTACTTTGTCTGTGGGCTCAACTTTGCGAAGATGTGACTGACCACTGAGCAGGGGCACAGGAGAGAGATACTTTTTACTGGTTAAAATAATTTGGTGCGTGGGGAGGAGCGGGATTGCCTTGCATAGGTGGGCACCGGGCAAGCACAATGGAGACATTTTTGTGTAGGGGGTGAATGTCTGGTTTATTTCTTGTGGGTGTTATAATTATGTCTGCCTGGTTGGCTTTTTTTGGCTTTGTGCATGCAGTTTTTTATTTTTCGTATCATATTCCTTTATTCTTGTACTGGCCTTAGCCATGACAAGGAACATAAACAACAAACAAACAAACAAACATCTAATAAACAATTCATAATACCATAGATACAAACAAAACCATAAATGCTCAGCATATAAGAAATTTTGGGAACCGGGCAACAAAAACATTTATCAAAGTGCTAGATCCCAAAAACTTCAAAGGCAACATGCCTTACAAATAGCAATAACTAAATGCAAACTTCTGAATATATAAATCAATGTTTCAACATTTCGGAGAAATAAAAGTCTTCCTTAAAGAACTTGCCCAAAGAGCAAAACGAGCTACTATTTCTGTATTTAAGGTTTTCTTATCCGAAAGACAAAAGATTACCAAACCAAGGGGAGACAAAGCCGATGGAGGATTAATTCTGGACCACATTTCAGTTCTTGCATGTAAATAAAGTGGGCAATATAACAGATAATGTACAAGGTCCTCCACAACATTCCCCCCACAGGAACATTTTCTTTCAGCATAAGGCTGGCCCACATAACAGCCTAAGGAGACCGCAGAGTGAAATGATTGCAGACGAAGGGCAGTGAAGGCTCTCCTCATACCATAGTCTAATAAATCGTTCAGATAGTTGCATCCACTCCTAGGGGGTAAGATGTAACAATACCAGGTAGAGGCACGTACCATCCTAGCTTGACTTCTCAAATTCTGCATATCGATATCACACAGCCTGTCCTTAATCATTTTAAGCACACCCTTTAATGGGAATTGTAGCAAAAAAGGAAAAGAGAAGCCCAAATTATTCAATTTCCTGCAGACCAATCTTGATCAGGGAAAGTCAGCAGACTGCATCTCCAAGTCATAACATGCTTTTGAAATCGAGTCTGATGGGCCCAAGGCCAGCTTTAGCACAAAGGCTAGAATTATTTTGTCCAATTTGGTCCCCAGTGATACAAGTCTCATTTCCAATTTAACCAGTGCTGAAGATGTGCCGGGAGGTACTCCAAGTAATTTCTGCAGAAATTTATTTTGGACTGGTTCCAATACTGACACGGCAGCAAGGGTATAACCCTATACCTGTGCTCCATAGCTAAGTTTGGCCAAAATTTTAGATTTAAAGACCTTAAGAGCCAGGCCCACTAAGTGCTCCTCCCTCATCAGTATAAAATTTATAGATGGCAACTGAACTTGCTAGAGCATCTTGTTTTACTGAGTGGATATGTGGAAGCCAGGAGTTGTTGTAAGCAAAGATCAACCCCAAATATTTAAAGGTCTGAACCTGATCAATTTGGTGGTTATTTAGAAACCAGGAAACTGGTTTAAACCGTTTAGCAAAAACCATGATCTTTGGGTTTTGGTAATTTATTTTGAGACCTTGTGACAGACATTAGGCTCCAAAGTCCCCCAGCAATCTTTTCAACCCTAATCTGGAGGTGGACAACAGCAAGGTGTCATCTGCGTACATTAAGATGGATATGTGCTGTTCGTGAATTTTGGGGGCTATATAATTACCCATGTCCCTGTGATCTAGACTCAGTTGGTTTACAAACAGATTGAAAAGTAGAGGGGCCAAAGACACCCTTGCCTGACACCCCTAGAAATGGGGATCTCTCTGGCTAGAGCTCTGTCCCCCCTCTTTAGGCGAATCTGCATCCTTGACTTAGAGTAAAGTGATTTTATTAGCGATAGCAAACACAAATCAATTCCCATATGAACCAGCTTGGCCCAAAACAAGGTTCTATCTATTAAGTCAAAGGCCAATGAGAAATCTATAAAGGCCACGAAGAGATCAAGTCCTTTTCACCTACAATGATTGACCAGATGGTTCAGAATGTAGCAGTGGTGAATGGTGCTCCTTCCAGCCTGAAAGCCAGCCTGCTCTGCAGCAAGAATTCCTCCTTCTCTAACCCAATTATCTAGACATACCAGCAGCAGTCTGGAGTATATTTTGGATATGATGGGCAGGAGACTGATGGGTCTATAATTTTGGGGATTGGCCCTGTCACTCTTTTTATAGATGGGGACTACTATACTAGTCCTCCAATAGTCTGGGATTTTCTCAGAATCATTTATAGGAGAGAAAAGATTGGGCAGGGCACTCCTCCACCAACTGGGATTCTGGTTAAATACTTCCCCAGGTAAAAAATCCCCACCTGGGGCTTTCCCATTTTTAAATAACATAATAGCCTCGTCAATCTCTATTTCAGTAACTGGAGCCCAGCGAGGTGAAATTACATTTATCTGCGGGCCTAAATCCTCCTCCAAGGGTCTACTGCCATTGAATATTTCAGCGAAATGTCTTTCCCACCGAGATTGATGGATTAAAGGCTCCTTCACCATAAACCTCTTGTTAAATGAGCAATTTATCAGCTTCCAAAACAACCCACTATCACCTTGGGTCAGGGCATCCAGTAACTTCCTCCAGTAAACTCTTGCAAACCCTATTTTCTTTGTAGTAATAAATGATTTATACTCAGCTCGAAGCAGTCTATAAGATTTTATCACCTCATATGAGGTATTATTTTTATTTTTTTTATTTATTAAAAATTTATATCCCACCCCTCCTGCCCACAGGGCAGCTCAGGGTGGCGAACAACATTCATTAAAACAATATAAAATTTTAAAACAATTAAAAAATACAATATGTGGGGAAAGCCCCCACCCCACCCCTACCCCTCGCCAAAAGCCTGACAGAACAGCCAGGTCTTACATATACGCCGAAACAGCAGGAGAGTGGGAACCAGCCGAGCCTCCTCCAGGAGCGAATTCCACAGCACATGGGCGACCACTGAAAAAGATCTAACATCAGTGGCCACCCACCTCGCCCAGGGAACCTCCACAAAGGCTCCCACGGACGATCTCAAAGGTCGCATGGGCACATGGGGAGTGAGGCGGTCCCGCAGATGAGCAGGGCCTAGGCCGTGAATGGTGTTAAAGGTTAAAACCAGCAACTTGAACCTGGCCCAGTGCTTTATAGGAAGCCAGTGCAGAGCCCGGAGCACTGGTGTCATGTGCTCCCTGCGACCCGCCCCCGTAAGGAGATGGGCCGCGGCATTCTGCACCAGCTGCAGCCTCCAGATGAGCTTCTTGGGCAGCCCCACGTAGAGCGCGTTGCAGTAATCCAGCCTTGAGGTGATGAAGGCATGGATGACAGTGGTGAGGTCGGAGTCTGAGAGATACGACCGAAGTCGTCTGACAAGATATAACTGTCGAAATGCACTCCCTGCCACGGCCACAACCTGAGATTCCAAGCTGAGCCGTGAATTGAGGAGCACACCCAGATTCTGCACTTGAGACACCATGGGGGGGCAAACCCCCCCCCAACAAGACCACCCCCAGGCCCCTCAAGCCCTCACCCACCAACATCACCTCCATCTTGTCAGGATTCAATTGCAGATGGCTCAACCTCATCCAAGCCCCCATAGCTGACAGGCACTGGGAAAATAAGGAGACTGCATGGCCTGGGTCGATGGAAAAAGAGAGGTAAAGCTGAGTGTCATCAGCATACTGATGACACTGCATGCCCTGAAACCCCTTCACGATCTCCCCTAATGGCTGCATATAGATGTTAAACAAGAGGAGGGACAGAGTGGCACCCTGCGGGACTCCACACGTGAGATCCCGGGGGGAAGACGTACACTCCCCCAAAACCACCCGGTGAGTTCTCCCGGCCAGGAACGAACGAAACTAGTCCAAGACTGTTCCGCCAATTCTGGCAAGGTCTCCGAGGCAAGTCACCAACACCTTGTGATCGACTGTGTCGAATGCAGCTGAAAGGTCTAGCAGGACCAGTAAGGTCTGACGACCCTGGTCCAACGCCAGATGGAGATCGTCAACCAAGGCCAACAAGGCCATCTCCGTATCGTACCCAGGCCGAAACCCAGACTGGGAGTGATTAAAGAAACCGGTGCGGTCCAGATGTTCCTGGAGCTGCCGTGCCACAGCCCATTCAATAACCTTTCCTAAAAAGGGAAGGTTAGAGACCGGCCAATAACTGGCAGGAGCATCAGCATCAAGAGATGGTTTCTTGAGCAGGGGTCTAACCACAGCCTCTTTTTGGCAGTCAGGCACCCTGCCCTCCCAAAGGGAGGCACTAACCACCCCAGCCAGCAACGGCCGTAACGTCTCCTGGCTAGTTTTCACCAGCCAGGATGGGCATCGATCTTGTTCACAAGTAGTGGCATGAATAGATCCCAACAAGGACTCCACATCAGCAGGCAACACCATCTGAAACCGATCCCACAAAACAGGACAGGATGGGGCATCCATAGCCCCAAGATGATCCTCTGCAGTAACTGTGGTACCGAAATCATGGCGGATGCGAGCGATCTTATCTACAAAGTACTCAATAAACCAGTCACAGCGGTCGCTGGATTGCTCCAGGTCCAGGTGGAGGCAGGCAGGACTAACCAAGCCTTTCACCACCCGGAAAAGCTCCTTGAAAGAACTCGGTTAGAACTCAACCTTCTGGCAGTTTTCCTAAGAATAGATTTTTTTCTTAGCACATTCGAAATCCCACCCACCCCTATCAGAAAAATACTCTACATGGAGATTTGGTGGCTTTGTTAAATAAGAGGTTAGATTCAAGGAGATGTCATCTAAAATCTTGAATCCAGAAAGAACATCCTTTGTCTTACTCAGCGAGTCTCTAAGGCATAACATCCTTAATGTTTCAAAATTCATGGCCATCTGGGAGTTTATCTCAGCAGACCACCTTACCCTGAAGGGCCCACATTGAACATAAGAGCCTAGCAGAATCCTATAGGGAATCTTCTGACCTAGGCCTAGATGTTCCAAAGTTAATACAAGAGGGAAGTGATCACTATCTATCAGATGGGCAATTTTGAAAGTGGCCACATTGCTCTGCAAAGAGGAGGAGATGATGCCATAATGAATGACACTCTCCCCTCGGGAGCTAACAAAGGTATAGACACCACCGTAATCTCCTGGAGCATTCCCATTTAGAATACAGAGGGAGTTTTCCAGGATAAACAAGTGTGCATGCAGTTGTTGTTGCACTTTTGTGGGTTTGTCTTCTTATTTTGAGCGATTGTCCCACTCTTACTACCCTGCTTTTCTGGGCACTGCTTGGCTGGCATAATGATTTTAAAGTGGGCACACTCACTGCTGATGGTGACCCATCAGTAGTGGGTACACTACTGCTCAGTAGTTCTAAGTTTCCGCAATTTTTAGTTCCAAAGATCCAAGTTCTGGGGATTTCTGAGGTCCAGAGTTCCAAATTCCGGGTCCTCAGAAAAAGTTCAGAGTTTCAGCGGTGTACCCGGTTCGGGTACTCAGAACTTCGAAACGCGATCCGAGTACCCAGATAGCCTATTCGGTGCAGCCCTACTTAAGATCCTTCACACATTATGAGTCATAAGTAAGGCTGAAACTCGAGCTCTTTCTCTCTATTATCATTGGGAATCATGGTTCTTGACTCATTTTAAGCGAGAAACAATAATCGAGAAAAATGACGATTCTCAACATTTCTCGGTCAAGAAATTTCTCTTGAAATAGCATTTACTGTTACCGTTTACCACAATTTACCATATACCAATTTACCATGTACAGATTACCATGTACCATATTCATATTGGTAATGGGTCTCTTACCATCAGTTGATGGTAAAGAACGGACCAGCAGCGGGGTCTGTGTCTCTTACCATCAGTTGTTGCCTGCTGCCACCGCGGGGTTCACCGCTGCCCCACTGCTGTCTCCGCCCACGCCCAAACTGAGCACCTGTGGAGGGAAAGGAGAGACGAGCGAGTGGTCGGCAGTGAGAGGGCTGACGCTGACTCCCTCCCCCCCACCCCGCTGGACACCGGAAACTGACTAGGGGGTATTTGGGGGGTGGACCGGCATCTGCACCGCAGGCCGCGTGCCGGTGGTCTCAGGCCTAAGGTCCGCAGCTGGGGGGTGCAGCCCTTTGGGGCCCTTAGGGGTCTGTGGGGGCTTAAGGGCGGTACATCCTGTGGTAAGGGGGTGCCTAGGTCGGTGCGGGGAGGTGCCCGAAAAGGGGGGTGCCTGCAGGGGGTTAGCCGGGGGTTATACTCCTTATTGATCAAGTTACATGTTAACTCTAACCTTCGACTCTGTGTATAGCTGTCCTAGCCATGATGCCTAAAAGGAGGAAGGGCCAGGGGGTAACAACAAGAGCCCGTGCAATGACTAAGCAATCTAAGCTAGAGGAGTTCCTCCAAACCACTCAACATAGCTCCAGACAAGGGGCACACACCCCCTTAAATCACTCACCCCCTCAGGGACTACAACCCCCTGATATCTCTTCATCCAAGACAGAGGTCCAACCCAAATCCAGGCTCCAACTCAGGTTCCAACTCAGGAACATCTTAGTGCTGCAGACCAGGCATTAACTCAATCACCTTGTTCTTGCAGCTCCCTTCTATTTAACAAAACCCCTCCTGGGTCTACAAGACAAGAGCCAGACTCTCTTCTACTAGAGGCACAGTTGGGGATGGGAACTTCCCTACAGAGGGGTCAATTAGAGGGGAATAGATTGACGCTGGAGATTTTGGGCAACCAATGCCTCATAATTGGGGACATGGTCAAAAATCTGTATGCCCAACTGAACTCTGTGTTCCTTCAAATAGAGAGACAAGCCCAAAAATTAGATACTGTTATAAATCTTACTAGTGCCTTAATTAACAGGACCGAGAAAACGTGCTCCAATAAACCAGTGGAGCATCGCACAGTAGCCTCCCAAACTTCTGCCCAAGAAGGGGGAACAATTATTCCCTCTGGACATCAGGCTACTACTGGTCAATATTCTCCAACCGCAGGCAGCCCCTCTTATGTCCCGGTCGCAAATGCAATTATTTTTAATATAGCCCCCAACCATACCCGATACTCTCCCAAATGGCAGTTCAAGAATAAAATCAGCTTGTTTATATCACAAATCTCTGGCCTTTTGGTTTCTCCTGGGTATATTGACAAGGTTCAGTATTTATTACCCAAGCCCTTTCTGCAACGGGTAGTAATCTACTTTAGATCCTTGGATCTTGTGACTGATCTGACTGCTTGCAGCAGACTATTTGAGGCGTGGGAGATTTATCAGGGAAAAATGATGAGGCATATAGATACTAACCCTCTGCTTCCAAAGCACTGTAATTCCTCTACCCAGGAAGAGCGCCGTGACAAACCTGCCGGGCAAGTCACTGCCGAATGGGAGGCGATGTTGATAGAGAGCCAGAGACCATGACAAGACCTTCTTGGTGGGCTGGCATCCCAGCTAGTGGAGACAACTAAACAAGCGCCTCCCCTTAAGTCCCTTGTGATCCCAGGTAGGGTATTAGGATGGTCCAACGGAGAGGCCCCGTGTGTGCAGAGGGCCCTGGCACTGGGGTCATTGGATACAATATGGAGGGCTGGGCCTGAGGGGCAGCAAACAGCACAGACCCCCTCCACTCCTAACCAGATAGGGAAGCCAAGTGGGGAAGTGGGACAAATTTTCCAAGGTAAAGGTTCATCAGCGGATCAGCCCCTGGATCAAGAGCTTGCGGGTAATGATTTAGCTATTGACCAGCCTCTTCATCATGACATTTTGCCCCTGAACATGGGGTTGGGCTCCGCATATGTTCGTGGAACATTGAGGGCTGGGAAAGGCACCAAAATGACCCAGATTTGATGGCCTTTATAAAAGGACACCATATTATCCTAATTCAGGAAACATGGTACACTGACCCGTTACATCTTGAAGGCTTTAGAGCCTACTTCTCACGAGCAGTTAAACAGCATATAAAAAGTAGAGCCTCTGGAGGGTTGGGATGTTTGATCTCCCAGGAGCTGCTTCCATCAGAAATTTTGCCCATTGATTTTCAGCTGGCCTTGGGATTTACCCTTAGGATAAGTTCGCTTAAGATGAACATTATCTTTTTGACGGTTTACATCCCACCCTGCAATGCAGGGACCTTCAGAAAGTCCCATTGGGACAATCTAGATACTTTACTTACTCAGCTTAGAAACAAATATCCCCAGGCCCATTTGATATTAACAGGCGACCTGAATGCAAGGTTGGGGGAGGGTGACCTTACCACTGGTCCACTGGCGAATTTAATCCCAGATTATATATCCGGCATACTCGACCCAAGGAGGTCCAAAGATACCCAGATCAATTCTTCTGGCCTTAGATTGGTCAGTTTACTTGTTATGCACAATTTATATGTTTTGAATGGGTCAGGATATGGAGACCCAAGGGGGGAATATACATACCTTGGACCTAGGTGATCCAGCGTTGTGGACTACGTAATTGTTACCTCAGCCATAATTCCATTTGTGACAGATTTTAGGGTTGGGTATGGGCTAGCTAGTGACCATCTACCCTTACAGATGGTACTAGCAGCCCACCACTCTACTATAAACCAAGTTCCATCCAACATCACAGGGGAGAATCAGAATCAGCTGGATATCCTGAAGGCCCCTCAGTGGAATCTCTCTCTGGAATTTTTTCTAGCTGATTATATTACCCAACCTAAAATTCAGCAGCAGAGGAATAATTTGCTCTTATCTGCTGACCCAGGAGAGATATTGAAACATTACAATCAGCTCAGTAAGGATATGATCCAAACTATTCAATGCCGCACAGGAATTTCTCAGACATCATATCCAAAAAGGGGGCAAGATGGTTTGATAAAGACTGCCAACAAGCTCGGGCCAAAATGAATTTGTGCTATTGGAAATACAGGAAGGCGCAGACTCAAGCCTGCCCCACCCCCCACCCCCCAGGCAGTATCTGGCAGCAAGAAGCGCATATAAAACACTTTTGAAGGAGAAGAGGAGGCAGTTCGGAGACCAACAATGGGCAGCCTTAATTCAGGCAGTGGATAGGAAAAACCCCAGGTTATTCTGGAGCATAGTTAATTCCGCCACACCTAAGGTGGAAAACCTGGTCGGAAGCGCTATATCAGCCTCCACTTGGATGGAGTACTTCCGGGCTCTATTTGCAGGGCAGCCTGAAAGTACATGTACTATAGACAGTGGTGACTTGCTAGAGCTTCACCCATGGCCTCCCGTCCAGGAGTCAGAAATAGAAATAGTGCTGGATACGTTCCACAGTCACAGAGCGCCCGGATTAGACTATATTCACATTGAATTTATAAAGTCAAATAAGGCATGGTGGCTTCTACTCCTGGCCCACCTGTTTACAGCAATTAACAATTCAGGGGAAATACCTAAACTGTGGACCAGAGCTATTGTCATTCCTATTTACAAAAAAGGGTGTCGAACAGACCTGGCCAATTACAGACCAATTAGCCTCCTCTGCATAGTGGGGAAGATGTATGGAAAGATACTGTTGGGAAATTTGTGCATTGGACCAGTCAGGAGAACATCATCCACCCTGAGCAAGCAGGTTTCCAGGTGGGTAGGTCTACCATAGAACAAAACAGGCTACTATGCCATATGGTTAGTAAGTACCGGGTAACAAATTACTCTTTCTTCACGGCTTTTTTAGATCTGCGAGCTGCTTTCGACTCAGTCGATAGGACCATTCTGTGGGATAAGCTAAAGGGGTCTGCGCTGGAAAAAAGGCTGCTTTATCTAATTCAGGCTCTCTATAGCGATCCCTCTTTGGCGATAAGAGTTGACCCTCAGGGACATACCACGGAATCAGTGGACACACGAAGGGGTGTTAAGTAAGGCTGTGTTTTGGCTCCAGGCCTTTTTAACTACTTCATAAATGACGTAATCCCGGAAATGTCTAGTACAAGATACTTTCCCCCAAAGATCGCAGAGAGGCCGGTCAGGTGTCTTTTGTACGCCGACGACGTGGTGTTAATGTCACAGACCAGAGTAGGCCTGCAAAAGCAGATAGTAGCCTTTTCAGACTTCTGTAAATCCAATAGATTGTTGATTAACTGCTCTAAATCTAAAATATTGGTCTTTACAAACAGGAAGAAAATATATAGCTGGAGAATTGGAGGGTACCCTATTCAGCAAGTGACCTCCTACCGTTACTTGGGATTACTATTCCACAAATCAGGTAGATGGAAGGAGCATATAACAGGGGCTATCCAGGCAGCTAGAGGGCCATTGAATGCCCTAATCTCCTCTTTATGCAACAGGGCAGAGATTCGTATGCCTCTGCCATCCAGGCATTTAACAGTAAGATAGGGGGGGAACTGCTGTATGGGGCAGAACTATGGGCTTTCTCGGAAGGACACAGGTTGGATAAAGTGCAGGCTAAGTTTTTATCTGCACTACTTGGCAATCCACCAGGTACACCCCATGCCATTATCAGACTGGAACTGGGGCAGACCAGATGGTCTCGTAAAGGTGCAGAGGCAGCCTTGAGGTCTTGGTGGAAATCTTGTTATGGCTTCCCTCCGGAGCTGATTAGAGAAATGATCAAGGACTCTTGGGTAGACCCTTTGGTGCAGGAAATTCAATCATATCTAAGCTCCATAGGGTTGTCTCTGGAGTACTTGGAACACAAATCTGTTGGGCTAATATATACCGAAATCAACTCACGGGTAGGCAATATCGACAGGCAATTGGAGATAGGCGTGATTAACGGCTGTCAGCATGCGAGCTCTTATCGGCGGTGGTTGCCCAAGCAGGGGCAGGTCCCAGATTATCTGGGCTCCACAATAGATATTAGGGCCAAAAGGCTTATCTTCAGAGTCAGGGTGAATGCTCTCCCCACAAAAGTCTTGGAAGGCCGAATTCAGGGAGTCCCGTTCCTAGATAGGCTATGCCCATTTGATGGCTTGTCTGTAGAAACGGTAGCTCATTCCTTTTTTTCTTGTCATTTATATGATAGAATAAAGGAGAAATATCTTGGAGAATTTATGCAAGAAAATCAGAACGCATCAGAGGATCATCTTTTAATGTTGTTATTATCCAGTAATTCCCCCCAGACAATTAGGAACATGGCATCCTATCTAGGGCAGTTAATACAATCAAGACAAAACTTTCTGGATTCCAAGGCCCCTTTCAACAGTCCTTTACCTTAACCCTGCTCTGGTCTGTCTAGTTATTCGTACAGACCAGTTAAACTCTATTAAATATACAATGGATAATAGCCCGATTTGCAGTAATTAGAATCTGTATAATGACATATACTGTCATGGGGAATGTTTTGTGAATGTAGGGGTCAAGTATTGCTGCTACAAACCCCAAGAAGGGCAAAGCGGAAAAATGGGGGAATCATAGCAGGGGTCATATGTGATTACTATAACCCCTGGAAGGGAGGGGTGATATCTTGGGAATGATAGGAGATTTTATTTTGCTACCTCGCAACAATTTGAATATGTTGTAATCTTATGCTAGTTTTATTTTGTGTAATACTGTGTTGGAATTTTGTTACGGCCTATGGCCAAACAAATAAAATTGTACTTACTTATTGGTAATGTGCATGCGCAAAGTGGTATTTTGCATTTTGCACATACGTATTACGGGGATGTACATGGTAAATTGGTATACAGTAAATTGCAGTAAACAGTATTTCAAGAAAAAATTCTCAACCGAGATCTCGGACTGTTATCAAGATTGTACTGAGATCTTTGTGATAATTCTCGATTCTTGCGATATTTTCACGAGAAAAAAATTGCTTCTCATTTCATCCCTAATTATGAGCAACATGCATGAGCAACATAGCTCCACTGTTAACCCTTGGTTTTCAGCTTGAAAGATGCAAGTGATCCTGCCCACTTGCACAGGATCTTGGGAGCTAATTACTGGTGTTGGTGGGTAGGGCAGCGGAGACAATGACCGCCCTTGTGGAGGGAATCCACCCCATACTGACCCCACATGTGCAGAGTTTGGGGGTCCTCTTGGACCCTGACTTCTGGTTGGATCGTCTGGTGGAGACAATGGCAAAGGGAGCCTTTCGCTAATTACATCTTGTGCATAGGATCTAGGGGTGTGCATGTCATTTTTGTTATTACAATAACAATAATGAAAATTGTCATTTTCATTATCGTTGTTGCAATCATGAAAACAACAAATGATAATAATGAAAATAGAAATAAAAATTACATTTTGTTTTTGAAATAAAGGGAAAAAACTGAAAAACTTATTTCCAGATATACCTTTTTTGTTTCTTATTCAAGTCTACTGAACCTTGGGGAGGCTGTATCCCCAATGGAGGCCACCATATGTGCCAAATATTGAAATGATAAGGTATAGGAACCCGATTGTAGAAGCAATTGAACATTGTGATTTTGAGAAAAGCTCCATACACATTCATGGGTACAACTTCTTTATCTTCCATCCACTTTATATTTAACCTGTTAATATTATGTCCCTCCACAAGCTTAACACACCTGCCAATTTTCAGAAAGATTGGCTGAAGGGTACTGATGGTATAAAGCATTAACTTGAACATACATTTCCAGCCATAACATTTGTATATTCCATCCTGTTTACAAGATATTTAGCAGAAATATATCACATACCTTCCCTATCATCTCTGCCAAATTACAGGACAATTTGTTAAATTGCCTGAGTGACAATCACTCGGTCGACGAGCTGGTCCAGCATTGGAACATCTTGATGGGGGACGCCATTGACAGGGAGGCTCCAAGACATCCCCTGCCTCCATCTTGTCACCGCAGAGCCCCTTGGTTTATTGAGGGGCTGCGATGTATGAAACAGGTAGGCAGGAGACTAGAGCAATGCTGGCATCGGACTCACTCTGAATCTGACCAACTTCTCCATTTGCAGTCCTATATTGAGGCTGTGAGGACAGCAAAGAAAGTATTCTTTGCTGCCCTCATAGCGTCTGCAAAGTCATGCCCAGCAGAGCTGTTCTGGGTGGTGCATGACCTGGTCAGTCCGGCCTCCCTGCGCCTGGATGGGGACTTGCCCCAGGCCCGCTGTGAGGAGTTTGCCATCTACTTTGCAGACAAGATCGCTCAGATCAAGAGTAACTTTGACACCACATTGGAGGCAGTAGGTGAGGAGTGCGAGGTTATGGAGGCACCTTCTGGTTTATCTTCCTGGGATGAGTTTCAGGAAATGACGCCAGTCAATGGAGTGGATGTCTTGGGGTCTGTTAGAGCCACCAGTTGTGAATTAGATCCATGCCCGTCCTGGTTGGTGAAAGCCTCCAGGCATTCTGAGATGGCATTGGTGGCCTTAGTGGACGATCTCCGCTGGGAGATGGATGCAGGATGTTCAACATTTCTGATCCTGCTAGATCTCTTGGCCACTTTTGACACAGTGGACCATGGGCTTCTGCTGAGATGACTGCGAGACCTGGGGAGCCTGGACGGGACTGTCCTTGGGTGGTTCCGTTCATTCCTCTTGGGGAAAAGCCAGCGGAGGTTGCTGAGGGCTGAAATATCAAGCCCCCAGGCCTTGATCTGTGGCATTCCACAGGATTTGATCCTGTCTCTGTTATTATTTAATGTGTATATGCAGCCCTTGGGGGAGTTCGTGAGAGGGTTCAGGGTGCAATGTCACCAATATGCTGATGATACTCAGCTGTACCTCTCCTTTTCAACTGACCCAGGTCCTGCTGTCGCGTTACTTTCCCAATGTTTGGAGGCCGTGGTGGATTGGATTTGGCAGAGCAGACTGAAGCTCAATCCCAACAAGATGGAGGTGATATTGGTGGGCAGGACGAGGGTGGTGCTGGCACCCCTTGTGGGGGGCGGGTCTGCCGTCCTGTAGCCCAGCAGGTTCGGAGTCTGGGAGTGCTTTTGGATTCAGACCTCTGTCTGGATCGACAGGTGGAGGCAGTGGCTAAAGCCGCCTTCCACCAGTTGTATCTAGTGCAGAGGCTGTGTCCGTATATTTCCGGGCCCGATCTGGCCACTCTCACCCACGCCTTCATCACCTCAAGGCTAGACTACTGCAACGTGCTCTACGTGGGGGCTTCCCTTGATACTGGTCCAGAGGCTTCAGCTAGTACAGAATTTGGCGGCCCATCTCCTTACAAGGACAGGTCAGCGGGAGCACATAACACCTGTGCTCTGTACTCTGCACTGGCTGCCCACAGCGTACCGAGCCAGATTCAAGGTGTTAGTATTGGTCTATAAAGCCCTGCATGGTCTGGGCTCCTCATACCTCAGGGACTGCCTCACCGTCCGCGGTTCAGAGCGATCCCTTTGGTCCACCAGGGGTGCCTTTCTGGAGGTCCCCCATGTAAAACAGGGGGTTACAATGGAGAGTGTGTTCTCGGTGGCTGGGCCACGACTTTGGAACTCCCTTCTGGAGGAAGCCTGCCTGACTCCAGGTCTGCTGGCTTTTCGCCGAGCATGCAAGACCTGGCTGTTTGCCCAGGCCTTCGGAGGACAGGGTGGGGTATTTGGGGGTAAATTTGGGTTTTAAGATATATTTAATATATTGTTGCTTTTTTAGTATTTTTGTTGTATTTTTATGTATCTTTTGTTATTGTATGCCGCCTCGAGATGCCGTAGGCATGAGTGGGGTGGCTAATAAATATAAATAAATACATTAATTAAAATAAATAAATAAAGGAACCCAATTTTATAAGCAAGTTGTCCCCTTGAAGACCATTCTTCAGATAAATAGCAGCACATGCAGTGCCAGTCAGAGGCAGGCACCTGGCATGGCAGGGGGAGGGAGGCTGTATGAGGGAGGATGGGGAGCAACCCAACAAACTGACAGACACATTCATTGGCCAATTATTGCATGATTCCAGCTTTACAGGACCAATCGGTGGTGTCTTCGAAGCGGGCATAGGGGGTGACCCTGAGGCGGGCATAGAAGGGACATAACTGGGACTTTGTAGATAGCATCCCAGAAATCAGGAGACATAGTTTACACATCCAGGCTGGCCAATTATCATCACAGTCACATCCTGCAGCACTGTGACAGAGGACATAAGAAAATCTCTATTGGCTCTTTCCTAAACAGATGCTTCCGACTTCCCAGGAGGATATTTGGTTGACATTTCTGCTGGCCAATTAGCATCACAAACTGATCTTATACCACAGTGACACGAGAATCCCTGGCATAGACTCCTTCTCTGCATATGCTGTGCAGGCATATAAAATTGGGACCCTTTATCAGATCTTTCTGATATTTGGCAGAGATGATCGTAATAGTGTGATATAGATCCCTTACAAATTTCAAGTACACTGGTTGGACTACAAAGATGTTACAGTCAGACATACATTTATAAGTTAATTGCTTATACCACCAGAACCCTTTATGCAATCCTTCCCCTCACAGCCACCACAGGGACCACAGCCACCACAGGGAATTGACTGTGGTTGACTGTGATCTCGTAACATCTGAAAACAACCTCACATTCAGGACTGTTTGGCCCCGCTGCGGGATGACTGTGGTTCACTGTGGTTGACTGTGATCTCATAAGATCTGAAAATACCCGTTCCCACAATCGCTGCCACCACAGGGGATTCACTGTGGTGAGCAGCAATTTCGTAACGTCTGAAATTACCCCAAATCAGTTCTTGTATTGGTATTCTTATATTAGCTTGCTCAATCAAAATCCAATCTTTTGATTTCAACTGACATTGTGCTGATAATACTGCCACTTCATAATAATATATTAAATTGGGAATCGCTATTCCCTCTTCCTCTCTTGATTTCTGTAACAGTTTAACAGAAATTCTTGACTTTTTACCTTTAAATATAAAATTCAGAAGAGCTTTCTGCCAAGTCCTCAAAATTCCTAGAGATATAGAGATGGGGATACTCATAAACAAAAATAAATACTGACATTTTTATGACTTCTATTCTTCCAAACCATGACGTGTTAAAACTACACCATCTGGCCAAATATGCTTGTATCTTACTAATCAGCAGAGTATAATTGTTCAAGAATAAGACTTTAGAGTCTCGAGTTATATAAATACCCAAATATCTGATGAAAACCTCTGATTTCCAATTCACTAACATTATTTGGAAAATGTTCTGTTTCTCCTTGCTAGATACATTGATATGTAAAAGGTCTGATTTCTTTTCTTTAATAACATGCCCAGAAACTAGACTAAATTAATCCAATATTACCTTACAAATGGTCAAAGATTGTAAGAGATTTTAAAAAGTCAGAATTACATCATCAGCATATAATGAAATCCTATACTCCTTTGCACTTACAGATATACCAGTAATCCCAAGGTGTTCTCTTATAACAATAGCTAATGGTTCTATACATATTGTGAATATAAATGGTGACAAGGGCCACCCTTGACAAGTTCCCCTCTTCAAAATAAACACAGATGATCTAACTCCATTTACCAACACAGAAGTCATAGAGTGAAAGTATAAAGCTTTGATATTAGAAATAAACTTAGGGGGGCTGTCTGGGCATGTGCGAGCATTAGGACGCACGTGGCTGTGCTCCTGCTGGACCTGATGCCAAAATAGGGGGAAAAAACACAACTGAGGAAAAATAAAATAGCCTAAAGTAAAGGGAAAACCTGCAAAAAGGAATGAGCCTAGAAAAAAAAAGAGAAGCAGATTCTACAATTAATAAATATTACCTCCCTCGGCGAAGCACAAGGAAAGGGGAGGCTGTGTGCAACAAAATGGCCGACGCAGCATGCAGGGAAGAAGCCCGGGACCCAGACAACTTAACGCAAGTACTGGAGTTATTTAAATCAATAAAAGAGGATCTTGCCATAAATAAAGAGGGGATTTTCTTCATAACTGCTGCATTGGGAGATTTGAGAACCCAAATTGAGGGGGTTAATAAGAGAATAGACACTGCAGAGCAAAGAATAAGTGATATGGAGGATAGAGAAAACAATTCAGAGCAGAGAACTACTAGAACTGAGGTACAACTGTCTGCTCTGCAAGCAAAAATAGAAGACCTGGAAAATCGCTCCAGGTGGAACAACTTGAGAGTAATGGGGGTGCCGGAGGGATTAGAAGTGGAAGGTACATGTAAGTTGTTGCTGCATGTATTCAAAACAATTTTCCCTGACAAGGAGGAATTGCACCATATTGAATTGGAAAGAGCTCACAGGTCACTGAGACCTAAACCTAAAGAGCAATCCCCCCCCCCGAGCAATCATAGTCAAACTGCTTAGATTTGCAGATAAAGAAGCCTTGATGAAGGCAGCCAGAGGGGCAACAGAAATGACTTATCAAGGAGCAAGGATCTCTATTTATCCAGACCTAGCATATGAAACCATACAGAAGAGAAAGGCCTGGAAACCCATGCTTGAAACCCTTCATAAAAAAAATATAAGAGCCCAGATTTTCTTCCCAGCAAGATTCACGTTTGTCCATCAAGGAAGGAGAAGATTTTTTTCTCAGTTACCGGAGCTACAGGACTATATGGCAAAAAACTTTAAAGACTGAAGGGAGAAATTTAAAAAGTGCAAGAGAGAGGGCCTGTAAAGTGCTTGACTGAACTTTGAAAGCTCCACAAAGCTAACGATGATTAGATAAAAGAAGGGATGCAGTAAATGGTCTGCAAATGAAATGTTTAATTATCTCGGATACAAAGAAAAGAATGTTTATAAGAAAGGTTTATGGGAAATGGCAAAGGGTCTGGGGGGATGCAAAGAGCCTGTTGGGCACGTCACTCCTAGAAGGGAGCTCCCCACAAAAGTTTAAAATAGAAATTATAGATAGGGGGGAAATCTAAATGTCCTGTGTAAGGAATTGGAAGCAAGAAGCTATGGAGGGTGGGGGGGAAAGTTTATTGGTTTTTGTTGGTTTAAAAATAGAGGGAATATACTATTGATATGCTCATCCAGGTATAAAAGAAGGGAAACAGCTAGGATTCAGTCAAAAAAGCAGAGTAAGCAAGGTACAAAATACGAAGATAACAGGAGAAGTCAACACAAGAAAAAACAACTCTTAAAGAGAGATGATGGATAGAGTTAGACTGTTATCCTTTAATGTATGTGGATTGAACAATCCTATAAAAAGAAAAAAGGTCTGGCAGCTGCTGCATAAAGATCAGATAGAAATTTTTGCAATTCAAGAAACTCATTTGTTGAGGCAGGACAATCATAGATTTGCTAACAGGGGGTATAAAGTATTTTTTTCAAATGCAAACAAAAAAAAAGCTGGAGTTGCGATTGGGATATCAACAAAAATAAAATGGCAGACGCAGAGCATTGAAAGAGATGAGAAGGGCAGGATGATATTAATTAAAGGATCAATAGGGCAAGAACAATACACTATTTGCTCTATTTACGCACCAAACAACAACACTGCAGCTTACTTTGCAGAGCTGTTACCAAATTTAGAACAAAAAATAATAGGACAAGCAGTGTTGTGTGGAGACTTTAATTGCCCACTTTCATCCTTGGACCTATCTACAAAAAACAAACTAAATAAACAACAGAATAGAATTGTGCAGTTAATAGAAAAATACAAGTGGATAGACATATGGAGAGTTCTCCATCCAAAAAAACAGGAATTCACCTTTTACTCTAATCCGCATAAAGTGTCCACTAAAATAGATCATATTTTAATAAACCAAAATTTATTCAAGGAAGGAATGCAAGCTTATATTCAAATCCTTCCCTTCTCAGACCACAATGCTATCAAGCTAGAGATAAAGGAGGGAACACAAAAAAACACCAATGCATATAGATGGTCTATGAAAAAACTTTATTTAAACAACAGCTGGATTAAAGAGCAGATACAAAATGCAATAGTAGAATATTTCCACTTTAATGATGGGCCAGAGATCTCGCCAATAACATTGTGGGAAGCGGCTAAGACTGTGATCAGGGGACAGTTCATTTCCTTAGAAGCATACCTAAAAAAAGAAAAAAACAAACAGGTAAACGAGCTATTATTACAAATAAAACATCTAGCTAAGCAACCAGCAATTAATGCAGAAAAAATTGCTATATTAAAAAGTCAAATAAACTTAATTGAAACAGAACAGATGGTATCTAGGATTAGATACACTAAGGCGTATTATTTTGACAAAGCTAATAAGGCAGACAAAGTTTTAGCTGGTTTGGTAAAAAAAAAGAGACAAAAAACTAACATCCCTTATATTAGAGAAAGAAAGGACTCAATTTTGTTAATGGGAAAAGAAAAAGAAAGATGCTTTGTGGAATTCTATGAGGACATCTACAGGACGAGGAATCCTAAAAAAGAAGACATAGATAGTTTTCTAAACTCAATCAAGTTACCTAAAATTACAAGGGAGCAGAACGAATACCTCAATAGTGCTATAGAGTTATCGGAGGTTAAAACAGTAATAATTTTTTTTCCAAAAAACAAAGCCTCAGGCCCCGACGGCTACCCCGTAGAATTCTACAAAACTTTTGAAGAACAAGTTAGCCCAATACTAACCAGAATGTTTAATACTTTCTTACAGAAAAAAGAAATGCCCAACACATTTAAAGAGGCACATATCATGCTGTGCCCAAAACCGGGGAAAAATGTGGAATTATGTAGCGGCTTTCGTCCTATCTCCCTAATCAATACCGATGCCAAAATTTTTACAAAAATACTGGCCAACAGACTGGGGACAATTATACCAAACATTATTGCACCAGAACAGTCTGGATTCATAGCGGGCCGGTTAGGGATTGATAATATAAGAAAAGTAATTAATATTATCCACCAAATTCGTAAAAATAAGTCCCCGGCCGCAGTGGTCTCCTTAGATGCTGCGAAAGCATTTGACATGGTGGAACATAAATATTTGATACACACTATGGAAAAAATGGGAATGAAGGGCAATTTTACAGAATGGATAAAATTAATCTATAAAGAACCCAGGGCAAAAATAATATTGGATGGGGTAGTAACACCAGAGTTTAATTTGACCCGAGGCACTAGGCAGGGTTGTCCCCTGTCACCGTTATTATTTGATATAGCAATAGAACCATTGGCTATAGCAATAAAACAATCCCAGCACATCAAAGGGATAAAAATGGGAAAGGAAGAATATAAGACAGCTCTATACGCAGACGATATGATGTTATTTCTCACAGATCTTCCAAATACTGTGCCTAATTTGTTAAAGATGGTGGAAAAATTTGGGGCGGTTTCAGGATATACGATAAATGTTGAAAAATCGCAAATGTTGATATTTAACGAGGAGAAGCTTTCTAGAGCAGAATTACAAAAAGCCACACCATTCAGTGTACAAAGTAATGCACTAAAATATTTAGGTATCAACATTACTAAAAAACCCAAAGATCTGTATAAATTCAATTTCCTCCCGCTAGTGGAAATAGTTAATGGAAAGGAAGCAGATTGGAAAAATTTGCAAATTTCTTGGGCTGGTAGAATGAATTTAATAAAGATGGTAATTTTACCTAAATTATTGTACACCTCTCTGGCCTTACCGATACATGTCCCCAAGCAATATTTTTCCACCATTAATAAAATTATTGCCAGAATTATTTGGAACAGAAAAAAACCTAGAGTTAGAAGAACAATCCTATACACCTCAAAAGAAAAGGGAGGTATGAGTGCTCCAGATATCAAATTGTACCACTGGGCGTCTGTTCTCAGGGGTATAAAACACTGGTATCACAGCAGCAAGATACCTGAGTGGATACAGATGGAAAAAAGCCTCTGCGAGATAGAGAACTTTAAAACACTTCTCATGGAAGAGATGGATATTAAAAAACAAATAGATATGGAGCATCCGTTCATTGGCATGGCTATCCATACCTGGGAACAGTGCACAAATAAAGCAGAGATGATAAAAAATAAATCCCCTTTCTCCCCAATTTTTGGAAGCTGGGCAAGGAGGGCAGATATACCGGTGACAATTAGCAAGACCTGGGAAGCAAAAGGATTAAAAATAGCAAAAGATCTTTTTGTAGGGGAGGAAATACTAACCATTGATACCATTAAAGATAAACTGGGTAGGGAGCCAGACCCCTTTACTTACACAAAAATAAAAAGTAAGTTTAATAATAATAAGAACAAACCCCACTATATTAGAGAAAGCACGGATCTGGAAAAAGTAATATATGGAGATTCATCCCAAACACACATAATATCTCGGCTATATAAAGTCCTACGCAATTTATACAACTTACCTGATGCAGGGTACATCTCTCAGTGGGAAGAAGACCTACAAATAAAAATAGAAAAAAAAGAGATGTTACAAATATGGGACAACATGCATAAAGGCTCTAGATCGCTATCTCTTAGAGAACCGCAAATAAAAACTATATACCGCATGTATTATACCCCACATAAATTGCATAAAATAAATATAGCCTATCCTGGTAATTGCTGGCAGGGGTGCGCAGCCCCAGGGACTTGGATGCACTGCTGGTGGTCTTGCCCATATATAAATGAGTTCTGGAAGGAGATCTGGCCTCACATGAATGATTTAGCTCAACAGGAGATACCATTCCAGCCTACCTTTGCTTTGTTGGGCATCTTTCCAGAGATACAGGTTATTAAGGAGCGGCGACAAGCATGCCAACAACTAAGAATTGCAGCGATATATACTGTTATTTGCAACTGGAAATCAAAGAAAAGACCTTCGTTTAAGAAATGGATCCACAGGATCTGGTATACACTTACCTTGGAACGTATCCACGCTGAAATCCATCAAGAACTTGAATCCTTTTATGCTGTATGGAGTAACATATGGGAATTATTGCAAAAACAGTTGAACCTAGACAAGGAAAATGTATTGTTATGTTTAACAAAAATTTAGTTAAATAATAATAGGGGTAACTTACTTTTGTAGGGTTGGACCATCACTGTAAGGGCATTTTGCCTCAGTCCATATCGAGTATTGTCGGCTTGTTATGTGTTACCGAGAGTTATGAAAAATAATAAAAATACTTTTTAAAAAAAGAAAAGAAATAAACTTAGTCCCATAATCACCCATTATTATTATTATTATTATTATTATTATTATAAACATTTATATAGTGCTGGTCATGTACCTGGCACTGTAAAGAACTTAGGAATATTTATTTATTTATTTATTTACTCAATTTATACCCCGCCCCTCCTGAAAAACAGCTCAGGGCAGTTTCCAACAATAAAACACATATAAAAATAGATAAAACAATTTAAAAACACATCAAAAATACAATATCAAATATTAAAACATGGCCCGGGAATAGACGTGGTCCCTGCCTGTGGCTTACAATCTAAATGACAAGGAGGGGGAGACAGGGAGAGGAGACAGTGGGAGAGACAGGGGAGAAGACAAATGAACATTCAAGCGGATGCGAAGTCTCAGGTACGTGTGCTTGGCTTAGTTACAATTGGGTTAGTTGCAGCAGTCTGCAGAGGAGGGCAGACAGTAAGTATATGGGGATCGACTAGCAGGCATTGGGAAAGGCAGCAAGAAAAAATGGGTCTTGAGGAGGGATTTGAAGGAGTGGAGGGAGGGGGCAAGGTGGATGTGGGTAGGTAGGGAGTTCCAGGCATGGGGGGGCAGGGAGGGAGAAGGGTCAAAGGTGGTTAGGTGAACAGGAGAAATGAGGGTGAGTGGGGGAGGGAACAGAGGAGGAGCAGAGAGCGCATGCAGGAGTGCGTAGGGAGATTAGGGCCGAGAGGTAAGGGGGAGCTTGGTTGTGGAGTGTTTTGAATGGGAATACCAGGAGTTTAAACAGGATACGTTCAGGAAGGGGAAGCCAGTGAAGAGAGAAGAGGAGAGGCTGCACATGGTCGAAGCGACGGGCAGAGTGAATGAACTTGGTAGGGGAGTTTTTGATTGCGATAAGGGGGGACAGGTGAGAGCGAAGGAGGCCAGCAAGGATGAGGTCGCAGTAATCAAGGCGAGAGATAACCATGGCATGAACAAGGGTTTTGGCTGAGGAGGTAGAGAGAACAGGGCGGATCTGAGCAATGTTATGGAGGGCGAATCGGCAGG
>QEPC01006418.1:35046-60668 GCA_003113815.1 Sphenodon punctatus
GTTTGGACAAAAAACTTTTCTTTGCAGATCTTTACATAAAAAAACAATTTGAAAAATAATAAAAACACCATTCCTTCAACTCCCAACAAGAACATGTTGTACATGCATGTAGGTATTGAGAAGAATGAGCGGTTACTGCGGTACAAAGAGACACACACATACAGCAGCAGTCAGCGACAGTGTGACAGCGTCACAGCACAGCACTGCAGCGGCAGCACAAAATATTCATACTCCCTTCACAGAACCGCGATAAGCACTCATGCCTGTGTCTCATATATTAAATTGGCGGAACGTGGGAAAAGACCGCTGATTTTATACGACAACGGTAATGATCAAGAAATCGGCGAAACACATACATGCCACATCTGCGAATTCTTGTAGCGAAAGAAATGCAGAATCACGGAGTACCGCATGGAATTCTGCGAGGCGCAACGTGGGATGCCGAGGTTTAGGAATGGAATCACAGTGCGGTAACAGCTGCTGCCACATCAGCCCTAGGTGGGGATATGTACTCCTTTCTCTATGCCAATGATATGGCCTTTGTTTCTCTTTTGAAACTAGGGTTACAAAGGATTTTAAATGAGCTGGGGTCTTTTGCAGATCAAAATAATCTGAAAATAAGTGTGGCGAAATCCAAAACAATGACTTTCGGAACTAGAAAAAGTTCAGGATAAGTAATAGGGAAAGAAAAACTGGAGTCGGTAAAGGCTTTTACCTATCTAGGCGTTACAGTCAATAAAACCTTGACCTGGGGAGATCACATCCAGAGAATAAGGTTGAAGGCGGATCAGGCAGGTGGAGGGATTCTCTCCTTCTACAACCAAACAGGGAAACATGGATGTTTGGAGGCTTTGAAGGTGGCTGAAGTAAAACTGGACTCCACACTACTGTATGCGGCCGAGCTATGGGGATTAGATCGAAGGGCGTGTGAGGCCCTGGAAGTAACCCAGGCAGCCCTTATTAAGAAATGATTAGGCGTACAAAGGTCTACGCCCCAAGCGTTCATTACAGTGGAGTCTGGTATACTAAATGTGGCCATGAAAGCCAAACTGAAAGCATTGCTGTATTGGCAAAAACTCAAGGCACTTTTGCCAAATTGTTCCCCTAAACAAATTTATCTGGAGATGGTGACTCTCCCCAGAGGAGTCTGTACTTGGCTAAGTGAGGTGAAGGAAGCAATGGTAAATTTGGATCTTGGTCATCTGATGGAAAATGTTGACCCAATCTCATCAGGATTTGAAAGAGATCTAATTGGGCAGCGAGTGGCAGACTGTGCTGTGCAAGAGGAGAGGGCCAGGAAGAGGCAGTATAAGTATCTTATAGTTAATCAATATGGCCTGCAGATGGAATCCCCTGCAATTTATCTGGGGATACCTTATTATATGAGGCAAATGACTACAAGGATGTATTTTTCCCAGCTAGCATCTAGACTCCAGGAAGGGAGATGGGTGCAGATACCCATTGCACAAAGATTATGCCCATGCAATACAGGCCAGAATGAAGACTTAATCCACATTCTTTGGGAATGTCAGTTTTATATCACAGAAAGAAAGAGATGGCTGACCCCCCTAGATGCATCAAGTACTGGTGGCACTGTCGGTTGTTCCGTGGGTGGCTGTAGGTGGAGATGGGTGTTGGCCGGGAGCAAACACTCACCAACACCCACCAAAAGTGGCGTTTACACAGACGCCCCCACCCATCTCCACCCATGGAAATGCTCCCCACCCACCGGCCAACACCCATCTCCACCCAGAGGAACTGGGTGGAGGCATCATTTGTGCACAGGGCCCATGGTGATTGACTGCAGTGGTGCCCTGCAACATGTATAATAAAATGTAACACCCATTTTATGGGTGTTAGAGTGTCTGTGTAAAAAGGGCCTATATAACAGGCTCTGGTTTATTTTCTGTGTATCATTTTGGCATGTCCCCCTTTTAACTTTTAGGGGGCTATGTTTGTGGATTTTTAAGTAAATAAGGTTCCTGGCCATTTGTGTTTTCTAAGTATTGAGGCCTAGGCGGATGCCAGAGCCTGCATGGGTGTGCCATGAGGCTAAGGGGAGGGGGGCATGTGTGGGAACGGAGGATGCAAGTCATGTTTTGATGAATTATGGGGTGTCTTTTTACAAAACTATGGTTTTACATAATTTTTTTAAATGCTTTTCTTAAATGCAAATCAGGTTTTTTTTCTTTTTTTCCCTTCTACTTGTATGTAAGGGTTTAACCTAGCAAAAAGGGTGTGGGCATTATCAGCAGGTGATTCAAATGCTAATGGGCTCTGCTTAAGTCAGAGTCTGAGAATTCTGGAAGGGAGTTGTTTAAAAAAAACTAGTTTCTATATTACAGGCCAGGATTTATTCAACAGCCCCAGAGAGACCACCTCTCCAACAAATGAGGGTAAAATTGGTTAATTCTTTTTTAGTTTTGATTGGGGGTGTGAGAAAGCATAGACCACTTCAGACAAATACTTTTTCTTTTTTTACAGAGATGGATGCAATTTGGGACACTGTAGATGCCCTCACTGTTACACAGATTTATAAGGATGATGATGGTATGTGTGTGTCTGCTATACAGGGTTTTATTTTATCAATTCTTGTGGCTGCTAACTATCCTACATTTTTAACTGATCTCTGTTCATTATACTCCAAACAGGCCGCCCTGTAGATGATAGCTTTGCCCCCGATGAAATCCTTTACAGGACTTTTAAAAATAAGCCTGCAAAAGCTGGACCAGCACGTCCAAGTCAGAATACATTTAAAATGCCAGCCCTTAAAAGGAGGCATGATGAATGTGGGCAGGTTGGGGGTACGTTAATAAGGCTATGTTCCTTTTAAAAAAATAAAAATGGGTATTTGTTTTACTAATTTTAAATCAACCCCCCTCCCCATAAACACTTTCCCCCTCTATCTTTTATTATTTAGGAGCTACTGTGGCAGCTCCACAACCTTCTGAACCTGAAGAAATACTGCATCCCCTGAAGAGGAGTGCAGTAAGAGCTGAAGGTCACACCAGGCCTGGTAAAAATAGACACCGCCCTAACCCTATCCTAATGAGAACAGTGTAGCTTTAAAAGGGGGAGGGCCATTTGCATAAAAGCCATAATACTCATTTTATTTTCTTTATGATTTATTTAGGAACTAGTGGGGCAGTACGCTCCGAAACAGAGTCAGAACACACATGGGAACCAGCGCTGCAACCCACCATCCTTCTTCCTACATCGGCTGGTAGTGGTAATAACATCCACCACACATCTCACCCAGTGTCTCTTCATGAGCATGGCAGTAATCTAGATGCACTGATGGGAAATTTAGATTTTAATAATGCGGTTACGTTCTTTTCGAAAGCTAATGAGTTACCTGTATCCCTCAATAATAAGTACTCCTAGTATAAAGCACATAATGAGAACTTTTCTAAATTGATCTCAGAGGCTATGACTGTAAGCAAAAGAAAATCCGCACCAATCATTATGCTGTATGTATTAAAAAAATTAGAAGCACTATGTAAAGAAATAAAAGCAAACAGACAATATTTCCAAAGTGTTTGGAGGTGCAGGGTGACACAGAGGGCTGGCAACATCAGAGATGTTCTACCCCGACTCAATAAAGTAAGGGAAGATGGGTTCTGGTCTAGGATGAAAAAAATAAAGAGGTCTATTCATTCCCTAAGGAAATAAAAAAAGGCCCCCTTGTAGAACCAGAGGGTGTGTATTCTCCAAACAAATCTACTGAGATGCCTCCGCCACCCTTAGAGGGTCCCCCAGATGATTCTAGCGGGGACACCCCCGAGGAGGGTGAGAATGCTCCCCCCGCTTCTAATGATATATCCATGCCCTCCCTAGAGGAGGTTGAGAATCCACCCCCCATTTCTAATGAAGGGCCCCACGAAGATCCTCAGTCAGATGAGGAGGTGTATGTGGATCAATGGGAATGATACATCACAAAGTTTCAGGCTACGCAGAACATTCACAGCTATTGTTTTGTTAATCCAGAATATGCAGAATTCACCATGTGCGAATGTATTCACGAGCTCCTGGGATAGGTTCAAGCTGATTTTTCACCCAATGATTTTTTGCAGGTCCGTTTGACCGGCTTGGGCTTAGAAAGGCCTATTTGTTCAGTGAGTCAAAGGGGGTCTGAATATAAAGCTGAGGATTTTATGCAACAAATATCCGATAGTATACAAAGTAACATGAATGTTACTTTTACCAAACAGATGCGTGTACAAGTGCTGGTAATTAAAAACCCTAGGGGTGAAGCACGAAGAATGCTTAAAACCATACTTAAGGATAATGTTCTTAATATTAAAAAGGCAGCATTTGATTGACTTTAATTATATAGGTACAAACTTGTGTTTTTCGGGGGCTGTTTGGAAACCTCTAAAGGGGCTAGAAACTCCAGATTCTATCATGTTAGAGGCAGCCAGACAGTGGCACCAGGAACTAGGGTATTCGGATAAGAAAAAATTTAGGTTGAGCGATGTAGCAGCGTTTGAAAATATTTTAAAAGTTAACATACTTGTTCAATGTCAAAGGGAAATTGAATTATTTTAAAACAGGAGGTCCCTTGCAAAACATGGTGATTTATACATTTCTTGAAGATGAGCATTATTATGGTGTTAAGAACATAAAAGCATTTTGGGGGGGCCACAACTACTGTGAATTTTGTCGTAGGATTTACAGCCATGATCATTTTTGTACTGTGCGCTGCAGTTTGTGCCTAGACAGCTTGTGCACTTACCAGAAAGGTCACAAATACAAGTGTCCCAGCTGTCTCTTGTGGTGTAGATCTAAACTCTGCTTAGACAGACACATAGCACATAGTGAAGATAAAGTAAAATGCTTAGATAAAAATCCTCTGCCCCAAATGTAACTGCTACGTTAATAAAGACCATAAATGTGAGGGTGTGAAATGCTCCCAATGCTATGGATCAATAGTTGATGTGAACACCCACCTCTGCTACATGTCTGCCATTACAAAACCTTGGGTGTCTGAAAAATATAGTTTTTACGATTTTGAATGCACTCAGGAAACATGAGTTCATACCCTGAACTACATCTATGCTGAGTTTCTTAAAGAGAGTGAAAGATCGGAGTTTAAGGGTCCCAATTGTGTGTCTGATTTTGTCAGAACCTTTGTGGATGTAAAGTATAGAAATTATATGTACTTGGCTCACAATGCTGCCTGGTATGACGCGTACTTTGTTGTTAAGGAGCTGGTCAGACAGGGCATGGATATTGAGCTGATACCCCAGGGTGGGAAGATTCTGGCTGTTGTGGTATAAAACATTCGTTTTATAGACAACCTCAACTTCATACCGCTGATACTATCTAAACTTTCCAAGGCGATGGGTTTTGAAGGCTGCAAGGGATATTTCCCCCATTTTTTAAACACTCAGGACAAACAGAAATATGTAGGACCCATGCCTCCTCCAGACTCTTACGGCGTAAACAGCATGATGCTGGAAGAGAAGACTGCTTTTTTAGAATGGTATGAAACCAACAAGCATAAAACATTTGATTTGCAGAAGGAGTCGGCATATCATTGTCAGCAGGACGTTAAGTATTTGAAGGAGGCATGTGTTCTGTATAGGTGTGAGATCATGGAGTTGACTAAGAAAGAGGTGTACGCGGGGGTGACTAAGGAGGGCACTATCCAGGTTGAATGCAGGAAGATAGACCCCTTCCAGTATTTAATGTTGGCTTCGGTCAGTTTGGCTATGTTTAAGTTTATGTTCTTAGAGCCGGACACCATAGCTCTTACCCCTCCTAACGAATATCACAGACAGGCAAAAAGGTTCTCAACCCCCAGTATTCAATGGCTCTCCTTTATAGAGCACAAAGAGAAGATCTATATTTGGCACGCATTACAGGGTGGGGAGTATAGAGTAGGAAACTGCTATATAGACAGGTATGCCGTTATTAGAGGGGAAAAGATAGTGTTTGAATTTGAAGGGTGTTTCTACCACGGGTACATAAAATGCTATGGGGGAGATGTGAAGAATCCTCTAACTGGGAATTCTTACAGGTTGTGTATCATATGCAGCACAAAAATGATTTTTTCAGGGAGGAGGGTTTTGTAGTGAGAACTATCTGGGAGTATGAATGGAAGGAAATTTTTTATTTTTAAATTTATTATTATATTTCTACCCCACCCCTCCTGCACACAGCTCTAGAGAAAAACATGGAGCTGCAGCAATTTCTGAAAGATAAAGGGTTTCCACAGCCCTTGTAGCCTAGGGACACATTCTTTGGGGGGAGGACTAATGCTATCTCTCTTTACTACGTTATAAAACCCGGGGAGGAGGTGCGTTGTTATGTTTTTACCAGTCTCTACCCCTTTGTAAATAAAACAAAAGAATACCCCATTGGCCATCCCGAAATCATTTGTAAAAATTTTGCACCGCTCTCAGAGTACTTTGGATTTGTCAAAGTGACAGTGTACCCTCCTCACGGTCTTTTCTTTCCTGTGCTCCTTGTTAGGGTACATGGTAAGCTTATGTTCCCTTTGTGCAGAACGTGCACTGAGAACAAGCAGCTCAAACCTTGTTCGCACACGGATGAGGAGAGATCCCTTGAGGGGACATGGTGTACCATTGAACTGACAGTTGCTTTAGAGAAGTGGTACAGGCTAGGTAGAATCTTTGAAGTTTGGCACTTTGAAAAGAAGTCCAATAAACTCTTTTCGGAGTATATCAACATGCATCTCCGACAAAAACAGGAGGCCTCGGGGTATCCCCAGTGGTGCATCACTAAAGAGCAGCATGCCACATATGTTGAGGACTATTATAAGAGAGAAGGGGTGCGGCTACATCCAGAACATATTGAGATGAACTCTTCAAAACGTAGTACTGCTAAGCTGTATCTCAACTCTATCTGGGGTAAATTTGTGCACAGAGTAAATCTAGGCCAGCTGAATATAGTGCAGGAAGTTGATGATCTTTTTTGGCTTGTGTTTTCCCCATACTACATTGTCTCTTCCTGTTACTGAGGTAGGGCAAGGGGGGAATCCATGCACACCACCTTGGTTCAACTCGGTCAGAGCAAGGAACTTGCGGAGACAGAATGCCTGTCAGGATAGTGTTTGGGCTCTCACCTCTAATTAAAGAGAATGAGCCCCTATCATCATAGGGCGCTACTGACCGAGAAACCAAGGCTGCTGGGGTGTTCCTGACGGCAGGGGAGATCCCTGATCAGAGTCCTTGTCAGGCAGGCCAGGAGAATCTCGGGGCTGCTGCGGGTGGGGCTGGGGTGTTCCTGATGGCAGGGGAACCTGGCACCCCCACCCCCTGATGACAGTACCCCCCCAAGGCCGCTGGCCACCAAAACAGTGGGGGCCTGGTTTCAGGGGGGTGCCTCAGATGGAACGAACAGAGAAGCCAGGGGGCTGACACGTGGGAGGTGGGTTCCCATGAACGGTCATCAGGGCCGTACCCAACCCAGTCCACTAGGTAATGAAGGTGCCCTCTAAGCAGCTTAGCGTCGAGAATTGCACGCACCTCAAATTCGAGGCCGGCGGATGAATTTCTTACGGGGCCTGGGGGAGCATCAGATCCCGGTACTTGTGAGGGGGGAGCTCTTTTCAGCAAGGAAATATGAAAGGTGGGGTGGATTTGCACATGGGGTGATAAGTGCACCTTGTAGGTTACTTCGTTTACTTGGTGCTCAACAGGGAACGGCCTGATGTAACGTGCATCCAGATTAGCAGATGGGTGAATGGAGGGGTAATGGCGACGATCAATCCACACCAAATCTCCCGGCTGCAGTGAGGGTTCTTCTCAATGGTATTTATCATTTTGGATTTTATAATGTTGCCGGGCTTGTTGTAAGACCCGGCGGGCTATTGTTTGAGCTTTGTGTATTTGTTGGGTGAGTGCCCCTGCTGCAGGGACTACGGCTATGGGGGTATCAATGGTACATAGTTGCGGGTGGAACCTGTAGGTTACATAAAAGGGCAAAGTTCCCAGGGACTCATTTGGGGCATTATTGTAGGTGAATTCGGCCAGGGGGAGCCACGTGTACCAGTCGTCTTGTAAATAGTTCATATAACATCGCAGGTACTGTTCCATGTTCTGGTTCACATGCTCCACCTGCCTGTTTTCCTGCAGATGATAGGCTGTAGTAGGTTTTAGGGACACTTGAAGGGACTGGAAAAGGGCTCTCCAAAATCTAGAGGTAAACTGAGTTCCTCGATCACTGAAGATTTCACGAGGCCAACCATGGAGCTTGAAGACATGGTGGATACATAGGAGCGCTGTTGGTTTGGCTGAGGGTAAGCCCTTGCAAGCAATAAAATGGGCCATTTTTGTAAAGTGGTCTGCCATGACCAAGACCCTAGTGTACTGACGTGAAGGCGGTAAGTCCACAACAAAATCAAGCCCCACAAGCTGCCATGGTCCAGGAGGTAATGGAAGAATTTGCAGAAGCCCCAGGGGTGCACGCCATGGAATCTTTGTCCGAGCACATGTGGCACAGCTGGATACGTGTTGTTGCACGTCGTGATGTAGGGTCAGCCACCAAAAGGACCGCTGTAATCAATTGTTGCAGCCTCTCAATTCCAGGGTGCCCTGCTGTAGGGGCCTCATGGTGAGCCCAGAGGATCTGAGATTGACAGGAGGGGGATACGACAATATGCCCCTGATGATGTTGGAGCCCATCCAGGATGTCCATCGGTGGGGTTGACGGCGGGTCTAATTCCCGGAGGGTGGCATTGTGAAGCTCCTCAAGGGACAAATATGTTGCAGAGAAGATTTTGGTATCTAAGATGGGCTCAGAGGGTAACGGGTTGCAAGGCTGGTCGTCTTGATAGCGGGAAAGGGCATCCGCTAAAATATGAAGTTTGCCGGGGCGGTATAGAATGCGAAAGTCAAAGCGGGTGAAAAAGAGTGCCCACCGCACATGCCACACATTTGCAATGTGGGCTGTCTGAAGAAAGGTTAAATTCTTGTGATCTGTGACCACCACAATGGGGTGTTCGGCCCCTTCTGGGTAGTGCCTCCAAGTTTCAAACGCCACCTTGATCGCAAGGAGTTCGCAGTCCAGAATGGAATAATTCCGTTCGGCCAGAGTAAGTTGGTGGGAATAATAAGCGCAGGGAAGAAGCATCTCTGGATCCCTTGTGGGCTGCAAGAGGACTGCTCCGATAGCCTTCCTGGACGCATCAGCTTCCACGCAAAAGGGTTTCGTAAAGTCAGGGTGCTGCAGCAAGGGGGCGGTCATGAAGGCTCGCTTGAGGAATTCGAAACTGTGTCGTTGCTCCGGTTCCCAGTGATATGGTTGATTCTTTTTCAACAACTGTGTAAGGGGGGCAGTGATCTCTGCATAATTGGGGATGTATTGGCGGTACTAATTCGTGCTTCCTAGGAAGCATTGTAAGGGTTTTACCGCCTTAGGCGGGGGCCAGTCTTGCAGCGCTTCCACCTTTTGTGAGTCCATCATCACCCCCGCTGGGCTAATCATGAAGCCCAGGAAACTCATGGGAGTCAGGTGGAAGGAGCACTTTTCCCTCTTGCAGTATAATTTGTTCGCTCGCAGACGTTGCAGCACCTCCCGTACATGTAAAATGTGTTCTTCTAACATTAAGGAGTAGATAAGAATATCGTTGAGGTAGGCTATGACATAAATGTCCAAGATGTCTCGGAAAACATCATTAATGAGATGTTGAAAGGTGGCTGGAGCATTAGCGAGGCTGAATGGCTTCACACAGTACTCGAGTAGCCCATATCGGGTACGGAATGCAGTCTTCCATTCATCCCCCAGCCGCACTAGTAATAGGTTGTATGCTCCGCGAAGATCTAATTTCGTGAAGATCTGCGCTCCTTGGAGGCGATCTAGTAACTCAGGGATAAGCGGGAGTGGGTACCTATTTTTGATGGTGATCTTATTTAGTCCTCTATAATCTATGCATGGTCATAGGCCCCCATCCTTTTTTGCCACGAAGAAGATGGGGGCTCCCACAGGGGAATTGGAATGGCAAATGAACCCCTGTCAGAGGTTATCATCTAGATAAGCATGAAGCGCTTGGAGTTCTGGTGCAGATAAGGCGTAGATGCGCCCAAATGGAGGCTCGGTTCCAGGGAGCAAATTGATGGGGAAGTCATAAGGGCAGGGGGGGAGCGCGGTTGCTTGGGTCTTGCTAAAGACGTCGGCGTAATCACAATATGCTGAAGGTAACACTGCGTCTGGAGGTTCAGGCCTGGGGGTCATTGTGGCACAGACAGTCGCCCTGAGTTCCGGACTAAGGCAGTTGATGGTGCAGCGGGAGTGTTAAATCAAAGTTGTTTGGTTGACCAAACAATACAAGGGTCATGGGTTTGTAGCCAAGGAGCCCCAAGCACTAACTGGAATAGGGGAGTACACAGAACATCAAAGGGGAGTTGCTCATAATGGTTCCCAATAGCACATTCCAAGGGGGGTGTACACACCGTTATGGGTCCAGAGACCAGGGGGGAACCATCGATAGAGTGTACAGACTCCGGGGGTACCTTCGGTTGGGTCGGGATGGACCACTGGGCCATGAGGTGATTCTTGATAAAATTCCCTGATGCCCCAGAGTCCATGAGGGCCCAAATGACCAAGGAAATGTGCGGGGAAAGGGTGAGGGTCACCAGAACTAGAAGGTGCGGGCTCTGGCCTAAAGAGGAGGTTGGGGCTTTGGACACGTTCACGACCGGGGCGACCCCTGTTCACCTCAGCCCCGCGCGTTTCCCACCTCCCATCAATGGGGAGGCAGGGCCGGGCATTCCCCAATAAAGTGAGACGGTTCCCCGCAGTAGAAGCAAAAGCGGGAAATCAATCTTCGTTCTCGCTCTTCTTTTGACAGGGGGCCTCGGGATGCCCCAAGGTGCATGGGCTCAGGTTCTGTAAGTGTAGGGGGTCCTGGCAGTGGGAGAGGTTGAATCCAGCCAGGACATACCTCTTGTTGTTTCTCCCATTTCCATTTGGTTAAATGTTCCTCTATTTGTAAGGCTAAATTGGCCAAGGCCTCCCAAGTGGCCGGGGATTCTACCAGGGCTAGTTGATCCTTTATCTCTTCCCCCAAGCCTCTTTTAAACATTACTTTTAACACGCTATTGGGCCATTGTAACTCCAACGCTAGCTGTTGGAATTGCGTGAGATACTCTAACAGTCCCCCCTTGGTTTGCTGAAGGGTCAGGATCTGGGCTTCGGCATCTCGAGTTCGATGGGGGTGGTCAAACAGGAATGTAAACTCTTTTATAAAGTCTGCATAATTGTTTAGTAAAGGGCTATCCCCTTTTAAGAGGGTAGTGGCCCTCTCGAGGGCTGTTCCCCACAAATTTCCAATTATAAAGGCCACCTTTTGTTCTTCTCTGACGTATGTGGCAGGCTGCACCTTAAAGGTACGCTGACACAGGGCCAAGAATCCATGGAAGGCATGTCTGTTACCCAGAAATTTATCCACATTGGGTCCCTACCATGGGTGAAGGTGGTGGGGGAACACCCCCTATCCCCGTGGTCATCCCAGCTGGCCTAGCGGCCCCCTGCAGCTGTGCTACCGCTGAGGCTATGTCTCCTTGCTTGGCTTGGAGGTCTTTGACATCCATGGCCAGAGACTGAATTGCGTGCGCTAGCTGTGACATTTCTTTGGCAAGATCCATAGGGTCTCAAGCCTGTACCGGGGCCAAGGGATGCTGGTGATTTGTTACTGGGGTAGGGCAAGGGGGGAATCCACGCACACCAACTTGGTTCAACTTGGACAGAGCAAGGAACTTACGGAGACAGAATGCCCATCAGGATAGTGTTTGGGATCTCACCTCTAATTAAAGAGAATGAGTCCCTATCATCATAAGGCGCTACTGACTGAGAAACCAAGGCTGCCCCAAGTCCAATTGTCACACACAATATGACGGCAGGGAATGGGAACAGGAAGTGAGGGTGGCACCCTGGGGGAGTGCATGAAGGGCCCATGGAGGAAGGGGGAAGACGGGCAACTCACCTCTGAGAATCAAGGTTCTGGGTAGGGGGGAAGGGAGGGCACTCACTTACCAACCACACGTACACTCTCAGACTCGCACTCTCAGTCATACACTAGGCAAGGTCTCAGGGAAGGAGGTCCACACACATGGGGCAAGTATCCATAATCAAGGCTCGATTCCACGCTGCACTCAAGGATGCACACAGGGGGGCTGGTTTCCACTAATCACCAGTGCCGCTCCTTCGGCGGCGCTGGTTCTTATTCTCTAGGCCCTGCCCCCGTGCGCACCCGCAGCCGCTCTGAGCGGCACCGCAGGGGCGGAGGAAGTCCTACGTGATGCGTCATTGCTGGGGGCATGGCTGCAGCCTGCGGCCCTGCCACCGAAGCCAGTGGCACTTGTGGGGGTGATCCCTGCTCAGAGTCCTTGTCGGGCAGGCCAGGAGAATCTCGGGGTTGCTGGGGGTGGGGCCAGGGTGTTCCTGATGGCAGGGGAGATCCCTGCTCAGAGTCCTTGTTGGGCAGGCCAGGAGAATCTCGGGGCTGCTGGGGGTGGGGCTGGGGTGTTCCTGACAGCAGGGGATCCCGGCACCCCCGCCTCCTGCTGACACTTCCTGAGATTATTTATTTATTTATTTATTTACATTTATTAGCCACCCCCTCATGCCCATGTCGTTGGCTGGAAATATGCCAAAGACCGCTGAGTACTGTCAAGCAACACAAATGTGTTTTTAGCAGCCTTCACAACTGCTCATGCTTGTTTAGAGCTGTTCGAGCTTCTAGATGGGCTGCAAGAGTGGTGTTTGTATCATGACACTGACTCAATCATTTTTGTGAGCAGGAAGGGTGAGTGGGAACCCCCTTTAGGTGACAATTTAGGAGAGTTGATGAGTGAGCTTCCTCCAGATAAGTACATTACACAATATGTGTCAGGGGGTGCAAAAAACTATGGTTTCAAGCTCTCTGGGGGGAAAATGTGTATGAAAGTAAAGGATCACGCTGAACATTGCCAACTCTGAAAACATCAATTTCAAGGGTCTTAAAGATTTTGTACAAAATTATCATCCAGGGGATGAGAATCCTAAAGAAATTGTGATCCAGCACCCCGGGATAGTAAGAAACAGTGCAGTTTGAAATCCACACCAAAACACTCTAAACCCCCCCACAAAAAGTGGTTTACAATAACAGGGTGCTCAGAGAAGACCTCACTAGCATGCCTTATGGGTATTAGCCATGGACACCTGGTGGCAACACCCTTTTCCAGCTATTCTTGTGGGCCCTAGCAACTGTGGGAAAACCTACTTCATAAAAAAGCTTCTGGAGCATGCAAGTAGCTTACTGTCTGTTATGCCTGAAAATGTTGGTGCTATAGCTGCTGGCAGCCTTTGTATAAAGATTTGCATTGTAAATACTGTTTTATTAAGTTTGTAGATGGCTTGCCCAAATCTCTGAATGATGATGTGCTGTTTCCTATCAGCAAAGTCAATTGGGTTGTGGTGGATGATTTGATGGACTCCGCTTCTGAAAATTGTGAGGTGGAAAGAGCGTTCACGAGGTACTGTCACCACAGAAATCTCTCAATACTTTATATTGTTCAAAACATCTTTTGCCAGGGTAAGCGGTCACGAACAATAAACCTGAACTGTAAATGTATGGTTCTTTTTAAAACTCCACGGGACAAGTTACAAATTGCTACACTGGCCCATCAAATGTATCCTGGCAAAGCCAAATTCTTCATGGAAGCATTTGATGATGCTACCCAAAAGCCTTACGGGTATATGGTCATGGATTTAAATGCTTCCACACTTGAGGCCTACAGATTAAGAACGGGTCTTTTCCCACCAGATTGGCCTGTCACTTATACTTTGAAAAAACAGATTAAAAGCCACTGATCTTATTACCCCTACCCCATTTGATGCATTCCAGAGCAAGTATGTCATCTTGGGTCAAGGGAAATCTTCCCCTTCTAAAACAGCTTGTCAAACCACCTCTTTTGCAGTGAAAATCTATTATCTGTGCTGCTTCTCTGATGATTTAGTAGCTTCTATCTCAGAAATTGCTTTAAATACCTTAAAAGGGAATATTCCTCTCACGCCTAGGCAACTAAGGGTGTTGAAAAAATAAAAAATAAATATAAAGACCCTTTCTAATAAGAAAACATCTCTTAAAAGAAATAGATGGCTGCTGAAGCAGAAGGGTGGCTTTCTAGGACCTCTGTTTAGCATAGCCATACCTCTGATTACGGGCCTTTTGACTAGACAGTGATGGAATATGCCAAAAAATGTACTTGGTGCCATCACATCAGCTAGAGCAGTTAAGGAGACCTCCTCCCTCTGAGGAAAACATCAGAACCACTGCTAACCATTCCCTAGATGTGGAGATGAAGGCTGTTCTACACAGGCCCAAATTGGGTGACTACATGAAGGCTAAGCAGTATGCTTCTGTCCTTCAAAAATATTTAACCTTTGTGAGGCAAGAGGAGGCAGAAAAAGGAAGACTGACTATAATGCTTCCCCCCTCAGAAGAGTTGGCCTCTAGCCCCCAACCCGAGCTCCCTCAGGAATCAGACACCATCACACAGGAGGTGCTGAGAGGGAAATAAGCAGAATCATGCCAATGCGCAGCTTCTGTTGACTAAATTAAAACAGAATACCGAGCGCACCTCCTGGGATGATACATTTGTGTACAAAGGCACACCAATAAGAGGGTCTAGCATGTTGGATCTGGTGCATGCAGCCACACAACAGCATGCTCTCAAGAAACCACCCACTGGATGGGATGTTTTTTTGAGAGCTATGGCCAACATTAATGTTCCTTCATCTCTAATAAGAAACGCCTCTAGCAGAGAACTTCTGGACTCCATGAAATCACACCCCACCTCAAGTCTGCCTATCACCCGTGTGTCCCCTCTTCAAGCCTATAGAAGGAAGCCCAGACTGTTTAACTGTCTCCCTGTGTAATGTGTTGTTTTACTGTGATGTAGTTTAAATAAAACCTTGATTTTCTTTTTTAAAAGAATCATGCTGTCTGGGTCTTTACTTCAAAAGAGGGTTGAACAAAAGACACAGATGGGGAGTTACTTTTAAACCCCTATAAGGGGGTTGCTTTTATTGAGAAACAAGGCTATGAAATTCATTGCAGAAGACAAAGGTCTGGGCTTGTTGAAACACGCCCGCCACATTCCTGGGCATGTCCAAGAGGCAGTACGTTTCATTTTTTACAAAATGCATGACCATTCTGTCATTTTCTGCTAAATTATCAGAATACAAATCTAAAATTTGATGAAAAGATAAACCCTTGCATCGGTGAGGTAGAAGAAATACACAGTGATAACCACAGACCATAGAGCTTGGGTCCTGTAATTGTTTGTGGTGAAACACACGCCTACAGCCATTTTTATTCAAAATTTTAAAAATGCTTCTAGGAAACAAAACGCTGTCAGGGGGCTCTCCATAAGAGTAAAAAAACTTGCCCTAGTTGTGTTCTGTTAGGTAGATTGCAAGCCAGTGTTCTCCAGGCTGGGTATGGGTGGTGTGTGTGTTGACCACTAGGCCTGCAGGCCTTTGCGTCAATCTCCCCTTGGGAAGCCAGTCACTCAGGAACACATCCAAGAAAGTCTGATGATAAAACACGTATTAGCTGTACGGTATCCATGTCACATATAGTCAAACAGCACATTTTCCCTTTAAATTATCTTTATCACATTGTCAAAAACAGCATAAATGATCATGTTGATGGTGATGGGTAAGGCATCAGCAAAATGGATTTCTGCCCTCAGGTTTCCATTTTTAATCAGCGCGTAATGGTCACCGCATTCCTGATTGAGAGACAGATCAAAGGCGAACAGCATATATCCCTGTGCAAAATCCTCATGGTTGATGAGCAATGCACAGTCTTACATGTGTTTGCTGGCGGTTTGTACCAGATTCATGTATTCTCTGACCCAATTTCCTCCTGCAAAGTCCAGCTGCAGTAGCTTGGCTGGAATCTGCTCTCCATTCACATAAAGCGCCACAAAATTAATATAATGTTTAAAATGGAAAGGGTTCTTGGCATAATTTCCACTAAAAGCATCATTGCCCAGGAAGCCCAAGACCAGCAGCTTTGGGATCTGTGCGAGAAACAGATTCTCCTGATTACTGACATGACTGCCGGCGGGGATGCTGAACACTTTTATCCCCACCCGAACTACTGGGTATTTAGCATTGGAGGTAAGCAGGGCCTCGGCATGTCCTAGGAAAACTCCTGGTACCACTTATACTTTTTTCACAAAAAGCGAGGCGTTTAGAAGCTGCAACTTGTACCATCTGGCAGGCTCATTACTCATGAGGCAGACAGAATCTTTGCTCCAAGTCAGTTTTATTTTAACATCCACTGTGTTTAATAATAGTTTTTCTTGAAAAAACAGGTTGCTGCGGAGGGGGCCCAGCAGCTCAACTTTTCTACTCTCTCTGGTTAGTTGTGCCATCTTCTTAAAACCCTCATTACCCACCTCCAAATCTGTTGATTCATGTTGTCCAGCTGTGTCTTTGTAAAACAGGCCTGCAGAAAATTGTGTGGTGAGGGCGTCTTCACCGTAATTGAGCACAGATTCTATGAAACCCCTGTAAGAGTAGCAGTTATTGCTCTGGCTAATGAGGCATCCTCCAACCTCCATCCAGCTGACTGAAAATGGAGGCCATGAGGTAATTAACTAATTAATGGAGGCCATGAGGTAATTAACTAACCCCACCTCGGTGTCTGCGTCAGTTTTCCTTGACAATCTTGCAGGAAAGGTAGAGTAACGTGTTGTTCAAATCTAAATAGTCTATTCCATTTCCAGTGATGAAAAAATCAAGCAGGATTGCCTCACCCATGGTCGAGAGAGGAGGGATTTCTATGTACATACTCTTCTCAATGCTGGTTTGTGTGTGGGGTACTTGAAACAGGTCTAGCTTAGATTTGATGCATTCCTCAGATCCACAGTAAATAAAATCCATGCTGATTAAAAGATATCACCCTTGCTTGTACTAGCACGGCTCCTCTTTCATGCAGCGTTCCCCCGCTTCTGCAATTCATCAAAATTCAAAATTATTATTAAGGTGTGATCTTAGATTATTGTCAATATACAACATAAAACATAAGACATAAAACATAAGACATAATAAATACAGCATGGTACCCAAAAGAGAAGAAAAAGTATATAAACTTGCAGGGAACCTAACTGTGTAAAATGGCAAAGTCTATGTCACTTGATTCTACAGGTATCTTAGATATTAAACAGATACCACATCTACACAATTCCATTTGCCCTCCTCAACCACAAAGGTATATTATGAACTGATTACTTAAAATATAATATAATACAACAAATTTAACCAATTAAAAATAATATAATATAATATAAATTTTGGAACCTTCAATCCAAGTCCACCAGGGGCTTAAATTTAAGGAAATTCCTTCTCAATCCCATTGCTAACAATAGAAATCTCATGATGCACTGGGTTACCTCAGGATCTACCTGAGGGCCATTTGGGTCAAAAACCAATCTGTAGTGACTGGGTATTTTCCAATAAAAGGCTGCAATATCTCATCCCGAATAGTGTCGTAAAGATGGAACTCAAATAACACATGAGACGTAGACTCTACAGCCATGGAATCAAATGGGCATAATCGATCCTCATAAGGAGCCTTAACTAGTTGACCCTCCCAGACCTTTGTGGGCAGTGCATTAACCTTAGTTGTGAGAAATAGATGCTTCTCTCTAAAAGTGGCAACCGAGGCAAAATACCTCACCCCGTTACCCATCTGTGGCGCCCATGAAGCCTACCCCACCAAATTCTGTTAACGAGCCACCAACATCAGCTCCTCTTGGCAATCTATATCCCGTATACAGGTGATAATCTCCCGTTTGGCCACTAGAGAGTTTCTAGACCCCAAGTATATCTCTGATAGACCGGAGCGGGTAAAATAATCTGTGATAGCCCGGCGCCAAGGACTAACAAAGGTGTCAAGAAAGACACCATGGAGCAGACTATCATGAGGGGCTCTACTTGTTTTAAGCCAGAAAAGTGCCGCTTGCTCCCATGCGACTACCATCCATCCTCAAACGGCAGCAGCCGGGGTTCCTTTGGGCAATTTAATAAGGGAACTCAAGAACTTTGTTTGCAAGGAGTTTAGACTTTTATGGAGCACCATACAGAAAAGATGGCTTAGCCTTTGCTTCAAATACCTTTATGACTACTTCCAAGTTCCTCCTCCCTGTCCTGGTAAAGAGCCTCAAAACAGCTGCAGCTTGGGTTTTGACTGCCACCTCTACCCTTCCAAGATGCTCAGTCCACCGACCGTTAGCTGCAAAGTGCAATCCCAGATATTTATATCCCTTTGCTTGCTGAAAACACAACCCTTCAATCACCCATTGATGGACCCTCCTGGTCTGGGTAAACACCACAATGTTGGATTTGGAGCAATTAATAGTTAAATAGTTGTCACGACAGTAGCAAACAAAAGCAGAAAGCTGCATCCGCAACCCAACCCTGGTTTGAGACAGCAGAACCAAGTCATTGGCATAAAAAAGAAGACCAACAGGCTTAGACACCAATTTCGGGGGGGAAGTACCTCTCCTGCCTCATACTAGGGATGAAGTCATTAATAAATAAATTGAACAGGGTTGGCGCAAGTACGCACCCCTGTTTTACCCCCTGTTTAACCAAAATAGGTGGCGTAAGATTCTCATCGTAACCAAGCCAAGTACGTGCACTTGAGACCTCGCATCTTCATGAATGTTAGACCCCTTGTCTCTCCCTCTGTTCCCCTTCCTATGTCTCTCCCCCAGCTCCTGTCGCTCAGATTGTAAGCCCTAGGGGCAGGGACCGTGTCTATTTTATTACTTTGTAAAGTGCCATGTACACTGCTGGCGCTATATAAATGTTTGTTAATAATAATAATAATAATAGTAAGATGGCCTGATGGATCAACCTTAGCTGCAATGGACATATCCTCGTACAAAGCCTGAATTGGCAAAAGCAACCTGGGTTCAATTTCAAGAGCAGACAACTTTGCCCAAAGAAGAGGTCTATCAATCATGTCGAATGCGGCCTTTAAATCGAGAAAGGTGGCATACAACTTCCCGTTGGTGGCTCTATATTTTTCTATCAGATGGTGAAGGACCAGACAGTGATCCAAGGTGGCCCTACCCTTGCGGAACCCTGCCTGCTCAGCGTGGATTATCTGCTTTAATTCTATCCACTCCGTTAACCTAGCCAAAAGAAACTTGGCATAAATTTTACCCACGACACTAAGCAGGCTAATTTGTCTATAATTGCCCAGGTCAGACCTTTGTCCCCTCTTATAGATAGGTACCACCACAGCCCATGTCCAGACCTTAGGTAGAATTCCTTCACTATTAATTGTAGTGAATAACTTGGCGAAGGCTGGTAGCCACCACTCTAAATTTTCATTGATAGCCTCAATTGGAATTAAATCCGGCCCAGGGGCTTTGCCATTGTGAAAGGTCTCAACTATTTGTCCTATCTCTATTTCCGAGACAGGTGGCCATTCCAGAAGAGTCTGTTGGGTATGCCTAATCTCACCCAGATCAAGCCTTTCCCCACCAGTCTGGCCTCTCTGGGATGCCTCAATGAATTCAACCCAACTTAGGGGTGCGACCGGTATAGGCCAAGCCACTCTTGCAGGAGAAATGGTGCCATTAACAATATCCTAAAAGCTCTTGGAATTGTTTGCGCTACTCACTGCGAGAAGATCCTGCCACTTCTTATCACAGTATAATCTTTTTTTCAGCCTTATCAGGTCCTTATATGTTCTTTTCTCCTGGAAGTACTGAGCCGGTAAGGAAGATACAACTCCGGCTCGATATTCCCTATAAACTTTATAGACCTTCCTCCTAGCACTCCAGCACTCAGAATCAAACCATTTCTGACCTGGGCAATGACCAGACCTAATGCACGGGTTCTTCCTGGAAGCCTCAAGACTTTGTTGCTGGAAGTATAATGCCAGCCTGTTGTACAAATCAACCTCCCCCTCATCTCCTAACCCAGATATGAACTGATCTCTAAGTTCCACAGAGTCACGAGACTCCAACAAAATCCTCCATGTGGAGGCTACATTTTCCCTCCACCTTTGATACTTAAACAAACACAGGGCCATTATTTGCCCAAGAGGGGGCCTCCTCCTTCCAACCAATATCTTCTTCTACAGCCAGGTTAATCACCAATAGGAGATGATCCGATATTATAATGGAGGCTACCTCAAAATCAACCAGGGAGTCAAAGGCCTCGGGAGAGACTAACACATAGTCCACTACACTACTTCCCTGGTCTCCCAGAAAGGTAAACTCGCCCGTCGGGTCCTGATGTCCTGTACCATTTAATATACAGAAGTTTAAACCCACCACCAACTGGGTGAGCCTTAAGCCAGAGGCATTGAGCTTAAGATCTTTGGAAACCCTTGCTTGCATATGGGCTATAAAAAAATGACCAGGTAGGTCATCCATATATGGGGACAAGATACTGTCCCCTGCCCCCAGCCTAGTGTTAAAGTCACCCATAACCAGGCAAGGCGTCTTAGGATATTTCATCAACACCTCGGTTATGGCATTCTCCAAATCCACCCAAATTTGACTATTAAAGGTGCCCGCATTGGCTGGGGGTATATAAACATCTAGTAATAAATACTTAGCTTCCCCACATTTGAGCAGTAAATCCAACATGAAAGGAGGATATCTAAACTCGGCATCTATTCTTAGTTGAAAATTCTCCATTACCAGACAAGCTAAACCCCCACTTGCTCTACCTCTAGCAGCTAAGGTCACAGCAGATAGGGAAACTGCTGTGTAACCCTCAAATTCTATATTATCCCCTGCCCAGGAGCAAGAGGACTTTATGTTGCCTGAGAAAGGCAGAAAAGTCCCCATGAACTTTATGAGCATGCCACCCCGACACATTCCAGGAGTAAACTGAGAGATAGGCTGCATGCTGCTGTACTGGTCATGCCTGAAATATCCCCAGCTGCACCAAGACTTGGGGTGTAGAAGGATCACTGGGTACCATGGAGGAGAGAACCCTCTGCCCATTCCCTAACAGGGCCCCCCTCCCCTCCCTCTCCCCCCTTCCTGGGCCCCAACGGGATCCTCTCCCAATCCCGCAGAGGAATCTAAACCAGGTCAACATGAAAAACCTTCCTGCGGGGTTCCATTTCCATCACCACTTGACCCCTGAGTGGGAGTGTCTAACCAAGGAGACGACGTTCCTGCTAAAGGCTCCAAACAGACACTCTCACTGGTTTCCAACACCAGGCTACCTATTTCCTCTGAAAGAACTACCAATTCCTTCACTGATTTAAACACTGCCCGTTCCTTGGCTTCCACCGCCCTAACCTGGTCAGGCGAACAAGCACTCACCTGCATCGCCATATTTGCCAACCTCTCACTTATAGGAGGACAAATAAAACTATTTTATTTCTCCTCTGAGCGAAACATGGAGGTCTCAATATTTTCCCCTGGGGAGTTGACAGCGAGAGACCCACCCTGCAGCAGGTCCTGGGAGCTAATCTCCACTAAAGTAGGGGTGTCCCAATCCCCAAGCTCAAAAACTTCCCCCACTTGCACCCCCCCCAAGAAAAAAAAGAGGGGTGTGTGAAACAGAAGGTGTGAAATCAGATCTAAATTATGGAAGTATATGATGAAACGCTGGGTTCTCCCCTGGGATGGCAATAAACGAAAATTACCAATATGGTTCCTAGGGACAGGGTTGCCCAATATGGAGGACAAGTGGAACTGAATATCCTTTTTAGACCTCCAGAACAGAAAAACTTCATTAGGCAATGGTCTAATATGGAAAGAGAGGGCTCTCTGCACCAGCCTTGGGCCCTCATACCTTTGTCTGCTGGGTCTAAGAGGAGGCAGCTAAGCAAGCCTAGGAGGGGGTCTAGAGAAGGTCCTTTCGGCTGGGTGCGCCTCTAAAACTGGGCATGCCTCCACTCTCTCTAGACCTCAGGGACTGGGAGCCTGCATTGGGCCATTGTCCCTTTGCTCTATTTTGTTCCCAGGTTGCCCAACCATAATCCAAGTTTCCAATTTGAGTTTGAGGTCTCTCATTTCACAAATAAACTAATTCACCCCTCTCCCCCACTGTGTCTCTGTCAGGGTCCAACGGCGGTGGGGCAAGAAGCGGAGGAGGCTAGGGGCGCGGGGACGCATTAGAGGCCAGGCGGTGACGCCGCGGTGTTCCCCGCTACCGCAGGAGGCCACGCCCCCACGCAGCGCCAGGGAGGAGGTGGGGAAAACGTCGCCACGCTCGGACCACGTGGAGGGCAGGCCGCCGCAGCACACAGAAGCGGCGAGCACTGAGGAAGCCCTTCAGGGACCGAGCACGCTGTTGATAGAGGACACAGCTGGGAGAGTAAGGGCGGGGCCGGAAACAACACGGAGACGCTCAGAGCGACTACGCCACAAGGCGGGGCCTCCATAGGGATATTTAAGGAGGGCCAGTCTCACTAAAGCGATGCCGGTGAACAGCATAGCTGTGAGACTGGCCCCAGTGTTGGACTGCTAAGAATTGTTGTGGAGAAGGAGACGGAGTGTGGGTGTTGGTGTGTGCGTGAGGTGTGCGTGTGAGTACGAGTGCGGGGAAGGAGGTAAGAAAGAAAGAGGGCTAAGGGGTGTGGGTGGTGTGTGTGGAACGTTGGGAGCACGATCCCCCTCTGGGCCCCTGTGACTACCTCCCTATCTGTGTGTGTGTGAATCTCGGTGGCTTCCCTCCCTACAGCCCTGTGAGTCTTTCCCCTATTTCCCCCCACGATCTAGTTCACATTGTCTTACGCTGCCCCCCACTTATTGCACATGTCAGGTGTGTGTGGTGATAGTGGGGATAGGCGCTGTGTTTACAGCCCCACGGACGGTGGGGGCAATCCTCAGGGCCTTGCTGTTTCCCCCCCCTATGATGACATAGGCCACGTCTCTCTTGCAGAGGTTTTGGGCCCTATATGAACCTGAGGGGTGTCTTACCATATGTAGTGAGGATTGCCTACACCGGCCGGGGTTCCGTATTGTGGCTAGTTAGATTGGGTTGCAAGGTACCATCTCCCTCTCTTCATAACCCCCCTACCCTAACAGTCTCCTGCTCTTTCAGCAAATTAGTGATGGCAAGAAGCTGAACAGCCATTTCCTGGATCAAAGTATTAGGAGGTGTGTTCAGCTGATTTACCAGTACTGTCTGCTCTGAATCCTCTTGGTTAATCTGGAGTCTGTCATACCAGGTGTAATTAATATTATAGGCACAGCTGGAGGGGTGGGGGGCAAACCTCCTGCAAGGGAACCAATATGGGACTAGATGGAGATTTCTTCCCCTTACCCCTTGAAATATCTCGGGCAGCAGGCACAAAGTCCTCAAGTACCCTTTTCCTAGATTGGACCTTAAGAGGGCCCTTGCCCTCACCTGCATGCTTCCTTGTAATCATATCCCCAACCCAAGTCTGGGGGAAAAAATGCCAGAAGAGGGGCAGGAGCCCGCGCCTCTTGATGGCGCCTAAAGCGGAGGGCAGAATCCTCAAGGTCTTTTAAAAATACCACTGGGGCTTTCCTGGCAGGGGCTCAGGCGCACTCGGGGTCACTCCCAAACAGGTGTCACAGGCATCTAAAGCAGTCAGGGGGCTCCCGGGTGACCCACAGCCGGCTTGCTCAGTTCATGGAGGCAGGAGAAAGATGAAGGTCCCCAGCTGACAGGTAGAAGTCAGTGGCACAGCAAAGGGGCTCTTCTCCGGCAGGGTCCCTGGCCACAGCCACGACGGCCGACCAATGGCCTGACCAACGACCAACACCCTTTGGGTGTCACCCTCCGGACCCCACCCGGCCTTAATTACCTGTGGGAGGGAGGGAGGCAGGCTTGAGTGGAATGCAATCCTCCCCTGGCAGCTCTTCCCTCCTCTAGTCCCAGCCACACACAGCTCCCCCTCTAGCCACAGCGCCCTCCGGGCCCCACCTGGCCTTAATTACCTGTGGGAGGGAGGGAGGCAGGGAGGCAGGCTTGAGTGGCAGGGCAATCCTCCCCTGGCGGCTCTCCCCTCCTCAAGTTCAAACCACACACAGCTCCCCCTCTAGCCACAGCGCCCTCCGGGCCCCACCTGGCCTTAATTACCGGAGGGAGGGAGGGAGGGAGGCAGACTTGAGTGGCAGGGCAAGCCTCCCCTGGCGGCTCTCCCCTCCTCAAGTCCAAGCCACACACAGCTCCCCCTCTAGCCACCACAATTAATCTATGATCAAGGAAGTAACCACAATATTCAAAAGTGTATTGAATGACAATCAAATTGAATGTCAAATTGTATATTGTTATGACATCCATTAAGATATTGATGAAATCTCAACAACTCCTCCTTACTGCCAGACCACAAAAACAACAGGTCATTTATAAACCGTCTAACAAAAAGATTTTGTCAAGGAAATGGTTACTTTCTTGATCATAGATGAATTGCTTCTCAAATTTCCCCATAAACAAATTGGCAATTTAGGTGCTGCTGTACAGCCCATGGCAACCCCCACTGATTTGTAGATATAGTTGATTATTAAAATAAAAAAAGCTCTTAGTCAGTACAAATTCAGCAAGCTGAGTCAAAAAAATTCTTCTAGGGCTGCCCCCTGAGGAATATTTATATAAAGGGAGGCAACACCCCAAAATCAATGGATCTGTAATCGCCCTCCAGTCTATATCATCAAGTACACATAGTAAATCCTGTGAGTCCCTAATGTATGATTGAAGTACTGGAACAAAAGGTTTTAGGAAGTGATCCAAAATTGTGAAAGGGGTTCCAAAATGGAACCATTGCCTGAAACAATGGGCCTCCCTGGCGGATTCTCTGCATTTTTATGAATCTTGGGCAAGAGATAAAATAAGGGAATCATGTCTTCACTACCTAACAAGAAGTCAGATTCTGAATTAGATATTTCTCCCATCATTAGTCCTTCATATATTAGAACCTCAATGTCCTTTTTAACTCTTTGAATAAAGTGTTTATCAATCTGTCTATAGTGAGATGTTACTGAGTTGTTGTATTGCTTTTTGCAGATACACAGCCCTGTCTAACACAACTATGACTCCCCCTTTTGTCCGCAGGTTTTGTCCAATCAGGTCCTAGCAGGAGTAGGACAGAAGCCTGAACGCCAGCATGCCCCCCCTCCTCAAAAGCCTACTCCTCTGTCTGCACCCACCCGTGGATGCCCGCTGAATCTGGCTGCTGAAACTAAAAGACCCTCCGACCACCAGCTCCCGCTGACTGCTGCCTGCTGCCAAGGAGCCTGTCTCTCTTTCTCTCTGTCACACCTACCCACACAAACACAAGCCCTGCACCTCCTGGGGGGCTTTCTGCTAGTTGAGACCCTGCTGCTGGCACAGAACGTTGCAGCTCGTCTGCATACGCTCCCAGCATCCTCGGCTGTCATTGCTCGAGGACACAACGACTCTCCTGGGGCTTGACCTTCCTGCCGCCCCAAGCTCCACCGACCAGCGGGCCAAGGACTGGTGAGGTTGCAGCTCGTCTGCATACGCTTCCAGCATCCTCAGCTGTCATTGCTCGAGGACACCACGACTCTCCTGGGGCTTGGCCTTCCTGCTGCCCCAAGCTCCACCGACCAGCGGGCCAAGGACTGGTGAGGTTGCAGCTCGTCTGCATACGCTCCCAGCATCCTCGGCTGTCATCGCTCGAGGAC
>QEPC01006418.1:66479-92987 GCA_003113815.1 Sphenodon punctatus
AGTTACTCACACCCAAAACAGTCACCCACAACACACACCAACCACCCAAACACACAGCACAGCCAAACCCAACACAATCACAGCCAAAACACACAAACCAAGCAGCCACTGAGTCAAACACACACTTACTCACCACACAGCTCTGCACGCACTCGGATTTCCGGTTTCCGGCACGATTTCCGGCTCTTGTGTTATTTTTTCAGCCAAACAACCAAACCCGAACCGAAAAGCCAAACCGAACGGCCGAACCCAAACCTGGCGAATTGCCGAACACACGAACCCAAATGCACGAACCGAACACAGCCGAACCGAACGACTGAACCCGAACCGCGGTCTGTTCGCCCATCCCTATTAAGGAGTATGTGCAGGATTGGGGAAGGTCCAGAACATGGATACAGCCCCAGCCCTTGAATGCATGCTCTTATCTCTGCTTTCTTTTCCTGCCCTAACTGTTTCAATGCTTGAGTGTAGGGACTGGATCCACAGGCCAGATGCAGGAATCAGAAAGAGGTTAGATTTAGCTCATGGCCATAGGTTCTCTAACTGCGCACACTGCACAAACCTGTTCTTGTACACATTGCACAAACCCAAGTATTTGTACATGCCAGTGGATTTCTTTGCTACCACCTCTAGTGAACTAGCACACAACACAACTCATTTTTAGACGTGCTTCTCTGCATGCGGATTTAAATAATCCACTTTTAGAAAAATCACACAAGTGGTGTTTAGGTGCGCTGCCACCATTGCAAACCATGACTCATGCATTGTTTTGAAATGGTTTTGTTTACTGCATTGGTAAAACCTTGATATTGGGGTTTTGTCAATGTGGTTTCAAAACAATGCACAAGCCATGGTTTGCAATGGCAGCAGCGTGTCTAAATGCCACCTGCACAACTTTTCTAAAAGCAGATTATTTAAATCCATGTGCAGAGCAGCATGTCTAAAAGCGCCCTTAATTTGTAGAAAATCAGTCTTGAGGAATGGAGGGTGTGAATTTTCTTTTACAGTGTTTGTGTTAGTTAAACTGAACAAGCTTGATTGCTCATTACCATGAGCTTTGAGGAGCATTTGCAAAATGCTCTCATGCTGATGAGGAAACATTGTGCTGTCACTCTGCACTAGCAGACATAACAAGACTGCAGGCAAGAGAGTTATATCAGGCACAATGTTTAAATTTCAGTGACAGTTTACACATAATGCAAGTATATCTTAGTTCAGAATTTTGCAGTTTGAAAAATAGCATAAGAACATAGACACTGCCATCCTGGGCCAGACCAATGGTTCATTTAGCCCAGGATTCTGTCTGTGACAGTGAACAGTGCTATATGGTTTAGGGGAAATGTACACAAACAACTGTCAAGACTCACTACTTCCTCCTTTGTGTGCCCATCACACACAGCATCTCTGATTCACTAACAGCTTGTTATTCCAGAAGGGAGGGAGATCAGGGAATCTTAAACCTTTCTCCCATTTCCCCCCAACCTCCACTTGTGAGGAAGAGGGAAGTAGTTATTCCAGAGTAAGTGGGGCAGTGCCCTCGACCGCTACCACCTCCTCCTCCTCCTCCTCCTCCTAAAAGTAAAAAAACCCTGGGTCTGGCATGACCATGGGTGATTTCAGACGTTACGGGGCCCTTTGGCCCTGTACCGAAATCACCGGATTCATTCCCCCCTGGGGTCGCCCCGTAACGCCATATCAGATGTGCCGGGGGATCCCGGCGGGGAATCTGGGAGGGGGTGGGGCCACACGGCGCAACGTGCAGCCACACGGCCCCGCCCCCTCCACGCACCCCGCCGCCCGCCCTCCGAGGAGACGGCCGGGCGGCGGGGCCATTGCGGCCACCACGTCGGGCCGGAAGCGCCATGGCCTGGGATCCCGCCGGGGATCCTGGGCCCTGGCACACAGCCAGATGTTACTTTTTCTTGGTCCCCGCTGGGGATCTTTTTGACCACGCTTCCTGGGACATTCCCCCGGCTAGCCCGGGAAGCGTGGTTCAAATTGACCCCTTGCGGGTATTGACTGTGGCGAACATCTGGCGGCCGCCAAACACGTTCGGGACACGGTGACCACAGGTGGGTATTCACCGTGGTTCACCGTGATCTCGTAACATCTGAAAATACCCCATGTGAACAATCTCAGGGTGTAATCCTCCACTGCTAAATTAATGGGAGGATTATGCCCTCAGCATTCGTACCATCGGTTCTTCCTAACATAGGTGGCCACTCAGGCTGGGGAAAGGGTAAGAAAATAAGACCCAAGGGATGGGAGAGTACCCAGGTTTTAGTGAGTTTGAATCTTACTTCTGCTATGCTTCTTAATTTCCTTTCTCTTTCAAGGTCTATTTTAAAGTTGCATACATTTATGTATTGAGTAATGTGCAATTTATGCAAATTAGTGGAGGGGGGTGTACATGCGTAGGTATGAAACATGCTCACACCTATAAAGTTACTCTGCATGCTGGGAAGAAAATTAGAGGGAACATTGATTCATACACATGTTAAACTGGTAACTGTTGTAGAACTGACTATATTAAACTGGGATAAAAAGAAAACTAATCCAGTACAAGAGAAAATTGTGTCTGAATAAGCATATTTTTATGCTTCAGGAAGGCTTTAAGAGGTACAAGAATTTGTGCCAGCTCTTAGTCTAAATAATGTGGCTGGCTGTGTTGTTTCCAAAGGGTGCTGATGGGACTTAAATGTGTTTGTCATGGGGCGTAGCTAGGTTGGATTGGGTCCTGGTGCAGAAGATGGAATGGGGCCCAGTGCCTGCCTTCCAGTGTCAGGGGACACAGTTGCACCAAGGAGTGTGGGTCCCCTGGGCTAGTGGGTCACAGAGCAGCTGCGCTGTCTGTCCCTATTATAGCCATGCCATTGGGGATCCAACAAGACTCCTCTACTTATTACAAGTGCACTCTCAATTCAGACTATAATGCACATTCTGTACAAAGTTCCAGGTACTTGAAAAACAAGGTTCTCAGCTGAATACACAGAGAATAGTCTTCTGTGTTCGTGACTCTGCAAGTGGATGACAACAGGTGAGCATAGAAGAAACAGCGAACAAGCAGGAAAATGTTGCTATACTCCTTTGTGGCATTTCTAGTGCCTGCATGTTGGAGGAGGGACCCCTGGTGGACAATTGGGTAACAACCTGCATCGCAGGACTTATTTTCCTTTTTACCTGGTTTGGTTTGGCTACATAGGACCAATATGGTGGTGGCAATGGAGTGGGTGCAGCTGGGACAAGAAGGGAGAGCTGCCCTTGCCTACTGCAGAGCTCATTGGCTCTCCATCATCCTTCCAGGTATTTACATCAGGGTTGGTGCTCTTGGGCGCCAGCCGAAGGGCGACACCAAGAAGTGTCGGCCATTGCTGGGGCCATTGGCGGGGGCGTGATGGATGTAGCCATTCCGTAGAAGTGGCAGAGGAGCATGGAGAGGGGCTCATCCCGGGACCTGTATTAGCGGAGCCGAAGGAGATATGATGAGTAGGAGGTGGGCCTTTGGCAAGGACAATGACTATGGGCAGCCCCCCACCCCCCTGGAGACCTGGCACCAAGGTGTTTGGCGAGTGAGATCCCCATCAGAGGATGTTTGGTGGGAAGGGGAATTAGTGAGGAGAGGGATGTACCCTCCTGGTGAGAGCAGGAGGGGGTAGTAGGGTGGAGATTGGGCAATTTTGTTAGAGGCTTGATATTGTGATTGGTATTGGGATGAGTGGGGGAAATGTTTTGTTGTATGTTGCATTTATTGTATGATTTAAACTGAGGTTTTTTTTACAATGTTCTTTTGTAGAAAGGGGCCCTTCTCTTGGTGAGAGCAGGAGGACGGGTGAAAAGTTGGTCCCCAACCCCTGGTGGCAGCAGGGAGATGGGGCTGAATGTAGTGATGTTAGCTGGTTGAACATTGGTAATATGGGGAGGAGAAGGGGAGGGTGTTGTATTATGATTTGTTTTGTTAATATTTAACTTCTTGTTCTTGTATTTCAATTATGCTGTTGATGAATTGTATTGGTCTGGTTGTAGACCTTTGTTTATATTATGTGATGGTTTATTGTGGACCTTATTTTGTGCTGTTGTGAGCCGCCTTGAGCTGCCATAGGCAGGAGAGTGCGGGATATAAATTAAAATTGAAATGAAAATGAAATGAAATGAAACTACTATGGCCCTTTTTACACGAAATGGTACCACTCATGCCCACACAGATCCGCTGCATGGGCATAAGTAGTACCGTCTTGTGTAAATCAGTGACTGGGAGCTGGGGACCCCAAGCGTGGGGGCCCCGGCTGACTCCGACTGACAGGCAGCGGAGGAGACCAGGAGGAGTGAAGGAGAGGCAGAGGGCCAGTCTTTCCCACACTCCATGCCACCACCCCCTCTGCTGCCTGTCACAGTCTCGGCCAGGGGAAATGAAGGAGAGAGAGGTAGAGGCCCCGCCTTTCCCACATTTCCCCTGGCAAAAAGACTGACAGGCAGCAGGGGTACCCACGGAGTGAGGGAGAGGCGAGGCCTCTGCTTCTTCCCTCACTTGGAAGTGAGGGAGAAGCAGGCAGAGGCTCCACCTCTCCCTCATGCCACTGGCCCCCTCCACTGCCTGGCTGTTTCGGCCAGGGGAAACGAGGAAGAGGCGAGAAATCTGCCTCTCTCTCCCTCATTTCCCCTGGCCAAGACTGTGACAGGCAGCGGGGGGAGGGGGGGGGGAGCAGCGTCACATCCAGTGGCGGTGGGAAGCACGGTGGCAGATTTAATCTGCTGCCATGGTGCCTGCCCCACCTGAAGCTCCAAGCCCAGCGCGAGGTCCATGCTGGAGGTGGCGGCGGCGGTGGTGGCAGTAGTGGCGGCAGCAGCAGCAGCAATAGCAGATCAGGTAAGTGATCCAAATGGCCACTCAGGCTTGGGGATGGGTGGAGGGGCACTCCAAATGGCTGCTCAGGCTTGCCCCTCCGCCCATCCCCGAGCCCAGGCCTGGGTAGCACGCTGACCCCGCATTTGTTCCCTGCCCTGGGCCCCGCTTAGGCTAAGGCCATCCCTGAACAACAGAATACATGGTGGTGCCTCCACCTGGGGAAACCCTATACCTTAGGCAGTATTGGGGGGAGTTCCCAAGAAAACAAATAGTGTACCCCTATACAAATGTGCTTGCTGGCAGGTGCCAGTGCATCGCACTTTTATTTTATTTCACCCAAATGAAAACAAGAACAAGCTTTACCTAAGATAAAAAAGGAAGAAAAAAACCCTATTAAATCAATACTCTTTTAACTATACAAAATTATTAATTAGCTAACATATTTTGTGAGTAGCTAACACACAAAAAAAAAACCACAAAATCCTTGCTGTTTACATCATAGCTTTCTTGCGTTGGCACACATTCCGAAATCACAGAACAGAGACATTGGGTGTTTTTACACACACATTTCTCCTGCATGTTTACTGTTAAATCCTGAACTTTCTGTGTGTCTAAATCACTCAACCAGACTTTAAACATCTGGCTCTTTGAACTTCTACATAGAGCTACTCCCAGAACTTTTGTGTGTAAAAAGTTCTCCTGGTAAACTGCTTTGCTCCGTCACTTGGTTTCCATGGCAGCCCCTCACGTCTACGGCTGTGGCTACTTTAGGCTGCCTCAGAGCAGTGTTTGTGTGAAGAATGCATCCATGAACTGCCTCAGAGCGGTGTGTGTGTGACGAATGCATCCAGAACTTACTTGTGGACTTGTAAACCCAGAAGATTGAAAGACCAGCACTTTAAGGTGTTTGTAAAAATGCCCATTAAAAGGTGTAGAAACCTTGTATAGAAACAAACAAGGTTGCTGGAGCTACTCACAATCACAAAGCTCCAGTGGGGTGGGAGAATAAATCCAGTGCCAGGCCTCACAGTTCTCTAACTCCGTAGAGAGGCTCCGATGCTGGTACACTCCTCTCTCTCAGGCCTGCACTCTTCTCATAGTCCGGCTGCGGGCCGTCAAACCCCAAATGATGGTATTAACTTTTTCCCCTGCTGATTATACATGGCCAGGGTATGTATTTTACAGAACAGAAGAACGACGTTTTCGTTTTGTCACCCTTGGGCAATTTGAGATATAACCCGTTACATTTTATGTTTACTCCTTCATATTTATAGTTATCCACAGAATTCCTATTTGATAACAGAATATTTTAACTTACATTATGACCTCAAAAATAGTACTGTGGTCTAACTGAATGCTCTATGCTGATATCCTTATGTCTCAGTCCTTGGTTGGAATGAGAAGAATACTTAGGGAGTTTGCAGGATAGTGTTCCAGAGAAAAGTTAACCATTAATTTTAACAAAAAATTAAAAATTAACCATAGGTGGGAATTGGATAGTAATGAAATCGAGCAAATAAGCTCATATAGATATCTCGGGATTGTATTCCAGTCCTCGGGTGACTGGGCAATTCATTGTAGGTCAGCAATAGAGCAGGCTAACAAAAGTGCTGCAGCTGTTTTGACAGGCCCAGGGGAGGTAATTTAGTAATACCGGCTATTCGAGTATTTGTGGCCAAATCACTGGCCCAACTTTTATATGGGGCCCAACTGTGGGCCATTGGGAAATCTCATGAGATTGAGGTGGTCCAGTCCAAGTTTCTCAGAGTTCTGGTAGCTCCTGTAAGGATTCCCAATGTTGCCTTGAGACTTGAATAAGGTAAATCCTCATTACCCACTCTGGTTTGGGGCGCTATTGTTAAATTCTGGCTGTGCTTGATTTTTCTGAGTCCTCCTGGCCTGATATTCCTGGTGGTTAATGATAACAACCCTAATCAATGGTTGGGTCAGGTTCAGCTGAAGCTTTTGGATGTTTCAGTGCCATATGTGATTGCCCAGAGGTATCTCAAAGCCAAGGTCAAGCTAAAGATGGGCCTGGACCAGCAGACTGATATAGCAAATCTAAATCTTGTTCCGTTTATTTCTCTTACCTTCCACTTGTACCATCAAAGGGCTCTGTTGTGCAATATTTGGATAATCTCTTAGTGAACAACATAAACTTTTGTTCCTTCAAGCCCACATAAATGCTCTGCCTTCAGAAGTTTTAGAGGGGCATTACAAATCTATTACCTTTGTGGATCGGATTTGCCCCTGTGGCACAGGGCATGTAGAAACTGTGCAGCATATATTACTTTAGTGTAGGTTATATGGAGAGGTGCAGGATAGTTTAATTTGCCCACTGTTCATTCCCTTTCCTGGAAGAACCTCCGGGGAATACCTTCAAATCTTGTTAGAGGATCATAGCAAATGCAGATATTTGTTAGTGGCCAAATATTTGGCACAGGCGAACAAGAGTAGATCTGCCTGGTTAGCTGATTATGCTCCTATATCAAAGGGTGAATTGCACATCAGTTCGTGCTTTGGGCCTGGATTCTAGTTCCCTGATTTGTGTTCTTTTGTCCCCTGAATTTTGGAAAAATTTTCTTTCACCAGTAACCATTTTATTCTTGTATACCTTATGGTTTTCCCAATTAGTTTTATCTTTCTAGTCTGTTTGCTTGTATGATTGTTTGTGTTTTGTATACTTTTTAATGTTTGTGTTTGTATAATTCTTTTATATGTGCTAAGGCCAATGGCCACACAATAAATACGTGGGACTACTTTATAGCTATCCACAGGATTTTGATTTGATAACTCTGAATATTTTAACTTACATTATTACCTCAAAAATAGTACCGTAGTCTAACACCCTCAACCTTCCTACAGGTCCAAGTGGTGTTTACAACCCCTACAATTCACATTAGGTGATACAAAAGAGAACTTTAACATTGTTTAGCTGGTTAGAGCTATTATAGAATGTATTATCTTTGGAACAGATGACCAAGAAACCAATAAGGACAGTCAAATGCAGTTAAGCCACTAAAACTATTGTGAATATTTATTTATTTATTTATTTAAACAGTTTTCTATCCTGCCCCTCCTGCTCCAGGCAGCCCGAGGTGGCTCACATCGTAAAAACACATAAAAACACATAAACACACATATTAAAGCAAAAATACCAATACTGTTGTCCAACTGGAGTTCATGTTTTAATGCCCCTAAGTTCAATTTGTTTCTGATCTTATACACGAATCTGGCATGAGACTAACAGGATTTTAATTGTCCTCATCATCTGCTGGAGCTGTATGCATGAGCTCGTTGCAGCAGCTGATAGAATGGCATGAGCAGAACATCGTACATAACATGGTTAATTTGCATAACTGCAGTCGCATCTGTTAGCTCAGCAGGATGTCACTTTTGCATGAGCACTTGACCAGCTTCAGAATTTCTGGAGGTGCAAGTGATACATTATCAGTTACAGTTACAGGCAGTAGACATTTAGAAACCACATCTTTATAATAGCCATACTGTGATGGGTCCATTACAGGGTGATTACCTTTGAGAGCATTTTTCTACACAGAGGTTTGGAAATGGGCATGTTTCACATTTTCTTGGAAGGATTCATCTGTCGGTGGTAATGAGCAATGCGTAGGCATTTGAGAACAACTTCTTCCCATAAAAAACTAAAGTTGTTTTAGTTGCCAGACCCACACCTTTAAACCAGCCTTGGTAGTAGACTTGTATTTAACCTGGCCATAACAAGCTGTGATGAACTGTCATGCCTGCTGAATGATATCAGGTAACTCTGCAGCAGGGTCACCTAGCAATGAGAGGGAATGGCCATCTCTTAATGCTTTCACTATTTTCCCTTTACCTATACTAAAACATGAGGGTGCATGCTGTCTCCAGAAACATTTAGCAAGAGTCTAGTCCCCCCCACCCCTGAAGCACATTATTAAGTGGGACCTTTCTGCAGCCGTTGTTTTTCTCTGGGACTGCATTGACGTCACAATGAGGCGGAGACATGGATAGCCAATGAGAAGGCTGAATGAGAGAAGTCCCCTCCCCCATATGTCTTCTCCAGGCCAGCGTGAAGTGGAGCTGAGGCCATTGGAGCGGGTGTTTGTGGAGGTTGACAGCCCCTCCCCCTGCGTGTGAGTGACAAGTCCCGCCAACCCCCCTCCTCAGCCACTGCCACCATGTCGATCTTCACCCCCACCAACCAGATCCACCTGACCAATGTGGCCAGTACACTGGGAAGTGCTTCGAGATTGCCTGCTACCACAACAAGGTCATTTATTTTATTTTTATTTATTTAAAACTTATATCCCACCCCTCCTGCCCAAAGGCAGCTCGGGGCAGTGAACAACACACACAAAAATTAAGAATAAAACATTTTAAAACAAATCAACAAATTTTAAAACAAATCATAAAAACTCACCCTCCCTCCCAAACCCTACCCCACACTACCCCCGCTTGCCAAAAGCCTGGTGGAACAGCCAGGTCTTACACAGGGAGACCCCCATCATATGGGAGGTGCCCCACATCTCACCAGGGGGACCCACCCACCCTCCCCAAGGGCCATCTTCCCTCCTCTCACCAGGGGGATTGGCCCTATCTCCCTAACCCATTCCCCATACCCCCCACCCTCAGGCCCCACCTGCCTCATCCCTCCCCCCAAAACCCCTTAAAACCACAAGATAAAAACAAAAACAGTGGGTCCAGCAGTGACAGCAACAGGGATCAGCTGTAAATATCTCCTTCAAAGCAGCAGTAGAAGAAAACAGTGGAGGAGGGGGTCAGGGGCCACAATCCAGCTAACAGCCCAGCTAACGGCCAACACCCTTTGGGTGTTGCACTTCGGGCTGCCGCCCAAGGGCTTTGCACCCACAGGACCCCACCCTGGCAGTTGTTTTTGGGGGGAGTGTCATGGAGGAACATAGGAGCACACACGTGTAACATGGTCCTACATGTAGACTACGAGCCTGGTAAATATGCAAAGCAAAAGGTTCCACATGTATGTAATGTTACAACTGAGAACTGTAAAACCCAAATCAGAGCTGTGACACGTGACCAAGCTCCAGGAAATGCAAAGACTCTGTATTGCTTGAACAGTTCTATACTTTCTGCAGCCCGAATTTAAAAGCACACCTGCTGAATAAGGAGATCACAAATTTCAAAGAGGCAGGGACAAGTGGTGATGCATTCACCAAAAATGCTATCTTAGCTTATGGGAAAAGGAAACCAAAAACTGGGGGAAAATCCAAACAAGGGTTTAACCATAAGCAGAATGGGTAAAATCCACAATATGAACAAGGAAACTTGACCCAGAACAAACCAAACGAGAATGGGGGTGCGGGGAGACAGGGATCACCCAGACTCCAAAGAACACACACCTCCCAATACCCTACTAATGATTCAAGACTGTATCAAGACTATAACTTTAAGCAAACAGGAAATGTGGTATGAGACTGCCACCCCAAAAGGGAGTTTCATAGCCCTAAAAGAGAGTCTGATGAGATTATTGGAACTGCCAGTGCGAATTTTGTGTCTGTACTTCAACACCCCCACCCCCCACCCCCCCGAGGTGTCGATGAGTGCTATCTCATCCCTAACCCATCCACAGAAGATCAGTTGCTACGAAAACCTGCTAAGTTTAACAGGATAAACTGTGGGGGGAGATTAGACAATGGGGCACACTTGGTTATGGTACGGGAGAACTTGATCCCAAAATATAAAATAAACACCCATAGAAAGGTTGTGGTATCCCTGGCAATGGGAATCAGTGATATTTTGCCCACAGCAACTGTGGATTTAGAATGGGAAGGCTCAAAGGGACCCATCCAGGTGGCGGTGCTCCCCAGAAGGGCACAAAATGAAATGTTGGTGGGAAATGCTATAAACACATGGATGCTGGGATGGAGAGTGGAAAGGGCCCAATCCCGGGAACACCGGGAGCCAGAGAGCAACCCAGGAAGGGAGGGTGAGGGGCAACAAGACTCAGAGAGCCCTAAACAAGTTGCACCTCTACCCCTGGAACATGGGGAGACAGAGAGCAACCCTAGTGGAGGGGATGGGTTACAGGAAGGCTTCACAGATCCTGTACCCCAACCTGTGAACTCCACTCAGGGGCAGGAGAACCCCAAAGAGGAGTCCCCAAACCAGCCAAGGCAGGGGAGGACAAGACTCGAGGAGAGAACTGCATGTCTCACATGGGGAACTGAAAGGAGTGAAGCCAATGGGTCAAACTGATTCTGAAGCCCAGGACTTGGCACCCCACCTTACACAGGAGGGACCAAATCCTACAGAATCAAACCGAGTAACCACGGCGGGGGGAGAGTTAGAGGCTGCAGACGCCCCTACTCAAACCAGGGGATTACAGGATAGCCTGGAGGTTTGTTGTCTTACCTTAAGAGAACGTGGGAAGTGGCTAACTGAACCCAAAGGGTTACAGGCAAGTCGGGAGGTGGAGGATTCTACCTTAAGAGAAGGCTGGAAGGTGCAGGAAACCTTTCCCAGGATGGAGGGGGGAACAATGGGTGTCTCTTCCCCAGGGATAGAAATGCACCACCCTGTAGTCCTAAAGGGGCAGGAGCATCAGTCTAAGAGTGAACTGTGCGCCTCTGCCTTACCTAAGAAGGAGCAGAAAAACGCTGCTGAAGTAGAGACTGGAAGGGAGGAAATGGTTAACAGTGTCCAGGGTCAAGCCGCTGCACTTGGTAAACTAAATCCTCTGGAGTTTTGTGTGGGGAGGTCTGAGGGGACATTTGGGGGTTCTCACACCCATGTCACAAAGTCAGACTCCCCAAAAGGAGAAAGACGTGGTTATACGGACCCAGGGGATCCTGGAGGTACAAACAGAAGTCGGGGGCAGGGCAGAAGAGAGGCTGCTGACAAGAGCCCCTCCACAGAAGCAGTTTTTGGCTGGGTGATTGATTTAAATACAAAGACATCCACACACAGCATCACAGCCATGGGGGAAATGCAAATGCCACAGAACAACAGTCTACTCACTGGGAATTACAACATTGCTCCTGGTGAAAAGTGTTTTCAAATGCAGAATTACACAGACAACACAAGGGGGATGTTCAGTAGTGTAAAAGGTATCACACTTACTCCACACACCCTTTTGTGTCTCCTAATAATACTTCTGATCTACAGTCTGGATAGTCAAGGTAAATCAGACATAGAAGGTATGCCAAGGGGAACAGACATACAGCCAATAAAAAGCAGGCTGCCAGATACTCTGGAAACATGACCAAAGTTTGTAACTGGGGAACAAAGGTTGTTTACATGGCGTTCCCACCCATTTGTCACAGTCTTATACAGATGCCTCAGGATATACCCCTACAAGAGACTGAACCCAGAAACACGGAATCCCGAGGATCACTCCACTATGACATGGTGGAAAACATGTGAACATGACAGCCCCACAGGGCTGACAGAGGGTTTGGAAAACCAAAGGTCTAACTTTAATAGGATTCAAACACATGGAAATGAGGTAGAGGGGTTGCATATCCCTACACACACCGGTAGGACACATCAGTCTCAGCATGTTACAGGACTCCGTCATGTCCACTTCACATGCAATCTTACAGGGGGGCTGTCACAGAGGAACATAGGGTCACTGTGACAACCAGCCCCGAGCCGGCCCCTCCGGACCCGAGACCAAACCCGGATGTCAGAGCAAGGCAGAAGAAACCTACCGGCAACCCGCCACGGCGTTGTTTCCCCATGCCGGTGGGAGGGGGGTAGAGCAAGACGGAGGATTGACTGAGGACGAGACCGGCAGCCCAGACAGCACCCCAGCACTTCCGGGTTCACCGGTTCAACACGAAGGAAGGGAGAACCCTGCAGGCGCAGCTGGGATGACATCACCCGGCAGCGCCCGGCCAGGAACTGGCCACCTACACCGCGCCTGTGGGCAAGGGGCAAACAGAATAAAAGGAAGCTCCGAAGAACCGTCGCAGCGTGCTGGGCGAGAGGACGTGGGAGACCAAGTGTACCCCTTCTGGTGGGAGGAGCTGTAGGAAGCTGGACATCCAAGGAGCTGTAGGAAGGTGGACAGCAGGAGAGCAGTAGGACACTGGACACGGGGAGTGGGGTCACGAGAGGGAGGTGGCAGGCACGCAGAAGGAGGGGGGTTTGGGTGGTAAGAAGCTCAGGCCACGGCCTGTGGGAACACCTCTGAAAGAGGGCAGGGTGGTGTCCCTGTTCCTCAAAGGGGCGAACCTGAGAAAAAGGGGGATTCTCCACCTGGCCGGCCCCGGATCTGGAAGTCAACTGGGCACAAACTTAGGGGGGAGCGTACAATCACACACGTGTAACACGGTTCTACGTGTAGACCTGTCTCTTATACACATCTAGATGTGTATAAGAGACAGGGGTGTCATGGAGGAACATAGGGTCACACACGTGTAACACGGTTCTACATGTAGACTACAAGTCTGGTAAATATGTAAAGCAAAAGGTTCCACATGTATGTAATGTTACAATTGAGAACTGTAAAACCCAAATCAGAGCTATGACACGTGACCAAGCTCCAGGAAATGCAAAGAGATAGAAAGAATGTGTATTTGGGAACCCTAGCCAGACAGACCTGCTGAGATGCAAAACAACCTTCACGTTTGCCTGGATTAACTACATGACAGGTCACACATTTCTCCTAGGCAGGAAACCCAAGACAAAGGGACCAGGCAGGATACTTAAGCAAGGGCCAGTAAGTCAGCTTCACTATCGCTTGCCCAGAGTCATTTTGAGCAAGGCTGTGAAAAACCATGAACTGAGAGACACAATTTTGCTCTCTAGCAACTCTAAGTCTGAAGGCCTAGTAGCTTACATCAAGGACTGAGAGAAACTTATGGACCTTTGTAGGGTAAGATGCTTATTTAGGAACTCAACCAGTATAGATCAGGAATGAGTTATATTTCTAGTAACCACTCTGTATCAACTATCTTGCTTATGTAATCAATAAACTTACTTCTTATCTTTATGAAGAAGTGTCAGTGTCTAACATTGGAGCACAAGTGAGCAACAAGAGTTCTCAAACTCTTAAAGAGTTTGTAAATGGGAAGGATCGGGCCCTTGAGTGATAAAGGGGTTGTCCCTCCCTGTGGCAGGCTTGAGCTGGACGGAGAGAAAAACTGGTTCAAGTGGGCTATGCGTGAGGGAAACTGAGTCACTTAAACCCGGTAAAGTGGGGGTGCCAACCTCCAACCCATGACAGGGAGGAGAGAGCAGAGTGGCAGCCAGCTGCTCCAATACACACAGCCCCTATCCCCACAGCAGCGGACATAGCTGGTCATGGACTGGTGAAGCGGCACGGAAAAAGACATTGATGAAGTTCTGCAAACCAGCACAGTGTTTGTGAATGTCTCCAAAGGGCAAGTTGCAAAGAAGGAAGATCTCCTCAAAACCTTTGGAACCGATGACCAAACAGAAATCTGTAAAACAATTCTGGCAAAAAAGGGGAGTTCAGGTATCGGATAAAGAGTGACACACACAATTGGAGCAGATGTTTGGAGACATTGTGACCATTGTAGCTGACAAATGTGTGGACCGTGAAACAAAGAGAGCATACACAGTGATCCTTATTGAGCGTGCTATGAAGGCTATTCACTACTCGGTCAAGCCAGGCAAGAGCACAAAACAGCAGGCTTTAGAAGTGATCAAGCAGTGATCTTTTAGTACTTTTAGTAGGGCTGAAATACCGTACCGCTGCGGCAACACTTACCGGCGGAAAGTGCTATTCCACACAAAGCAGCACGATTAGGAAGGGAGGCGATTTTCACATCTTGCACTCGCAGCTTTCGCAGTTGCCACCACTGTGCTATCACAATTGCAGATCTGATGCGGAATCGTCAGGTTTACCACAAAGTTTGACCTTTCACTGAAGTGTGGCAGCTTTGTATTGTGATCCCTTGCCACATGTTTCCACCACCCAGTTGCAGCGTGGGATCCCCCCGCTGCCGCGCAACCCACGCGGCGACCCCCTGGGCTGGGCAGGGCCGGCCCCCTGTGCCCCTGACCATGATGATTGACCTGAGTCTGATTGACTTCAGAGACAGTACACACACACAGAGACCGCCCTTGGGCTGCTCCCATTTGATCCCTTTCCCCCTCCCCCCCTCGTGAGGACAGAGTTTTACTTGTAGTGTAGCCGACCCTCCGGGATGCGAGAAGAGAGATTCCTTCTGATGATGAGTGAATTATTTGATCATTCATCTCATATACTCCATTGAAAACTTCTTAGTGTAAGTTACTATGATTACAACATGATACATATCTATTTTGTTTGCTGGCGGTTGTTGTTGTTTTTGTTGTTGTTGAGAGACTGAGAGCTTTGTGTTATTAACTGAGAGATTCATTCCTTCGCCTCCGTGCCCTGGTCCCTGCACCATCAGGCAGCGGGATGAGGGACTCAATTAGTTTTATAATTAATTATACTTAGGTATGAATGGAATGGGAAGGAAGGATCCATACAGCATACCGCTTCTCCGAGTCGTCCGGGGACTCTCCCTCCCCCCCCCACCCTGGAGGGGGAACGCACTTCTCCTCTCCCTCCCTTTGACTTTGACCCTGGGCCTGGCGGGCGGGAGGGAGGTGAAAGAAGCTGAAGCGGCCGCAGTCTCCCACTTGTATTATGGGATGGGACAGGACGGGACGCATGCAAGTGACTTCTCAGAGTTTGCAATCCCCACCCTCCTGCCAGGGCTAAAGCTAGAAGTCAAAGGGACCCCATGCAGCACGTTGCATCGTGCAGAGGGTCACTGCAGCCTGGCGGGCGCAAGAGCTGGGGCAGCAAGATCATGGGGAGGCTTGCTTTGAATTTGATTTTGCACACAGTCGGTCACACACAAAATAATGGGGGTGGGGGCTGTGAGTCCACCTGATAAAATAAACATATTCACGCTATCTATGTGTTATGCTTATGCTCCGGGCACACAACGCGTCTCATTGAGGATTTGACGTCTTTGACCATGGTGGGCAGGAACGGGGGGTTGAAAGCTCTGAGGCCGTTTGCATCCATCCTGTCCCATCCCATTCATAATAATAAAACTGGGATGGGACGGGAGACTGGGGCGGCTAGTGTGCGGGCGCCCTTCTGTCCGCTCCGACTGGCATTACTTTGCATCCCATTAACTGAAACTGGAAACAAGGTTGGTTTCCCTTCCCCCAGCCCCCTTTGTTCTTCATTGCTGCCTGTTAGGCTGAGGAGGAGGGTGACTGGCTAGCAGTGGAAATTTGCAAATCAATGCCTGTCCTGCCCCCACCCTGCCAATCTTTTGAAATGAAAATACCATTGGAGACAGTGCCAACGCCAACAAACTCACCTGGCCTCAGTGACCTGAAAACCTTTCTGAATGAGCCAGTCAGTTCAGTTGGCTTGGCAGGGGTGCAATAAACTTTCTACCCTACTGCGATTGTTTGGTGTGTGTGTGTGTGTGTTTCTGTGTGTACATATACATTAAAGTACAATGTACTGATTAACATTACTTTACCATCATTAATACAGCTCTACTGCAGTGACATCACTTTTGCTTCCTGCCTCCTCATTGGATTTCATAGCAACCCATAGGAGGAGGTGTCATTTCCATACAGTACACTGACAGTGGACACTTTTGGGACACACTCAGAGGACACACAGACACACCTCTGCAGCAGCCTGATAATAAGGCAAGTAATTTGTGTTCCCTACCATTACAACCCATTCCTAACTTTTTTAAAGCCACCTAATAAAACCTTTATGTATTTCTGTAAAGATTCATGTATGTTACTTCACTGCTTACATAATTGTTAGGAAAATCAGGAAAATGTTGTGGTATTAATACTTGGCATACTTGTTTCCTGCTGTCTTTCTGGATTTAAAACATTTTATCAATTCACAGCCAAATAATACATTACTGCTTAACTAGGCCATCAAGAGCAGTAAGCTGGATGCAAACAGAGGGTTTGACTATGGGAATGAGAGGGACAGAGGGGAAAGGGGGGGAGAGGGAGCGGGATTTATTTAGATAGAATATTTAATACCCCTCCCCATCCGGCCACCTGCAGCTCTTGGCAGGTTACCTCACTGGTGGTTTCGTAGAATCTGCTCCCTTGCTGTGGTTGAGGGGGGTGTTACAACACTGCTGTCATGTTTGTTTCATTGCCTTCTGAAAGGACAGATCCCAACCCTCCTATGCCCATGTGGGAGGATCCCAACCCGCCTATGCCCAGTTCCGTTGCTCCATCCTGGGATGCTAATGGATCAATTTGGTTCATGGCCAAGGTCTACTGCTCCTGAAATTATCATTTAAATATCATTTAAGGTACACGTTTGTCTACATTGTGTTACCAAACAAACTCTGTCTGTGTGTAATTACAGATTCTGAAGAACATTTCAGTGATGGCTCGTGAGACTTTCAAACCCCGCTGATTCAATGAACCATTGTTCATGAGGCTTCGCAATTGGAAATGAAAAGTACACCAGCAGAGGCACCGTAACTTACTTAGAGGGGCCCGATCCTCCCCTGCTGCTCACTCACACCAGCCGGAAACACAGCAGCATTCACATGTGGATGAACAACCACATGTGGAGATGCAACTGGAGCATTTGGTGCCACAGAGTTCTGCAACTGCTTCTCGGCACCATATCCATCGTTTTCTGTGCACCCAGGAGGCAGTGCACGAATTATTGGAAAAATGCCGCACCGTCAGCTGCAGACAACTCATCAGTGTTGTCAGAATCAGAACATGTGTCAATGCAACATTGTCTGGGGAATGACGAGGAGATAGTGGTTGAAGCTGTAAACACAACAACCGAGCCACGACCAGTAGAGAGATGCAATGAGGAGGAGGTAACGGAGCGTGACATCACCACCCCTACTGGCATTGAAGATATGGGCTGTGATGACTCTTATGTGAGCGATGATGACTAGGGCTGATGCGGCAGCAGCTTTTACCGCGCCGCGATTCTGTTCCGCCATTTCGGAACTGCCCGCGCCACACTGCGACTTTTCTGCGGATATTCCGCTAATTCCGCCGGAATTCTGCAAATCGTGGAATTGCGGAAAAATTGCGGGAAAATTGTGGAAATCACGCAAAACCGCTATTCCGCTATTTTTGGCGCTGGCGGAATTGCGGAAATAGCAAAAATGTCATGTTTCCACGATTCCACTAAGTTGCGGAATTAAATAAGCGGAACCGCGGAACCGCGGAATGAAACCGTGGAATGAAGACCTCTGCCATTCCGTTCCACTAATTGCGGAAACACTGTTTCTGCCGGAAATAGCTACCGCTGCGATATTCCGCTACAGCCCTAATGATGACCCTGTAAATTGCATTAATGATTCCAATTCTGAATATGCCCCAGCTTCTGCAGCCTCCTCATGCTCCACAACACTGCACAAACCATCAACGGTTCTGTATCAGTTTTATTTCAGTGATGAAGAAATTGATTTGCCTTCGCCATGTGGTAGCCCCTGTGCTAGACAGATACTCTGTATCACAACAAAGTAAATCCGCCAGCACAGTGCCTAACATTACAACAAGCGTGTGTAGGAGTCAAATTTTACCAGAACGTTATCCTCCATCTCCAGCAACATCACAAGGGACTGCGGTACTGCCTCAGCATGGCACAACCACTGGTTCCGAAATTTCCAGAAGAGGACAAAGGTCTGATGTATGGAAGTGTTTCACTGCTTGTGAGCCCAAAAAATTAAAAATGCGGTGCAACTACTGCCCTAGAGAAATTACGAGAGGAAAAGAAGGTGGGAAGAGCTGCCCAGGAACCAGTGGTATGCACAGCCACATGAAGCACCACCACCTGTCAATTCTGAATGCCACTAAATGTAGAAGTACGAGCACAGATCAGTCAACACACACCGGCGGTGTCAGGTACTGTGCAAACTACATTGGAGCAATCAGTACTAAATCAAATGAAATGGTCAGCCTCATACCCAACTGCACAGTACTACCTTGCACTTGTGACAAAGATGCTTGCAGTGGACATGCTTCCTTTTTCTTTTGTGGAGAACAAGGGGTTTCGTGAAGGGATGGAGGGACTGGCCCCATGATGAAAGGTACCTTCAACGGTATACTTTGCCACTAAGACAGTTCCCACACTTTACCAGGAAACATGCAAAGTGGTTAAATCGGCTATGTGTGCTTGTGATGTGAAGGTGCAGTTGTGCACCTAACAACAGACATGTGACCGTGCGCAGTGCATGGAGTACCTGTCCATTACTGGGCACTGGATACATCGTGATGCCAATAATTTCTGCAAAGACAACAGACTATACTTGCTTTGGAACACTTTCCACAAGTCCACACAGCAGAAAACATAAGTTGCAAATTATTACAGCTGACAAAGTAGTGATTGCAGCCACTTGGTCTCTCCATTGGCTTCATAGTAGCAGACAATGGGACTAATATCGTAAAAGGGATTCGTGATGCTGATTTTGAGAGCGTTGCTTGCATGGCACATTCACTGCACCTTGTAGCAAAGAGATTTCTGGAAGCTGATAAATTTGTTTTAGAAATAATTGAAAGAGCAAAAAAATTGGTGGCACACTTTCGCCAATCAGCAGCATCTCATTGTGAGCTCCAGATAATATAGAGGGAGAGAAAACTTCAACTTCAGTTTTTACCTATTGGTGTCTGCACATGTTGAAAACTCAACATATAGGGTGATTTCAGACGTTACGTTTGTGGCATTCACCACAGTCAACCTCAGTCAAACGCGGGCAGTGGTGAAAGAGCTGTTCACGTCTGTTGGCCCGCATCCAGATGTTCACAACAGTCAAACATGGGCTGGGGTGAACCTAACCACGCTTCATGAGGTCAGGACGGGAGGAGGTCCAGAAGCGTGGTGAATGTTCACCACGGCAGGGGTGAAGGAAACAAAACATCTGAAGGGAAAACCCCGGCCACAGTGGAAGGAAATGACCATGGGCAGTGGTGATGGCACGCAGTGCCTGCCAGGCAACCAAAAACAACCGGCACATGGAGGTAGATTTAAAGCAGCAGTAGGGGAACATGGTGGAGCAGTCGATGGAGGGGAGGGTGGAGGAAACAGAGCAGAGGATGGAGTGAGAGGGCGAGGAGAAGGTGCAGCAGCAACAGCGATTGGACTTGGAGATAAGGCTGTTTGTTTACAAACAGCTCCTCCCCATGTGCTGATCAGAAGTTTGTTGCCTTGTAAAGAAGGTTCTTCAAGATAGCTCCCAACATTCTCACAACTGGGTTGTGCATGCTCGCCCTGTTCAAATAATAGCCACATGATGGTCTTGAGCTCCTCTAGTATAAAAAGTGCGCTCCCCCTCAGAATGACAGTTCTTTCCAACCCTTTCTAGAAATAGAAGGAAAAATTCTACGCGAGGCTGGAAGGGTGGGTATTTGTGAGAATGTTCCGAGCCATCTCAAAGAACCTTATTTACAAGGTAGCAACCTTCTGTTTTTCTTCTAGTGGCTCCTCACATGCTATTGTTACTAAATATGAACATGCTTGTGTGATCAGGTATTGTTAATAGTATGCAGCTATTTCGATGTGGCCCAGAGGTTTTGTATGTTTGAAATATGTGAATGGGAACATGGCCGGGCATGGCTTCTTCTGGGGGCTGTGTCAATGGCCCCGCTATGTGCACCTGCTGTCGTTGCCGCCCCTGCCCCTGATGGGAGCCCCTGCAGCCAGGTGTAGGGTGCTCCGGGCCCATCTGACATCCAGCTGTCTCTCAGTGCCTTCCTTCCACCTGTGGCCTGGGTGCTCGCGCCAACACCTGATGCCTCTTTGGGATGGCTGGACCCCCTGTGACCCGGCTCTGCCCGCCTGCTTGTCGCCCTCTCGCCTGGGACCTGATGCCCCATCCCCCGTGCCCTAGCCCCGCGTGCTCCTGTGCTGTCTGTCTCTGTGCCGGCCGGGCCAGTGCTGCTTGTGTCCTCAATAAACATCCTTTGTGTTTCACTGTGCCTTGTGTTGCCTACTGTGTCCTTGGGCTGCTGGGTCCCCCTTCCCCTTGCCCACTGGGCTCCTGCCCCCTCCCCCTCCTGGTTGGTTGGCCGTGCTGGCCCCTCACCATCACCCCTCCTCCCGTGCGCCCGACTGGTCGGGGGGTTCCCTGTCCCCCTGGTGTGTGCCTCCCTCTGCCCCCCTGCTCAGCTCCCCTTTGTTGTGTGGGTGTGCTGCTTTGTTTGTTTGTGTGCGCTTCTTGTTTTGAAGTGCGTGCACCTTCCGTGCTGCAGCTGCTGTTTGCGAGCGCTGCAGCTCCCTCCACCCCCTCCCTTCGTGTTTCCCTTCCCTGGGCGGGGCCCTCCACTGTCTTTGGCTTTGTTTGCTCTCTGGCCCCCATGTTTGCATCCGCGTAACCCTGGTGCCTTTTGGGGCTCCCACCACAGTTCTCACCACCATGTCACATCTGGTGGGTTCCCCCAGCCCGTGTTCTCTCCGGTTGGCCCCGGGCAGTGGTGCTGCCCCTGTCACGTCTGTTGGGGCCACACATCTTACCCTGACCCACGGTGAAGCCATTCACACCTGGGTGGGATTCACTGTTGTGGATTTCACCACATGACATCTGAAATCACCCATAATATGCTCAAGAGATTGCATTAACAATGACTTGCAGTGGACACTTACTTTGTTATGGCATCCAAATCAGTTCTAAAAGACGCTGCTGAAATACAGTTGACAGTGACACAGTGGGATTCTATTGAAACACTGCTACTTCTGCTGGAGCCATTTCTCGCAGTGACCGAGTTTGTCAGCAAGGCAGATGCCATGCTCAGCGAGACCTTGGCTGCATTTGTCTTATTAAAGAGCAAAGTGGAAGACCTTATAGAGAGATTTGCTGTGAAGGATGATCCACAGAGTGCGGCTGCTTCTACAATGGCCCATACCTTGCAAAAGTTGATTTACGAGAGCCCACAGTTTCAGACGATGACTCACAGTGCACAGTACCAGACTGCAACAGCTCTGGACCCGCAATTCAAGAAGGTTAAAAAGATCATGGGTGGTGATGAATCAGCAGATGCTGCAAGGCAGGACATTGCACAGAGGCTGGTTTGCTCTCTGAATGAGAACACATTTTTTGCAGATAATGATCATACTGCCTTCAGTGCAGAAGACAAGACAAAAGGCCATGTTTCATTGGTTTGGTCAGATTTTAAGAAATATGGCCTCCTGTCATCAGATTGTGCAATAAGTGGCAAGACGTTAAGAGGAATTGATCCTCGGCATCAGCCCACGTCACTCACAGCAGCAGAGGACATTTATGGCCAGTACCGCATGTCTCCAGGGGTGGTGGGCACAAGTACTGATCCACTCATTTACTGGAAGGCAAAGAAACTTGGCCGGCACTCTATAATCCTGCAATATCCCACCTTGGTTGCCTGCCCAGCAGTACCCCATCTGAACATCTCTTCAGCTGTGCTGGTGCAATTGTGGGCGATAAAAGAACTAGCCTCTCCGGTGCAAATCTAGAATGGCTTGCATTGATACACATGAACAGGGTCTACCTTCCAAAAATTAACAAGGAGTTTCTGAAACCACAGACGAGGAAATTATGCAGCTAACTAAAGAGGCATTGGAACTTTAACGAAAGAGCTGTGATCCGGAGGATGACATATGCGAGGGCATACAGGACCATTGTTGAGAAGGTAAGCACTGACTGTGCAAGTGCTACTGCGTGTGTGTATCATAATGGAAGTTCGATTGCTTAGTTAGGTTGCAGGCAGCATGGCATGGCAGTACTGTGTTGTCCTCTGCTATTCATCATTTAAATCTGTCTTCTGTTGCTTTCCTTTTCTTTTCAAACCAAACAGCTATTCGTAGCAATGACTTGGATCACTGACTTGGAAGAAGGTTTTCTTGTTGCACCTGCAAGCATGCACTGACACTGAACAGAACAGAACAGAACTCGAAGGCTTTGCTGACGGATGACACAGAATGGCCGAGCTTACAGGGTTTGGTGGTTGGTGCTGTGCTTGGAGGACATGGAACTCCAAGTGAAAGTATGAGATGATGAGGATCCTCATCCTGGCATTCTCTGCAAGACAGTGGTGTCGCAACATATGAAGTCACCCTGGAAAGCTAAGTGTTCTTGAGTACAAAGTGTTCACTGGCTGTGTGCCCTTATCCCTCCTGCATTTTCCTGTGTCTGTAAGAATGTTCAGACTGCCAAACACATCGTACAACTTTCTGGTACATCCTGAAACACTCTTACCCCCATGTATCCGTCTAGAAGTGTGAGGTCAACTGTCCTGTGTTGTGTCTTATTCCTTCCCCCTCCCCATGTCTTACAATTTAGGTTCATAGAACTTCATCTTCATGTCAGGGCGGGGTCTTTTCTACCTCCATTTCAGACAATGCGAAAAGGGACGCACTATACCCCCTTTACACTGCATGTGTCCTCTGCAATTGGCTTATCTTGCCATCCTCCTATGGCTTGAGCGCCACAAACACTTTACCCCGTGAGCCATTTCTGTTCGTTGTGCTGCTTAACATAACTGGTTGAGGTGTCCGACAATACAATGGGGTTTGCTTCGTATACCTAATTCTCTGTTGCTCTACTACTTCACTGTAAATTGTTTATCTTAATCAGCAGTCCAAATCAATCAGTCATTATTTTTGGTGCCGCTACTTTTTATTGTGGCATTTGATAGTATCATAGTGGCAAATTTAGAGTGGGCAGGGACAGGGGACCTTGAATGAGTGACATACAGTACTGCAGGAATTAGAAAACAACCATATCATTTGATTGCTGACTCTGCTTCTTTCTTTTTATTCAGAACCATAATCCACCGCCTTGATCTGCATATGGACTTTTGGGATGCTTTTGTGCAATAAAAATGGTTACTATTCTTCAGGGATTCACATCTATCTGATTGCTGTTTTTACATGGAGTCGGGAAGGAATTTTCCCACCACTGGATCCTTTTCCCCCTGATCTAATATATGGGTTTTTGGAACTCTTACAGATGGGTTTTGCCTTCCTCTGAATAATAGATATACTTAATTTTGATTACAAAGTAACCAATTACCAAAAATATGAAGAAATCTATGCAATAAACAGTACTTGAATACCTGTATTTGTTGTGCTTGGTGCAGTCTTGTTTGTATGTTTAACGAAGAAAAGTACCTGGACTGCTCTGCTTAATTATATACATAGTAAGCAAGCACGTTGGCCTTATCGTCACCTACAGCTGTTTGGATAGGTTGCCAGTTTCAGAAATCTCTTTCTGTGACTGCTCAAAATCAAAAAGTCCCTCCCTGCCCAGCTATGCTGCCACAAAAAAATATTCAGAGCATATGGACAAGAAACAGTTTTTGTACACAAAAAACATACTTCTTTCTGTGTTTGTGTGTGTGTATGCATATGTGATTGCACGCTGCTGCTGTGGCAAAGCAAGTGGTAACCCTCAGCCTATCTTTTCTGCACTGGTGTTTACGCTGCTACCTTACAAACGGAGAGACAGAGACAGGCCATTCCCTGAATCCCCTGCCCGGTCCCTGCCTAGTCCCTCCCTCTTTCCCATTCCCAGTCCTTGCCCTGCACGCTGTGGTCTGCTGTTACATACAGTAACTGAGAATGGAAACCTCCTTCCGCCAGATGCAGATCTCATACTTATCTCCAACAAGTACCAACCCCAATAGGTTTCTTCCAGCTGGCCAGTCACAGGCAAAAATCTCAGCCTGTGAGGGTTTTTGGGGTGTTTTTTTTTTAAAAAAAGGTCCCTCCCTTCCTGCCCTGCTGTGCTGATTGACTTTGCAGAGGACACTGCCCTTCACCTTTGTAACACAAATCGCAGGTGAATGATTCCCATCCCCAGTCAAGGCGTCATCGCGGGCGGTACAGGTGACTGTGGGGTGGGGCATTTGCAGATATGGTGATGATCCCTGAGTGCTGATAGCGCACAAAAGGGAACAAGCAAAAGCACTCTATGCATTGCTGGCATGGCAGGGAGTGACATAGACTCACACTTCTGCTAATCTCCCATCCTCTGCCAGGAATTCCAACGTATGGTGGTTTTAATTTAAAGAAGGGGATACTTTACTTTTAAATTGATGGGAAGCAGCACTGCTGAACCCGCATGGTGTGACTAGGCGAGGGAGGGGAGGGCCTCAGGGATTGAGGGCTGAGGGAGGGACACACACACACATCCATAATCACCACGCATCATCAGACAGTGTCTAAGAAACAGTTATTTGGTACTGTGACTGAGAGACACTGGGCTGACGCCCAATAATGTTCAGGTTTGCGTGAAGAAAAAGAAAAAGGTCTCTGCCCTGCTCTGCCTGTTATGCTTATTGACTTAGCAGAGTACACTGCCCTTCACTTTTGTTATGCTAATAGTCAGTGAAGATTCCCATTTCCCCCCTCCCCCCAACTGCTCATCACATCAAGTTCGGGGGGGGGGGGAGTTGGGGGCATTCACAGAGCTAATACTGACCGATGATATTTGGTTTTTTTAAAGTGGTTCCAGGCAGCTGTGGACCCCTCCACCCCGCTCCATGCCAAAATGTTTTGGTGTTATGAAAACGGAAAAGTTAGGGTGTTAGGGAACGGAAAAAACAAACCACTCTATGCTGCTGGCATGACGCTGAGTGATGCAGACTCATGATTTTTTAAATCTCCACTGCATTCCTGATGGTCAATCCCAAATGTTTCCTTCCCTGACTGGTGTGTGATAGTTTGTTCCCCCTGATCATACGGGTCGGTTGATGTTGATCCTGCAAGCCGCATTGTGAAAGGGAGAACCCCTTAACATGATGCTTGATGAGGGTATCTTGCATTATCAGAGACAATGAAGGGAAATTACTAGCAATTCACAGTGAAGAAATCTACTGAAAGAAATGCGTATCAAGACAGGGGCGGCCCCTCCCCCAGGGCATTGGGGCAGGCACCCCCCAAGTCCCTCAGGGGTCCCCCCATGCTTGCTGGGAGTCCCCTCAGCTGATCCAGCGCAGCACGGTCAATTTCCCCGCTTGTTCAAGGCTTTGATTACATTGTAACTCTCCAGCTACAGAGCAGGATGAGTCATATGTAAACAAACCCTGCAGCGAGAGAGCTCTGCAAGGGGAGGAGGGGGAGGGGAGTCAATCATCCTCCTTTTGCTGGGCTGCTCCCCCCTCCCTCTAGCTTTCCACTCACTGGCCAGAGAGCTAAAGGGAGGCAGGGACTTAGAGAATGTTTCCCAAGCCCTCAGAAAGCATACCCTGGGCGTCGACCCAGAAACACACTGCTTTCTGGGGGATTGGGGAGGGAGTGGGGGAGGATCCATGTGCTCCTTGGCTGGATTCCTATGGAGAAACCCAGACAATCAGCAAGGCTTAGGGGGCGTGTCCGGGCGCCTTTTCAAAACGCTCTGGCCACCTCATAGCTGCATTTTCTCCCCCCCTGGCCCCTCCTCTACCAGAATGGGAAGAGCTGACTCTTCCCTGCTCCTCCCTCTAGGCTGACGGGGGGAGATTGGAGTCAGACTACAGAGTGATCAGGTCTCATCCTTTCAGAAACCTAGTAAGTTTTGAAAAAGCAAATCCCATGCCCTGATCTGTACATCGTTTGTTTGTTTCCTTGTGCTTTTAATCTTTTGTCCTCTTCAATCCCTCCCACCCGGGGCTTGTATGTGAATGGATGGTTTCTCTGCTTGAGTTTGGTGTGTGGGTGGATGATGGATCGCAGGGAGTCTGTGTGGCTGTTATTGGGGTCAGTG
>QEPC01006418.1:99098-112624 GCA_003113815.1 Sphenodon punctatus
TCAAGCACGCCCCAGCAGCTGGGGAGGGCAAGCCCCGGCAGCTGGGGAGGGGAGGCCCTGAGGGTTTACCAGTGCGGGGGGTGGAGGAGGCAAACCAAGCCCCCCCCCGCATGGTAAATCGCGCCGAGGCGCAGAATTGGCCCCTGACTCCCGCGGAATTTTTTAAAAAATTCCGCGGAAGAATCGGGGCCCTGCCCCTTACTTACGCACCCCTGCCTCAAACAGGGGTGGCCCTCGGAGCTTCTACTAATTTTTAAAGTGGCCCCCAGACTGAAAAGGTGGGAAGGAGGAGAGGAAGAAAGGGAACAATTTATGTGTGACTGTGTGTGGTGACAGACAAGCGGAAGGGGGCACAGTTCAAAAAATGTTGAGAACCATTGTTCTAGAGAACTGCCCTGGAATGCTGCAGCAAGGTGTATCCCTGCTCAGGGTATGATCCTGATTCTCAGGGTTTTTAAGTGTCCGCTTTGGGTTAAACTGATAATTCTCAGTCAACTATCCCTTTATATTTTATTTTCCCCTACCTTTGTGTGCACTGGGGGAGGCAAAAGGGGTACTGCACAGTGTTAGTCAGACTTGTCTGTCCAGGGTAAGTTCCAGCTTTTGTTGTAATGAGAGAGGGGACTGGAGAGGAAGAGAAACTGAAATTTATGGGGTGGGTAGGTAGTTGCTGGCTCCTGTGGTGGTAATTGCACTCTCCTCTTTTGTCTTGTTACAATGGGTGTAGCTAAGTTGGAATGGACCTTGATGCAGAAGATGGAATGGGCCCCCAGGTGCGGCACTCCACTCCACTGTGCATGTGCACTTTACATGCATGTGGGCCACCCAGACTTGTGGGACTGGGTGTATCTGCACCTAGTATAGCTACGCCCCTACTTGTTGCCTCCCCAGCCTTGGGTCCCCATGTCCCATGAAGGGAGAGAGGAAGCAAGAAGCAGCCACAAGAGGCCCAATAACTAGTATGACTCCCTGGTAGGGAGCAGAAGCAACATGACCACAAGAAACAGAAATGAACAAAAATTACAAAAGATCAAGCACCTTGAGTTCTTGTAAAGTGGCTGGGGGAAGCAGGCTGAGGCTGCTTCTACACAAACACAATTATCTCGGTTACACGATCATTAATTTTCAGGGATAAGTGCTATCCCAGGATTGCAGTTTAGACACGTATGAGTCACAAAGAGGACTGCATCAATCCCATGGTGCAGCAGTTTAATTTCAGTGCCTTAGGGAACTCCAACTGAGAGGAGAATGCCTCTGCTAGAGCATCACTTTTGTCATTAATTGTCTAGAATGTAAATTTCCAGAGAGGATTCTGTGTAGAGAACTGAGACTATGGCCCTTTTTACACAGAATGCAATGGATTGGTGGGGATGCCAGTGCCCTTGGAGATAGTGGACACATTGGGTATTTTCAGATGTTACAAGATCACGGTCAACCACGGGGAATCCCATGGTGTGATCGTGATCCTGGTATGTCTGTTTGGGGGAACGGAAGTCCCCCCCCCGATGTTCACCCCCATGAATCATGGGGGGGAATCACATTCACCACGCAAACGGCGGTCCCGGTGGGACTGGCCCTGTTTGCGTGGTGAATGAGATTCCCCCCGTGATGAAGGGGACCGTATCATCTGTCCCCAGACCACGGCCCAGAATCCACGGCGGGATTCCGGGCTGTGGTCAATGCGAGGGGGGCGGCGTCCGGGCATTGCAGCCGCATTGGCCGCAGTACCCGCCCATCTCCTGGAGGGCGGGCAGCCGGGGCAGTGTGGGGGTGGGGTGGGGCTGTGTGGATGCATGTTGCGCCACGCAGCCCTGCCCCCCAGATTCCCTGCCGGGATCGGCCACTGCATCTGTTCACCATTACACGGTGGCCCCGGCGGGGAATCAGAGGGGTGATTCCATGCCAGGACGAATTGGCCCCGGCACGTCTGAAATCACCCATTGTCTGCTTCCTCCATTTCCAGCTGCCCCGTTTCCTGCCCCAGGACAATCTGAGAATTTGGTAGAGGTGTGCAAAAGGGGCCCATGTTGTTGTTTTTTTTGTTATTTAAATCTGTCATTTTGGTTTCATAAATATCAAATTGTTGTTTTCATTTTTGCTTTCGTTTTCATTTTCTATTGGCTCCAATGGAAAACACATTTGTGGCTATGACATTTTTGTTTTTCATTATATTTGGCTGACACTTGTAGGGATTGTACCCCAAATAACAGCATTAAATGTACCAACTTTCAAAAGGATTGGATAAAGGAATCCAATTTTAGAAGCAGTTTAATTATGTTTTTTTGCAAGAATCTTCATATACATTCTTAGCTGTAAACTCTTTGCCTCACATTTAATATAGATGAAACTTGGCAAGTTTACACCCCTTCCTATATTTACTATCTCTGCCAACTTTCAGAAGAAGTGGATAAATGGTCCTGGTGGTATAAGCAATTAACTTATAAATGTATGTCTGACTGTAACATCTTTGTAGTCCAACCAGTGTACATGAAATTTGGCAGGACTGTATATCACACTTTCATGATCATCTCTGCCAATTATCAGAAATATGTGATAAAGGGTCCCAATTTTATATGCCTTCACAGAATATGCAGAGAAGGAGCTTATGCCAGGGATTCTCTTATGTGTCACTGTGGTATAAGATCGATTTGTGATGCCAATTTTCCAGCAGAAATGTCAACCAAATATCTTCATTCTATGCTGTGACCATCCTAACTTCTCTCCCGCACTTGTTACTGGGAAGTGGAAGCATCTGTTTAGGAAAGAGTCAATAGAGATTCTCTTATCCTCTGTCACAGTGCTGCAGGATATGATTGTGATGATAATTGGCCAGCCTGGATGTGTAAACTATGTCTCCTGATTTCTGGGATGCTACCCCCAAAGTACCATTTACATCCCTTCTATGCCCCCTATGCCCGCTTCAAAGCCACTACCGATTAGTCCTGTAAAGCTAGAAGAATGTAGTAATTGGTAGGGATGGACTAACGTGGTTAGGATGTTCGGAGTTCGACTGAACATCTGAGCCGAACTCTCAAATGACCGAACAGTTCAGTTGTGTTCGGATGAGTTCAGATGAGTTTGGGGACAGGAAAAACGTCTTTTCAGAGGGGGGCGGAGTTTCGGTTTTGGTTAAATTTCAGTTTTGGTTTCAGTTTCGATAGTGCTATTTTTGACTGTTCGGTCAAGTTCGGCCAACCTGAACTCGGCTGAACTGAACCATCGAACCCAAATTCGGGTTTCGAACTGAATGACCGAACATCCGAACCACATTCTGTTCGCCCATCCCTAGTAATTGGCAAGTGAATGTGTCTGTCAGTCTTTTGGGTTGCTCCCCAGCCTCCCTCATACAGTCTCTCTCCTCCTGCCATGCCAGGTGCCTGCCTCTGACTGGCACTGCATGTGCTGCTATTTATCTGAATAATGGTCTTCAAGGGGACAACTTCAATTGCTTATAAAATTGGGTCCCTTTATCAAATTGTCCTGTAGTTTGGCAGACATGACAGGAAAGCTATGTGATACATTCCTGCCAAATGTCCTGTAAAGATGAAGGAATATAAAAATGTTACAGCTGGAAATGTATATTCAAGTTAATGTCTTATACCATCAGGACCCTTTATCCAATCTGTCTGAAAATTGGCAGGAGTGTTATGCTTGTGGAGGGACTAATATACACAGGTTTCATGCAAATTGGATGGAAGATAAAGAAGTTGTAGCCATGAATGTGTATGGAGCTTTTCTTAAAATCACAACATTCAATTGCTTCTAAAATTGGTTTCCTTTATCTAATCATTTCGAACTTTGGTATACATAATGCCCTCCATTTGGGGTACAATCCTCCCATGTTTCATCAGAATATAATAAGAAACACAAATGTTATAACCAGATATGTTTTTCAGTGTTTTACCTTTATTTAAAAAACAAAATGTCATTTTCGTTTCTATTTTCATTATTATTATTTGTTCTTTTTGTTATTGCAATAACAATAATGAAAATGCCAATTTTCATTATCGTTATTTTATGAAAATGACATGCATGCCCCTAGAGTTTGGTGAGAGGCCCTAAAGAGATGCTCAGTAGCCCCTGGTCCTGGGTGCCTTTTCTGACTGCTGCGTGGGCATCTGTGAGCCCCTCTCCTCCCAACATCCTTGCTGGGCTCCCTGCCAACTCACAGTGTGAGGTAAACCCTGCCATGGTCCATGGAAACCATCCCCGGACCAGGGTAGAGCATGCTGTCACATATGATGGCTCTCTCGACCTAACTCCGGCCCATGGCTGGAGCTGTTCCAGGCGCATGCGGCGGCCTCATAGGCTGCCATTCCCACCCATCAGGGAGAAGGCCAGGCCATGCTTAGCAATGCTGGGGGCAGGACTGTGCGGGCCATGTATGCATGTCACCCCAGCCTGGGCTGCTGGCATGTCTGTTCGGCGACTGGGATGGCTCCTGACCGGGGTGAGGGCTCTCACCCCAGACAGGATCAAAGCATGGCAGCGCATAGCACTATCACGTTAGAAAACACCCTGTCACTTGCTGTCATGGGTCCCTAGAACAGATGGGTGTGATGGATTCCCTCCACTGCAGGGTCAGAGGAGGCAGCATGGCTAGCATTTTGTCACCACCTTCTCTGCTGTAAATCCCTACCTGTGACATTTTGCCACCAGAGACTGTAGAATACCACAGAGATGTTGGGTAAAGGAGGTAAACTCTACCTGCAGTTCTCTGTGGGGTGGGAGGCTTCATCCCAGGATAACAATGTACACAAGCACTACTCCTGTATTATTTTATACTGAAAAAAAAAATAATCTCAAAAATCAAGTGGTCAATTCAGGGATAAAACCAGAGAGCAGGAATTATTCATAATGCGATGGCTGTCCACACAAACAATTAATCCCTGAATTAGCAGGGTTTATTCAGGGATAATGCACGTGTAGAAGCACCCATTAGCTCCATGTCCTGGAAGCCCCTTTATAAATGGGCTATGGGCAGGGACCTGTGTTCACTGAATTTTCTCCATTGGAGCAATGAGGAAAATAGGTCCTTGGCTATGAGACTGCCCATTTACCCTTCCATCCCATGTCTCTGCTCCATCTTCCTCCTGCCCCTTTCTGTTTTATTAGCCCAATTTAAGTGAATTCTTGAATTTGCATAAATTTTCATGAGCCTGCTAATTTTCATGCAGATTAGCACCATTCAAGTTTAATTAGGTGGCAGCCCTAGCTGCAATGTGAGGCACGGGACTCTTGTCTTTTTAATCAGGGACAACTTAAATCTATTATATGGAGCCCTGTAGTCCAGGTGTTATTAATAATTTTTTCCCACTGCTGTGTGCATGAGACAAACTCTTCTGGCCTCTGAAGACCATATAAGGAGTGTGACCTGAGCTAAAGTCAGAATATTATGGGCTGGGAAGAGGTGTGTGGGAGGAAGTGTGTACGTATGTGAACGAGAAGTGATAAAACCAGGGACTTTTCCTCCCAGAGTCACCAAATCCTCTTCTTTACCCTCAACTTGGCTTCTCTCCAAGCTTGAATGGGTTGTTATCCACATGGCCTCCTACAAAAGGGTATCAGCTCAACTGGAGGGGTGAAAACTGCCCAGCTTCTTCATCAGGGAACAGTGGGTATGATGTTGATGCTGTCCAAATTTCAGCCGAATTGACTGGATAACAGCAGAAACATTGCAGTTGGAAAACTGCACTTTTGAAGCCAGTGCTCGGAACTGCATTGTGTTGCCAGCTACAGCTGGAGCTGCCAGTTGGATGTGGTTGCAAAGAGCTTTGTGTTGTACATTCAAGAGCTCAGGAGATCCAGATCACACCTTCAGTTACAATTACTACAAATGGGGCATTGCTAGCCGCCGGCGATCATGTCTGGATAAGGGAATCGGACTGGGAGCACTGTGTGGTGGACTAGGACAGGGCAGGGGGGTGTCACTCGATAGAGAGCCCAGGGGGCGGGGGGATAGCCAGCCTGGTAACTGTGGTAGCCGGCGGGAACCGTGTATAAGGGAATCGGGACCGGGAGCATGTGGAGGACAGGGCGGGGGGGTCCTGGTGGGGGAGTCACTAGATAGAGACCACAGGGGGGATAGCCAGCCTGGTAGTTGCAGTAGCCACCAGGAACCATGTGTGAGGGAATCAGGACCGGGAGCACGTGAGGGACAGGGCAGGGGGGGTCCTGGTGGGGGAGTCACTTGATAGAGACCACAGGGGGTGAGGGGGATAGCCGGCCCGGTAGTTGTGGTAGCCTCTGGGGGAGGCCTGGGGGGGGAATCACTCAATAGAGGAGAATATGGGGTGATAGCCGGCCCAGTAGCTGCGGTAGCCGCTGGGAACCATGTATAAGGGAATCAGGACCGGGAGCATGTGGGGAACAGGGCAGGGGGGGTCCTGGTGGGGGAGTCACTCGATAGAGACCCCAGGGGTGGGGGGGATAGCCAGCCTGGTAGCTGCGGTAGTTGCTGGGAACCATGTATAAGGGAATCAGGACCGGGAGCATGTGGGGAACAGGGCAGGGGGGGTCCTGGTGGGGGAGTCACTCGATAGAGACCCCAGGGGTGGGGGGGATAGCCAGCCTGGTAGCTGCGGTAGTTGCTGGGAACCATGTATAAGGGAATCAGGACCAGGAGCACATGGGGGCAGGGCAGGGGGGGTCCTGGTGGGGGAGTCACTCGATAGAGACTGCAGGGGGGATAGCTGTCCCGGTAGCTGTGGTAGCTGGCAGGAACTGTGTATAAGGGAAACGGGACTGGGAGCATGTGGGGGACAGGGCAGGGGGGGCTGGTGGGGGAGTCACTCAGTAGAGAAGAATAGGGGGGGATAGCCGGCCCAGTAGCTGCGGTAGCTGGTGGGAACTGTGTATAAGGGAATCGGGTCCGGGAGCACGTGGGGGACAGGGCAGGGGGGTCCTGGCGGGGGAGTCACTCAATAGAGAAGAATAGGGGGGATAACCGGCCCGGTAGCTGCGGTAGCTGGCGGGGACCATGAATAAGGGAAACGGGATCGGGAGCATGTGGGGGACAGGGCAGCGGGGTCCTGGCAGGGGAGTCACTCAATAGAGAAGAATAGGGGGGATAGCTGGCCCGGTAGCTGCGGTAGCCGCCGGGGACCGTGTATAAGGGAATCGGGACCGGGAGCACGTGGAGGACAGGGTGGGGGAGTCCTGGTGGGGGAATCACTAGATAGAGACCCCAGGGGTGGGGGCGATAGCCGGCCTGGTAGCTGTGGTAGCCTCCGGGAACCGTGTATAAGGGAATCGGGACTGGGAGCACGTGGGGGACAGGGCAGGGGGGTGTCCTGCCAGGGGAGTCACTGGGGGGTCCTCCCTGTGACCGCGGAGCATGGACAGCCACACAGAGTAATAATTTTGTTATTACACATTTCCAATGATCACACCAAAGTAAAAAAGTTACCACAATGTATCTAATTATCAAATAAACAGTAGTAAAGTTTACGCAAATTATCCAAGTATCAGAGAAACTTCCATTGACAAGAACAACAAAAGGAAATAAACAACAGCAGCAGCATAAGTGAACACATGCACGGCACACTAAAAGGCTAGCAAACAATATGTGTACATTTGTAACAAAAACATTAATAAGAAAAATGAAAAGTTCAAGCACTTACACAAAAGCTTCTTTATGTTGAATGCTTATCCACCAAGATCAAAATGTACGTTGAATGAAGTAAGGGAATATAGTACTTTCTCTCCTCGAGTCGCGATGCGGTGTTTTGTCGCGGAGTGCGACAGATCAGAGTGTGTTTCCAACACAGTCACCTGGTGCGGCTCTGACAGTCACTCACTCTCACTGCGGTTTGAGATCAAGAGAGAGACTAAGGCGCCAAACAGACCTATTTATACTTTATGGTGAAGGCGGGACATGTCTCTCTGAGAAAGAATTAGCCAATAAAATTGGCCAGGCGGGTGTCTGTCGACACTGGTCCGAGAGTTGATCTCATTGCGCCGGGTATCGCGGTACCGAGTATTTCCGGGCGGCTTAAACATGCTGCAATGACACGATGACTGGAAAGGAGAGTTGGTGCTGTGTCTCCTTCAAATCCGCAAAGCTGCCGCTTTCCATTGTGCAGCCGAAATACCACGGCACCATCAGTGGAAAACCGTTACCACAGCCTTGGAAAGCTGTGCCTACCGAACCATGCCATGATGCGCGGAAGAGGGGTTTCCGTCTGTACTTGCTGCCGCAGTGGAATTCTGCTACAGCCCTAGTACACAGGTGACTACCAGCATGTAAATATGCCACCATCAAACAACTACATGGACCAGTTTTGTCCTTACATTTAAATTCCTTTTATTTCAGATCCGCACCTACTCTAACCCACTACTTATTTGCCCCCCACTGACTGTGGTCCAGTAAGCACCACTTCAGTGTTAGAAGATAGAAAAGTTTGGATTTCAGCTTCCACCCTCCTGCGCACCCCCAGTTTGATCTACTACCTTCCAACCTGCTGACACGCAACCCAGATGTCTGGACTACCCAATAAACTTCAATCACCTCCCAAAAAATGACAAGACTCCTGACCAATATAATTGTCACGGCCAGGCCTTGAACCTCTGGCCTTGGGGGCTTCTAGGGGGTGCTCTCGGCAGCCCGCACTGTTGGCGGTGTGCTGCAGGGGGTGACTCGCTTCCTGTTCATGACACTCTCCCTTTTCTCTCCTGCCTGGTGGTGGGCATGGCCACACCTGCCACGGTGTGATTGGCTCTGTGGAGTACTTAAGGACTGCTGAGGGAAGTGGCAGGTGTGGAGCTTTGAGTCACTTCCCCTTAGACTTGTGCTTGGCCCACTCACCTTGTTCTTTCTCCAGATGCACCTTGTTGCCCTTTGTCTTTGTTGGGAGTAGTGTTTGGTGGTGGTGAGTTCTGTGTACAGTTTCCCCCTCACGCCCTGCCTTGTCTTCATGTTAGTCTATCTCCCTGTTGTTCCCTCAATGCCCTACTGTAAGTAATCCCTATTGTTTTCTGTATTTTTCTCCCTTTTCCTTCCTAGTTTCTGTGTAGTCTGGTGTCTCTGTGTCTAGTTGTCTCTGTGTTCTAGTTCTCTTTATTCTTGTCCCTCACTCTCAGGGTCTCCTTCGCTCCCCTCCTTGCTCCCGGGGCTCCTTTGCCTTGGCCCCCTCCTTGCTCCTTTGCCTTGTTCCTTCCTCCTTGCTCCCAGGGCTCCCTCGCCTTGTTCCTCCCTCCTTGCTCCCAGGGTTCCCTTGCTCCTCCCCTTGCTTCAGGGTTCCCTTGCCCCCCCTCTTGCCCCTAGGGTTTCCCGCTCCCTAGTCTTGGCCCCTTGACCCCTTGCTCCCCTGCCTCTGGTTCCTTGAAGCCTGCCTCTAGTTCCTTGATCCCTCGCTTCTGGATTCCCTATCCCTTGACCTCAATGATGAGCCATAGGCGTTCTTAGACCAGCAGTGCTGGGATCCATGCTGAACACCCTATCTCCTTGGTATTGGAGAGCGGCTGAGAGGTTTCCCCGTGTGTACTAAGGGACATCCCAGATTCCCTACACCCCGTTCCCCCCTCCTGTCTACCCACTTCCCCTCCCCTTTCCCTGGCTCCGCCCCTGGAGCCTGACAACAATAAAGATCATTGCTTATATAGAATGTGACACATTGTGTCAGATGACCCCCCCCCTCCAAAAAAACCCCCATCACAACCCAGGAGTTGTAAAACACGGGGCAATACAGAGTAGAACAATAAGGACATACCTATGGTGCTTAATAGAACCATGGTAGTGTTTCCCATACTCTATCACTCCTCCCAATCATTTACATCACCAACAATCCCAAGGTTCTATTAATTTCTTATGTCATTCTTCCTATTATTCCACCAAGTTCTTTTCTTCTGTACTTCATCCTTATATCCTCCTCCCTGTCATTCCACCATCTCTCCCTGCTGCCTTTGTTATTCCACATCATCGCCCCCCCCCACTCCCAAAGATGAATCTCCATTGTATTATTTCAGAAACTTATTGTATTATTTCAGAAACAGTGGTAAGTCCCTGCCTCCCAGACACTTACATGTAATTTGTTATTTATGGACTGTTTTAAAACCAGGGATGCAGAAAGGATAACACCAAAGGGTCACAGTCTCACCGCAGGCAAGAGCCAGCCCAGCCACTGAACAGACATGCCAGCAGCCTGGGCTGGGGTGGAGGTGATGTGCAGATATGGTCTGCACGACCCTGCCCCCTGTACTGCTGTGTGTGGCCTGGCCTTCTCCCTGATGCACAGGTTTGGCAACCTATGAGGCCACCACACCCGTCCAGAAAAGCTCCAGCCATGGACTGGAATTAGGTAGAGTAGGCCATCATACATGACAGCCCGCTCTACCCTGGTCTGGGGAAGGAGCGCAGAGGAGCAGGTAAGATCAGGTTTGGGTAAGTGGGATCAGATCATTCTGATCTAATCCCACACAGCAGGTGTCTCATCTTGGGGGCCAGACTAAACAACAGAGCCAGCTAATCCCGCGGTGACGTTTGGGGTGGCTGATCTTGTCCCCTAAACCTTCCAGAACCACAGAGCACATGAATTTCAGTGACACCCCTTCCCCCTCTGAAATGGCAGGGTGTTCAGGCTGTGGCTTCAATGGGGTACCACATTGGAGGAGCATGGCTGGGACTGGAGCACTGGAGTTTGCCTGGGATGGGTACCAGTTGTGGGGAAAGGGCAGAGACTTGTCTCAGAGCCAGGGACAGGAGGATATGGGCGGGCTTCCTTCAGCACTTCTCCCTCTGATTTTCCCAATCCCACTAAAGAATGAGGGGTAAGTGGGTGCTCTGTGCTGATACAGTGGGCTTTCTACAGGAGGGGGGCAGGGAGATGGTGGGGTCCTGTGCAGAGCAGCCCCTGTGGGGCAGAGTGGCAAGTGTAGTCCTCTTGGGAAGGTTCTCAGAGCGAGCCTCAGCCCAGGGAGGGAAATCCTATGGGGGAGTAGGGAGGGAGGGAGCATACACAAAGGGGAGAATTTAATGTTAAGGGGAGAGAGTAGAGGCAGAGCCCCTGCAAATAGCTTCCACAGTGGAAGCTATGCACAGGGAGAGCACTTTACAAGGGAGCAGCTTTATTGGGGATACAGAATATGGAACCCAGTACAGGGGGAGGTCTGCAGAGTTGGCAGCGTTGCACAAGAAAGGGAGTCCTGTCCAAGGGGGAATAAAGTGGGGGCGTCTTGTACAGACAGAATAATGGCCATAATTGTGCCAAGGGAGAGCCCTGTACAGAGGAGAACAGAGTGAGAGAGTTCTATACAGGGGGAGAGCTGTAGGATGGGCAGCAGTATGCAGGTGGAAGAGTTAGGGAGCAGAGTCAGGGAGCCCTGTACAAGGAGTGAGCTAGACAGGGGGAGTCCTGTACAGGGGTAGGTCCTTATAGAAAGCAGAATGGCCAGTGTTGCACAAGGGAAAGAGCTCTGACAGAGGGGAGTAGAGTGGGAGGGAGACTCCTATACAAGCCATGAGCTGGGGAGTTCATAGAAAGCAGAGCGAGTGTCAGGAGCTTTGGCTCCAGCGCCAGGGGCCGCTGCTCCCGGCGAGAGTGGAGGCAGCGTAGGGGGCCTCCAAGTAGGGAAACCTCTGCAGTAGCTAAGGGGACAGCCCCACTGTCTGGTCTGGAGGCAGGGAAAGATAGGGAGGGAGCCACGCCCCTGACAGCATGCGGGGCTTCCCCCGCTTTCGCAGAGAGCACAATGGCCCCACCCACGCCGCAGACAGGCGGGATTCCCATACAGACAGCGGAAGCGGCGCCGTGCACAGTACGCCGCTCCGCATGGCTAGCAAACTGGAAGGAGGGCGGAGCTAGCCCTTAATAAGCAAAACAGAGGGAGGCGTTCATTGCTGGTGAACAAACGCAGACCAGCCGATTGAGAGAAGCCAAGTGTGATTACTAGAGCCTTGATTTCTGTTTGAGTTGTTGTATCCTGACTTTCCCTGCTGTGTCTGGAGTTGTGTGAAAGAGTGAGTGAGTGTGTGTGAGTGTCAGCCTCAGTGCTCCTGGTCCTTCTCTCCTGTGTGCCCCGTGTGTGCAAGAACCTTGATCCTTACCCCTATTCCTGGGGACCCAGCCCACGCCTTCCTCACTGCCTCCCCCTCACGTTACCCCCCATTCCCTAAAAGAGTATACCTGTGGTCGTGGTGCATGGTGAGGGCCTTGCTCTGCCTGTAGTCTTGGCGCCCTATGATGATAGGGGCCTAGCCCAGGCATTCGTGCCACAGGCGTTTGGCCCACACTCTATTCTGACGGGCATTCCTCCTCCTCAGGAGCAAGCCTTAACCAAATGCAGGCGCAGGGCGAACGCTTGGAGTGTGGTGAGTGCTTGCATCCCTCGCCCCAACCCCACTGACAGCGAGCCACCTTGCACAGGGCTGTCAGTGAGGGGAATCCTCCAGAAAAGTAAAGTACTCACCTTCTGCAGCCAGGTTACAACAAAAAACACATGCAGATAGGTGCCTGACTAGAGTAGAAGCAAATTGCAGAGACAACAACTTCTTCTGTTTTTAACTTTGTCTTTCACCTTGTTAAAGTTAAGCTGCTTCTTTGTCCAGCTAAAACCTGCAGCCTTTCCTCCTTGTGAGCACCCCCTACAGTGCATCATTTTCCTTTGAAAAGTAGTTTACAGTAGCAGAGTTTAATTGACTGAATGGCCTTTATCTGTTGGATCAGCTAAAAGATGTGATGAAGAGGGGCCAAAATAAATATTAAAAGATATGGAAGGAGGAGATCTAATGGTTGGGACATAAATCAGGCAGAATATATGGGAAGCTGATAAAAAAGGTCTTTTCACCATTTACAAAAATGCTCACTTTCAAAGGGTGGGGGGGAAGAAGATTTTTGGCATGGAGCTCTGAAACCAAGACCGCTGATGCTGAGAGAAGCCAAAGGGTGCAGTTCTTCTTAGTTTAAAAACAGTCTCTGCCAAAGATTGCTGTAAAACACTGAATACTAGGGGTGGGAAAACCGGTAAATCCGGTATCCGATAATGCCGGTACCGGGCGTACCGGCATTATCGGATTCGACCCGGTAAATCTGGTCCAGGTATCGGATTCCGGGTACCGGATTTTTTTACATTGCAGCCATTTAAAAATGGCTGCAATGTAAAAACTTAAAGCCCCAGCAAAAAAGTTTTAAAAAAACAAACCCTCCCCGAGTCCAGGCTGCGTGGGTGGAAGGGGGGACACCCCCCACCCACCCTGCCCAGCCTGGATTTTTGTTTAAAAAAAGACCCAGAGGCGAGCCCACCCCCCAGCACCAGCGGCCGCGGCATCCCCGCAGCCGCCGGTAAGTATGACCCGATCCCTGGGGGGTGTGTTTAACACCCCCCTAACCCCCCAGGGATCACCCCTACTAAAGTTCAGTGCGCTTGCTTACCTTGTGGAGCTCCGGCGGCGGCGGCAGGCGGTCCGGAGGCCTCAGCGCCGGCTGTGGCTGCTGGCATCAGAGACGCTCTAGGCCTTCCGGGGAACTTCCGGGTTTCCCCGGAAGGCCTAGAGCGTCTCTGATGCCGGCAGCCACAGCCGGCGCTGAGGC
>QEPC01006418.1:123037-139291 GCA_003113815.1 Sphenodon punctatus
CGGGCTGGGGGCAAGTCTGGGATTGGAGGGGGGGGATGGGCTGGGGGCAAGTCTGGGATTGGAGGGGGGAATGGGCTGGGGGCAAGTCTGGGATTGGAGGGGGGAACGGGCTGGGGGCACTGGGATTGGGGGGAGGGGCTGGTGGCTATGGGTACTGGGTGCTGGGTAGCCTTACCTGCTGGGCTGCTGCTGCTGCTCCACCTCGGCTCCCCCGAGCTGCCTAAGCAGCTCCAGATGGTTGGGGCACCACCCACACAGGACATAGCCAAGCAGCCTGGGGGGCTGCAAGTGTACTGGCCCGGCCCCACCGCACCTCCTCCTCCTCTCTGGCCTGTGTGCAAGGGGCAAGAAGCCCCCCTGCTCTAGACTCTGTTTGCCCCGGCCCCCACAAGCGGTGCTGAAGCGGCGGCACCAGCGCTGCACGCACCACCGCTTGTGAGGGCCAGGGCAAACAGACTCTAGATCAGGGGGGCTTCTTGCCCCTCGCACACAGGCCAGAGAAGAGGAGGAGGTGCGGTGGGGCAGGGCTGGGCCAGTACAGCATGCCACTGTTCAACAGTGGCGACAGCTGTTCCCACAGCCTGGGGGCTACAGTACGGTCCTTGCAGCCCCCAGGAACAGCCACCACTGATGTGTCGTGCTTAAAAGTTTTTTGAGTCAGCTCCTCAGCTCAGCTTGGAGCTGACTCAGTCAGGTCGAGCTGACTCAGTCAGGTCTCCCTGACAGCGCGAGGCCCAGGCCGCCGTGGGGCCATGTGCCTGGGCACCAGTGGCACATGCCTCGGGCCAGCCCTGAGTGTTCCATAGGTTGCAGTAAAAGGAAAAAACAGAAAGAAAAATGGATTCCATGGCCTATTCTGAAACATGAACACTTTAAATCTATGATGGATTTTTATCCATAGTTAGGATGGAAAAGTAAATCTCAGACCTGAGTAGACCCCATAAGGAATCCCTCCCCCAGGTGGACATTTCCTGGGTACCCTAGTTAATCCAGGTTGCTTTCAGCAAACGAGATGGCTAAAAGATGTCAGAGGTGGATTCACTGGGGGAAGGGGCTGGACAGGCTTAAGCGTCCCCATTGATCATCTGTAGCTGGACCCACCCCCTCACATCATGGTTGGGGTGGGGCTGGCTGCACACTAAGGAGGCAGGCTGTTTCTGCCTGCTTCCGTTCTCACCAGCTCTGACTTCTGCAGATTTCGGCTGGTAGGTAAGGGGTGTATTTGTGTGCTAAGGGCTTGCAATGGGGTTGGCTTCTTCCGATGGGGGGGAGCTCTTCTGGGACTGCTGGAGACCCAGGCTTTGATCCACGTGGATCCATGCTATGCTACAGGACTAGCTCCTTGAGTCGTCCAGCCCCTGCCTGGCATCCCTGTCTGGGGGGAAGGAAAAATTTGGGTGGGGGAAGGGGTTTGTAGCAGGGATAGTCCGGGTGTACTTACGATGGTGGGGGTGGTCTGACTCTCCCTCCCACCCCCATGGTGCTCCACGCTGCACTGGACCCCTTCCCGGGTCTCAGGTTTAAAAGAACACACATACGCATGCCCCCCCACACATGCAGCTGGACCATGCTCGGAGTGCTGCTTTGGTCTGTGTGCCATTTTAAATTATGGTGGCCACAGGGCCGAGCAGCTCTTCTGAACATGCTTGGCCCCACATACCCTTTTCAAAGAGCTGCTCGGCCCTGCAGGCACCATCTTTGAAAAGGGCAAACAGAGCTGAACAGCACTCTGAGCATGCTCCAGCTGTGTTTTTTTTTTCCTTTTAAACTGAAGACCTGGGAAGGGGCCCAGCATGGCGTGGAGCACCATGGGGGAGTCGGGACCCCCTCCATGGTAAGTACATCTCTCTCTGCCCTACCCTGCTAGGACCCACCACCCCCATGGCCAATTTCTCTAAGAATCACCCCCCTGGGGGGCAGAGCAGCTACAGGGCCAGGTGGGGAAGGGGGTTGCTCTGGACCCCTGGCTGGGCTGCCGTGTTGTTTCCCCTAGCCTTGTGTTAGGGCTGCTGCTGCTTCCCTGCTCAGCCATGCAAGACTGCTCCCCCCCCCCCAGCTGGAGGGAGCTCATCACTGGGGCTCCCCCAGCAGCTGGCTGCTGCAGCACCAATGTGTGGAAGAGCAGTTACAGGACCCCCAGCCTTCCCGACCAAGCTACATGGGTGGTGGGCCGGGGGGTGGGGCTGAGACGGGTGCTGCTGTTGCTCCCCACTGCCATGTGAGGGAGCTCAGCATCGGGGCACATTGCATGGGATGTGGGGCCCCACCCAGGCGGATGGCTTCTGTTGTGCTGATGGGAGGGGCAGGGCTAGTGTTTTGTTCCCCGTTGCTGATGGTGAGACTGCCCCCCCTGAGCTGGAAGGAGCTGCTTGGGGCACATTAGGAGCAGTTCCCCCCCCCGAGCTGGAGGGAGCCATTTGGGGCACATTACGAGCAGTGGGCCCCCCCGGGTGGCTGCTGTAGAACCAGGGCAGGCCCCCAGTCCTCTCATCCCAGGTTTGGCCACGTGAGTGGTCCTGAGTGTGTGTGTGTGTGTGTGTGTGTGTCATGCTGCTGTGTGGGCATGGGGGGGTTGAGAAATCATGGGGGTGGCTAGTTCCCTAGCCAAGGTTGAAGCTGCCATGGTGCTTGCTTGGCAGTGGGTGGGGCTAGAGGTGGACAGAGGGTGGGGATGGAAGCGGGGCCTGGTCAGTAGGGTGGGGCTATGCTAACTTTGGACTTCAGTCCCCCCATCCACATCATTTCTGGATCCACCCCTAGCCCACCAAACAAGAGCCTCACTGCTTGGGATCAAAGAACCCACCTATATATATTAAAAGTAAATAGTTTAAAAGCATTGACAGAATTTAACAGAGGAATCAACAAAACATGGTTTTGTCTCAAGAAATCTCGGTGTACTGCCAACACATAGAGAACAAAGAACATGTTTAATAAATATCTTTCAGCACAGAAATAGTAGTCAACCAGTGTTGTGTCTGCCACATCTCACCCCTCTCCCATCCCCTGGGCTGCACAGTGCACTGCTACCACAGTGACAGTGAGTGAGCTGGGGAGTGGAGGAGAGCAGCCTTCCCCCAGCATTTCCTGACCCAGAAGGGAGAGAGGCAAGCTGAGCAGAGTCCCTTCTTCCCGTTCTGGGAAGCTTCTCTCTCTCACTGGCCTCTTCTCACACTCCATGTGTGCAGGTTCGGGCTGGTGGGGGCGGGCAGCATATGGGAAAGCCATGGCAGTGGCTGAAGTTTGCCACTTTCAGACTCCCATTGCATGTGCCTGCACACCTGCTGAGTGCATATGCCTTCTCCTGGCTCAGCTCCCCTCCTGGGCTGGCTCTGTGGCCTAGCAGGCTCCAGGCACAACTGACACTCCCCACCTCCATTATCCCTACCATACGCCACTGGTAGGGAAATTTAGGGAAAGGAGTGTGAGAAGTAGCAGAGTTGCCCAACTGATCTAGGGGAATTTCCAATATGGCAGCTGCCCCTGCCACTTAAGCAACATGAAGTTTGATTGGTTCTGCAGCCACCAATCAGAATCCATCTTCCAGAAGTAGGGAAACCAGTGTCATTTTGGTCATGTCCCATAATAGCTGCTGTTAGTGAGGGCAATTATGGTAGCAGCAACAGGGGCATGGAAGAAAGCAAAGGGGAAAGAGTGCAAAGGAGAGACTGGGTGGGGTGTGGGGGGAATGACAAGTAAGGTATATACACATGGCTGTGTGGGGGAGGGGAGAATCCTATACCACAGGCAAAGAGGGAGTGCAAACTAAATGTATGAGAACCCCTGTACAGCAGTTCCAGCAAGCAGAGCAGAGGCAACTTTTAATCGGATATCAGACCCTGCATTTCCATGGAATTTAACTAGTCCTGTTGCCTAGTTAAGCTGATTAAACTACAAGAGAGATTTTCAAAAGGTGTTAATGGGAGTTGGGTACTTGATTTCCAATGGGGATTAGATGCCTCAGCAGCACTAGGATGGCCACCTCTTGAGGGTCAGCCCTGACACTCCCATAGGCCAAAATGGGAATGTCAGGGTCAAACTGTGAAAAGTGGCAACCCTACTCAGTGCCCTTTGTGCTTTGAAAATGTCCCTCTAAGTATCGTTCCTACCAGTGAATGAGATACAGATACACAATAAACATAATAAGCCAAGCGTAACCCTTTGGTAAGCTAATGCAACTCATAAAACCCAGATGTTTTATGTGTTTTATTGTTGTACGCCGCCCCGAGCTGTCTGCGGCAGGAGGGGGTGACATAAAAGTTGAATAAAATAATTTATTTTATATATTTATCAGTAGAAATTCAGTAGTAATTCAGCAGATTGGCTTGGTCTTGAATACGAGTGTGGAAACCCTGGACTAAGGACTAAATTCAGCCAGAGGCTGGATTTTTTTGGTCCCTTTCCAATTCCTGGATCAGGATCTGGCCCATGGATCCACCCGTACCCCAGAGATTCCCAATCTGGGCAGCATGTCACCCAGAGGCAGCACAGACTGTAGGAATGGGACTATCGGTATCAGATTAATCCGATAATGCCGATAATTGGTGATATTGGATTAATCTGATAATACTAATAATATCGGTATCAGTATATCGTTTTTTTAACATTGCTGATTTTTCGGATTTTTAACATTGCAGCCATTTTAACAATGACCGCAATGTTAAAGATCTGAAAAATCGGCAATGTTAAAAAACCGATATACCGATACTGATATTATCGGTATTATCAGATTAATCCAATACCGATAAAACCAGTAACCGATAATTTGCCTGGAGTCCCATCCCCAAGACTGGACAAGATCTTCAAATGTTGCTCATTAAGTTGACCAGAGGTGTCATTGCTGAGCAAACTATCTTGCTTTAGCATTCACAGGATTGCCTGGGGCAGGAGCAGAGAGAGGGATGAGTCTATATAGCAGTGCTCAGAACTGAGGCTAGGCAAGCACAAGTTCTGAGGTTTGGTTCAGTTTGTCTTCACTGTGAACACACAGTGGTGCAGCTATCAATCCTACAGGCAGGCTGTCCATCCCCATAGTCTCAAACACCCAAGTGGCCATTTTAGATCTGTATGTGGGTCCCTAACTGGGTCCTTTGTATCAGAGTTGCAGCCATGAAGAATTCCATTCAGAGGTGTAGCTAGGTTGGAATGGGCCCTAGTGCAGTAGATGGAATGGGGCCTCCCACTCCACTTCCAGTGGCAGAGGACACAGCTGTATCAGGGACCCTGGGTCCTGGTGTAGTGTCTTTGCTTGTCCCTATTAGGCCTTGCTGATTTTCTGGATTCCTCTGTAGGAACCCAGCCAAGGAGCCCCTGGCACCTTCCCCAGTCCCTCCCCAATCCCCCAGAGAGCATCACTTCTCCAGGACAGCACCTGGCACATGATCTCTGTCCCCAGAGTCCCCCCCTCCCTTCTGCCTAACCTGGCCACCAGGGGAGCAGAGGAAGGAGGAGGCAGTCACACGTCCCCACCCAGCACTGAGCACTACCGAGATCCTCCTCCAGCCCCAGGAGGGACTCGGGGAGGGAGGAGGATCAGGAGAGATGTCCCCTGGCCTCCCCGCAGCACAGGCCCTGTGTGCTGCACTGACTGGAGGCATTTCTTAACAGCCTTGACTGTTGACTTTTGGCTGAGAACCAGAATAGCTGATCGCTGGCTCTCAACCAGGAGCCGATACAGACAGGGCTGATTTGAAGAGCCTTCAGCTGCAGCTCACAGGATCTTCACTTCAGGGAGGCTGAGGGAGACAGGCTGAGGGCACACGGGCAATCTGAGTAACACTGGGGGAGTATCTGCTCTCGTGATCCAATGGACCAGAGCCACACACTGAGCTGAGGATTTCAATGTATTGTCTACAGTGACTCCAAGGTCCTTTTTCTGAGTGGTAATTCCTAATTTAGTACCCATCATTGTGTACATATAGTTTGGATTATTTTTCCCTATGTGCATCACTTTGCACTTGTCCACATTAAATTTCATCTGCCACTTAGCTGTCCAGTTTCCAAGTCTTGCAAGATCCTCCTGAAATTCTTCACAGTCTGCTTGTGTTTGTTAAACCTTGAATAACTTTGTCATTTGCAAATTTGATCACTTCACTTTACTCCCTTTCCCAGATCATTAATGAATACATTAAACTACACCGATCCCAGTACAGATCCCTGGGGCACTCCATTATTTACTTCCCTCCATTGTGAAAACTCTTTGCTTCCTATCCTTTAACCAGTTACCAATCCACAGTAGGACACTGCCTTCTATCCCATGACTTTTTAATTTCCTCAAGAGTCTTTCATGAGGGACCTTATCAAACTCCTTCTGAAAATCCAGGTATACTATATCAACCGGCCCTGCCTTAGTCACATAAAATCCCTCAAAATATTCCAATAGATTAGTGAGGCATGACTTTCCTTTGCTAAATCCATGTTGACTCTTCTCCACTAACCCATATTTATCAATATGCCCAATAATTCTGTTCTTAGTAATTGTTTTGACCATTTTACCCAACACTGAGGTCAGACTCACGAGTCTGTAGTTTCCAGAATTGCCTCTGGAACCCTTTAAAATATCAGTGTTACATTCACTACCCTCCAGTCCTCAGGTACACTGGCAGATTTTAGCAATAGATAACCAGTAGTAGATCTGCTTTTGAGTTCCTTCAGAACTCTGGGGTGTAGGTATGTGCACCAGGGCCCCATGTCATTTTTTGATATCGTTATCATTGTCATTATTAAAATGTGTTGTGTTATCGTTATCATAACAATGTTCATTTTTGTTATTGTTATTGATACTGGTACCGGTTTCAAAGAAAATTTTGGTTTTGGTAACATTTTCGTTATCAATATAGATATTTGATATTGTGATCTTGTGAGACCAAAAACTGGAAATGGTAGTTCGATCAACTGTGTGGTGTCTGTGTGTGACTGCTTGGTTGTGAACTTGTGTGTGTCTGCTCTGTTGTGGCTAGCTCTGTGTGTGTGGGTTGTGTGTGTCTGTGTGAGGAATCGGAGGATGGAAGGTGAAGGAAGAAGAACCTGAGGAGGAAGATCGAGGTGGACGAGGAACCAATCATGGAGGCCGAGGCTGGACCATCTTGTGAGGTGGTGGAGGTGGGCTCCTCACCAGAGAAGGAGGAGGGTAGAGGAGGTGCCACTGTCAGGTTTGTAAAATTTGTTTTTATTTATTTATTTATTGTTCCATATAACTTTGAAGACAAGATTACTATCCTTTAGAGCGAGCTTGCTGGTGTGTGTGTGGGTGGGCAGTAGGGGTGGGAAGTTCGGATCATCCGGTATCTGATGCTGCCAGTATTTTGGTGTACTGGCAGTATCGGATTACTCCAGTATTTGGGGGTACCGGTACCGAATCCCTGTGCCGGATTTTTTTACATTGCGGCCATTGAAATGAATGGCCGCAATGTAAAAAAAGAAACCAAAAAAACCTCCAAACACTTTCCCTCCCCAGTCCAGGCTGAGCGGGTGGAAGGGGGGACACCCCACCTACCCACCGTGCCCAGCCTGGATTTTTTTTTAAAAATTTTTTCCCCGAAGTCCCTGCTAGTGCGGGCTCCGGGCCACTGCCGGCGACCCAGAGCCCGCACCAGCAGGTAGGTACTGTGGTACTAGGGTGATCCCTGGCGTGGGGTGTGTGTTAAACCACCCTCCACCCCAGGGATCACCCTAGTACCTGCTGGTGTGGGCTCCGGGTCGCCGGCGGCAGCCCGGAGCCCACACTAGTAGGGACTTAGGGTAAAAAAAAAATATTTTTTTTAATCCAGGCTGGGCAGGGTGGGTGGGTGGGGCCCCCCTTCCACCCGCACAGCCTGGGAGGGGGAGGTGGGAGGTAATTTTTTTTCCCCATTGATTTCAATGGGGACAGTTCCCCATTGAAATCAATGCAATAAATCTGGCACCGATAATCCGGTTTTAATCCGGTAATCCGGTTTTTTGTAAACCGGTAATCGCTAAAACTGGTACCCGGTATTTGGCCTGATGTCCCACCCCTAGTGGGCAGTCAGGCATGAGCAGCGGGCTGGGCATCAGCGGTGGCAGCGGAGGAGCAGGATTTGCATGTGTCTTATTTCATGGTCTGCCAGAGAGAGAGAGGGGCTCTTGCAGCAGCAGCAGCAGCAGCAGCAGCAGCAGCAGCAGCAGCAGCAGCAGCAGTGGGCATCAGCGGGTGGCAGAGAAGGAGCAGGCTGGTGGGTGGACAGGCTGGCAGGCAGGCGGGTGCCGGCAGGAAGTCAGGCAAAAGTAGCAGAACCCAGAGACATGCGAAGGTTCTCAATTTACAGAGAACAACACCCCCAGGAATGGCAGGATTTGCACGTGTCTTATTTCATGGTCTGCCGGGGGGGGGGGCTCTTTCAGCAGCAGTAGCAGTCAGAGTCTCATCTTGCAGACACTATAGCACCCCAGGTGGTGGTGGTGTATGTGGAAAAAGGGAAAGAGGCAAGTAGGCAGCAGCACCATCCATCTACTTGGTGTGGGAGAATGGGTATTGGTCTGGGAATGACTAGAGGCATCACCATGAATGCATGATAATATGTAGGTGTTTATGTGTTCCTGTTTCAAAGAGGGTGGTGATGATGCCGCTGGTGCCAAAAGCCCATCAAGGCGGACGTCACAGGGCAAAACCAGGCCAACAAGGTCTGCGGTATGGAACAATTTCGATACCTCCAAAGGCAGATTTGCACAATGCAAGGTAAGGTACGGGGGCTGGAACAACAGGGAATTAATTGCCCTATGGCCTGTTAGGAAGTCCCCCGCAGAGAAAGAGATTAGCCAGCCACCCACTTGTGAGGACAGAATGCAGGTAGGGCTTGATAGACCATTGGTCTGGCACAGTATGGCACTTCTTATGTTCCTATCTCTTTATGTTCTTTAAATCTGTGACAAAAAAATAAAGAGGGGACACAGGGGATCACATCAGGGCTGATTGCCCACATCAAGACAGCCCACCTCATCGAGGTGAGTAGGGATGTGTCTTGTGTTGGCAGGAGCAGCAGGAGCAGGGAGGAACATTGGGCGGAGGAAGGGAGGAAATCACATCAGAAGAGGCACCGTTCCAGTCCTTCCTCCTCCAGTTCCTTGGACAATTCACCAGCCCTGCAGGAAGAGGACACCCCTGAAGTCAGGGCATTTTGGGGGTCACTGTGAAGGCCCTCCAAAAATATATATTAAGGGCTTCAAGACCCACATGAGGGATGTGGAGGACAGGATGGTGGAGCGATTCCAGGAGCTCCAGATCAGGGAGCAGCTGATCCAGGCTTACTCACAGTACATATGTACTGAAAAGGATGCGGTTGAGGCATTCTGCCAGTCCCTGGTGGCATGGAAGGAGTCTATGTTGGGGGCCCTGGACATTGCGAGGTGACATGGGGCAGAGGTCGATGATGTCCCTACACCTCGATCCCATGCACCGTTGTCCCCTTTTCCCCATGTTCCTGGGGACAGGCCTGAAGAAGCCTGAGTTATCTTTCTATGCCTTGTTATATTACAAATGTTTATTTTGTTCATAGTTAAAATGTGTCTTAAAATGTTATTATAAAAGTTATATTTGTTACCAGCCGATTTTGACCTGTCCAATCTTTTACCCCTCTGTGCTGCTTCTGGCAGGCGGCAGAACCTCATTATATATACAGCTTGTCAGATCCCTACCTGAGAGCAGCAGAATTGGTAGCGTATTCCACTCACCAGGAGGGGCAGGGCTTGTGCTGTGTGGGTGTGTCACAGAGAGAGAGAGAGAGAGAGAGAGAGAGAGAGAGAGAGAGAGAGAGCGTGGCCCATGGGAGTTGAATGATGTTTCTAGTACTTTAATGATGGTTCTTGGGATTGGAGTGACTGCTTCTGGATGCAGTGGAATGACAACTCCCTGTGAGCTGAATGACGGCCCCAGAACTCTGATGATGGTTCTTGGGACTGGAGTGACTGCTTCTGGATGCAGTGGAATGACAGCTCCCTGTGAGCTGAATGATGGCCCCAGAACTCTGATGATGGTTCTTGGGACTGGAGTGACTGCTTCAGGTACAGTGGAATGACAGCTCCCTGTGAGCAGAATGATGGCTCCAGAACCTTGATGATGGTTCCTGGGACTGGAGTAGCTGCTTCTGGATGCAGTGGAATGATAGCCCATGGGAGTTGAAGGATGTCCCTAGAATTAGTGCGTGATTGGGCACACTTCATTCAATCATTGCAATAGGTGGTAGCAGGTGCAGGGAGGCACACATGCATGCACATAATTATGTTGTGTATTACTTCCATCTCATTCTGATGGGTTTGCTGCTGGACGTGGGCATTGAGCATGAGCACAGACGAGCTCTCTCTCTGGTTCTGGCAGGTGGCAGCTTGAGCAGGATGCATCTCTCCCCCCCCTTCTCTTGTTCTAGCAGCGGGGGCTCAGGAGTCTCTCTGTCTCTCTCTGTCTCTGGTCATGTGCTGCAGGTGACAGCATGGGCGGGAGCATGTCTCTCTCATTCTAGCAGCAGGGAGCCTCTCTCTGTGTGTGCATGAGCAACAGGTTGCTTCCTCGTAAGAAAGGTTATATTCTTCCTCGTAAATGGGAACGAGCAGCAGGTTGCTCCCTCATAAACAAGGTTCTTCGTGCTGGCTCTGTTCAGTTCAGTTCATTTTATTTCCGGCTTCAGCTTATCGCCATAGCCAATGAAATACATAAATAAAGAATATACAAAATCAGGTTATCGCCATAGCCACTGAAATACATAGAGAAAATATACAAAATCCAAATGTACAAAAACCATAAAGTACACATAACAAAGTAAAATATAATGATCACACTTAAGTACTAACAAACAAAAAGAACCTACGTGACAATAATAACAAAGGGCTCCAGAACCAATTGCCAATCCAAAATTAGTCAAGCAGCAGCAGCGTATCTTGGTATTGCTCAGCTAACAGGGTATAAAATGAAACTGCTCTTATCTCGTGCTGGCTCTGATCATTCTCACCACGTTGCCCGCACTTCCATTACTGCATGGAATTGTCTAGAGAGGGTAGGAAGGAACCATCATTCTGAAAGGGAGGGTGATTTTTATCCTAGAGAGGAGCTTGAGGCCATCAGGCATGCCATGGTGGACAACTGGGCATGAGCAGCAGGTTGCTTCCTCATAAACAAGGTTCTTCACACTGGCTTTGATCATTCTCACCACGTCTCCCACACTTCCATCACCACATGGATTTATCTCATAGTCCTAGAAAAGAGTTAGATGGAACTGTGTGGGGGTGCCAGAGAGAAAGAGAGAGAGGCTCTCTGGCAGCAGGCGGCAGCGGGGGGCATCGGAGGAGTGGGCAGGCAAGTGGCAGCTTTTCAGGAGCAGTAGTGATGGCGGCGGCAGCAGGGCATGCAAGGGGGTGCCAGAGAGAGAGAGAGAGAGAGAGAGAGAGAGAGAGAGAGGCTCTCTGGCAGCAGACAGCAGCGGGTGCCTTCTATACTAGAGGAGCTAGAGAAGTTGATGATGGTTCCTGGGACTAGAGTGGCTGCTTCAGGTTCTAGTGAAATGACAGTCCCCTGTGACTGGAAAGAAGGTCCCAGAACCCTGATAATGGTTCTTGGGACTGGAATGGCTGCTTCTTGATGCAGTGGGATGACAGCTCCCCATGACTGAAACGATGGCCCCAGAACCTGGGGTCATGATGGGTCGCAGAAGATATGGCCCCCAGGGGAGGTGTGTTAGATTATCTCAGGAAGTAAGATGCCTGGTTGCTATTGCCCAGATCACCCCTCAAGCAGATAACGAGGTGGCTCTGGGTCAGAGAGATCCTTCGGTCCAGTTGATGCTGTTGAATACAAGATTAGTTGCTAATAAGTCATTGGCGGTCTGGGACTTTGGTCCTGGACCTGGCTGCTGATCTTGTTTGTCTTACAGAGACCCAGCCGGATACTGAAGCGGGGCCTATTCTGGCAGATCTTGTTCCAGCTGGGTACTCTATTCAGCATCAGCCAAGGTTCGAGGGCCGGAGTGGTGGTGTAGCTATTGTGTATCCAATTCCAAAGTCCTGGTCAGCTCGGAGGTATCCTGTGCAGAACATCTCAGGTATCGAGGTGCTCCATCTTGTGATCAATTTGGCCAGGGGCAAAGTAGGGGTGCTGCTGGTGTAGTGTGCACTCACCTGCCCAGCTCTAGCGGAGTTAGTGTCTGATGTGGTGTTGAGGACCCCATGGACTGTGGTCCTGGGGGACCTCAACATTCACGTCAATGCTGGTCTTGTTGTGGCAAAGCAAGAGTTCATGTTGTCCCAAAGGGTGATTGGCCTGACACATGTTTATTTATTTATATTTATTTATTTAATAGATTTATACCCCGCCCCTCCTGCTAAAGCGGGGCATATTCTCAATCTGGTGTTCTGCACAGGTCTTGAGGTGGGTGATCTGGTGGTGGAGGCAGTATTTACCTTGCCATTGTCATGGACAGATCATTACCTCCTGTTAGCTGAACTCCGAGCACATGTCTGCCCCTGGAAGGTTGCGGGGCCTGTTAAAATGGTCTGCCCTTGGAGACTTCTGGAACCCGAGCAGTTCCAGGTGACTCTGAAGGATGTTTCTTCCGACCCTGAAGGCCGTTCGGTTGAGGACCTCGTGGAGGCGTGTAACATCTTGCTGACTGGGGAATTGACCAGATGGCTCCGAGGCATCCATTGCCATGCTGTATGCATTGCAGATCACCTTAGTTTTCTGAAGACCTGCGGTGCATGAAATGTGAAGGATGACAATTAGAGCACTGGTCTCGTGCTGAGTGTGACCAGCTGCGGCATATAGAGTGGTTGTGTGCATATGCTATGGCTTTGAGGACAGCAAAAAAGGAATTCTTCGTTGCCCTCATAGCGGCTGCAAAGTGTCATCCAGCGGAGTTATTCCAGGTGATGCGAGGGCTGGTTCGTCTGGCCTCCCTCCACCAGGACCTGGATTCGTCCAGTGCCTGCTGTGACTTGTTTGTGAACTACTTTGAGGATAAGATAGCTCGCTTGATTTTGACTCCATATTATCACAGGCAGAAGGAGAGCCAGAGGTTGTGGAGATTCTGCCCAGTCCAACTTTGTGGGATCTGTTTTGGGATCTGTTTTGGGAAATGACCCCAGCTGATGCCAAGGGTGTTTTGGGGGAAGTGAGGGCCACTTGTTGTGAATTAGATCCATACCCATCCTGGCTGGTGAAAGCCTGCTGGGAGACACTGGAGCCGGTGTTGCCTGGAGTGGTCAACACCTCCCTTTGGGAGGGTAGGGTGCTGAGTCGTCTCAAGGAGGTGGTGGTATGACCCCTTCTTAAAAAGCCATTGTTGGACGCTGATGCTCTGTCAAACTACCAGCCAGTCTCTAACCTTCCATTTTTAGGGAAGGTTATTGAATGGGTAGTGGCCCATGGGTAGTGGCTCCAGGAGAACCTGGATGGTATTGGTTTCCTTGACCCCTCACAGTTGGGCTTTCAGGCTGGATATGACACCAAGATGGCGTTGGTGGCCCTAGTTGATGGCTTGCACCATGAGATGGACCAGGGTCATTCCACCATGCTGGTCCTGTTAGATCTCTCTTTGGCTTTTGATACTGTTGACCATGAGCTGTTGGTGAGGTGCCTGTGGGATGGAGCTGGAGTGGGTGGAACTGTGTTGAAATGTTTCCTCTCTTATCTAGAATGGAGGTCTCAGCGGGTGGTCCTTGTAGAGTGTTCTTTTCTCCTAGGTCCCCCGCTTGTGGGGTCCCACAGGGTTCTATTCTGATTCCCCGCTCATGTTCAATGTATATATGTAGCCCTTAGGAGAAGTCATGAGACGGTGTGGGGTAAGTTGTCATCAGTATGCACACGACACCCAATTATACCTTTTGTTTTCATCAGACTCAGGCCCTGCTGTCTTGTTGCTTTCCCGAGTGTCTGGTGGCAGTGGGGGATTGGATGTATGCGAGCCGACTGAAGTTGAATCCTGATAAGATGGAAGTGATATTGGTGGGACAGGAGCTGGAGGTGATGGCCCCTTTGATTGGGGGCAGTCTCCCTTATTGGCAACCCAAGTTTGTAGCCTGGGTGTACTCCTTGAGTCATAGCTTCATATGGAGGTGCAGGTGGAGGCTGTAGCGAGGAGTGCCTTTTGCCAGCTCCATCTGGTTCGATGGCTTTGGCCATACATCGCCGCCACTGACCTAACCACCATCATCCATGTCTTCATCACCTCGAGACTGGACTACTGTAACGCGCTCTACATGGAGCTTCCCTTGAAGAAGGTCCAGAGGCTGTAGCTGGTACAGAATGCGGCGGCCCATCTCCTTACCACAGGGAGCACATTACACCAGTGTTCCGGGCTCTGCACTGGCTGCCAGTAGTGTACCGAGCCTGCTTCAAGGTGTTGGTGATAACCTTTAAAGCCCTATACAGCCTTGGCCCACCTTATCTGAGGGACCACCTCACCTTCCAGGTCATTGATCGGCCTTTGTGGACTGCTGGGGTTGCCTTTCTGGAGGTCCCCTGTGTTACTCAGGGGGCCACCATGGATAGAGCATTCTTGGTGGCCGTGCTCTGGAACTCCCTCCAGGAGGAAGCTCGACTGACCCTGGATCTCCTGATGTTTTGTTGTAAGTGTAAGACCTGGCTGTTCTGCCAGGCATTTGGCAGAGGGAATGGGTAGAAAAGCAGGGTATAAATGTAACAAAATAAATAAATAAATAAATAAACCTTGATGATGGTTCTTGGGATTGGAGTGGCTGTTTCTGGATGCAGTGAAATGATAGCCCCCCATGACTGGAACGATGGCCCCAGAACCCTGATGATGGTTCCTAGGACGTGAGTGGTTGCTTCTGAATGCAGTGGAATGACAGCCCCCGTGACTGGAACGATGACCCCAGAACCTCAATGTTGGTTCTTGGGACTGGAGTGGCTGCTTCTGGATGCAGTGGAATGACAATCCCCCTGTGACTGGAACAATGGCCCCAGAACCCTGATGACAGTTCCTGGGACTGGAATGACTGCTTCTTGTTGCAGTGGAATGACAGCCCTCCATGACTGGAATGACGGCTCCAGAACCCCAATGATTGTTCTTGGGACTGGCATGGTAGCTTATATCTGTTTGCAGACAGCACCGCAGGAGCAGCCAGGGGCCAGGCATGTTTCTGTGTAGGGGTGACAGAGAGAGAGAGAGAGAGAGAGAGAGAGAGAGAGAGAGAGAGAGAGAGACTCTGGAAGCAATGCGTCGGGGTGTGGCATTGGAGGAGCAGGCAGTCTGGAAGGTGGCAGCTTGGCAGGAGATGGGGTGGCAGCAGCAGGGCATGTTTCTATGAGGAGGTGCCAAAGAGAGAGCGAGAGGCTCTCTGGTAGTGAGCGGCAGCGGGTGGCATGGGAGGAGAAGGCAGTCGGGAAGGTGGCACCTTGGCAGGAGCAGAGTGGCAGCAGCAGCAGCAGCAGCAACAGCAGCAGGGCATGTTTCTGTGAGGGGGTGCCAAAGAGAGAGAGAGAGACTCTCTGGCAGCAGGCGGTGGTGGCGGGTGGCATCGGAGAAGCAGGCAGTTGGGCAGGTTACAGCTTGGCATGAGCAGGGGCAGCAGCAGCAAGGTATGTTTCTGTGTGTGGGTGCCAGAGAGAGAGAGAGAGAGAGAGAGAGAGACTCTCTGGCTGCACTGGTAGTCATTTGGAAGCCTCCCCCTGTGTGGCAGGATGTCTTCTTCAGGTCGCAAATAGATCACCCCACAGGGTGGGAAACTGAGGTGACATATGGTGCTTGGATACTGGTTTTGCTTACTGTTGATGGTCGTCATTTGGAAGCCCCCGAGGGGTGAGGTATCAGAGAGAAAGAGAATTAGTTCGTGATTGGACATCACACACTAATCATTGCGATAGGTGGTGATGCTTCCATCTCATTCTGGTCAGTTTGCTGCTGGATGTGGGCATTGAGCATGAGCTCACATGAGATGAGGTCTCTCTCTGGTTCTGGCAGGTGGCAGCGTGAGCAGGATGCATGTCTATCTCTCTCTCCCAAGCCCCCCTCTCTCTGTCTCTCATTCTAACAGCAGGGAGGTTCTCTGTCTCTCTCTGTCTCTCTTTCGTTCTAGCAGCAGGGAGCCTCTCTCTCTCTCCCTCTCCCTCTCTCTCTCTCTCTCTTGTTCTAGAAGTGGGGAGCCTCTGTCTGTCTCTCTCTGGTCATGTATGGTGGGTGACAGCATGGGCAGGAGTGTGTCTGCTTCTCTCTCTCGTTCTTTTAGCAGGGAGCCTCTCTCTCTCTCTCTCTCTCTCTCTCTCTCTCTCTCTCTCTCTCTCTCTCTCTCTCTCAT
>QEPC01006418.1:155979-169696 GCA_003113815.1 Sphenodon punctatus
GGGACCACACACCGGACAGTGCCGCCAGCTCCACCTTGGTGGGCTCTGACAAGCCATAGTCAGCATCAGGGGGCAAGGAATGTGACCCAGCTCCAACAGCCGGTGATACACTGCCCCACGCGATCGCTGGTACCCATGGGCCCCGTGAACACAACCAAAGTAGGACACTGCCAGGGCAGGGTCCCCCTCATTCAGACAGGCCACATAGGTGGCCAGGCTTCACACAGACAGAGCAGACACGGTCTCAGCCACCAATCACCCCACATGCGAGCACCTCATCTCTGGGACACGCCCATTGGGAAAGGGAATCAGGCCCAAGGTCTCCATATGCAGCCGGCAATCACGGGCGCTCACCTCATAGCCAAAGTAGCACAGTCCCAAGATCAGACTTGCATAGGCACCGGACAGGCTGTCCGGGCAGCTCAGGAGCAACTGCATGGCCTGGGAATGCCACAGGTCACACAGGGCCATGGTCTCACAGAAGGTCCAGTGATGGGGGGCCCCATGGGTGTTGGGAGCTGGGAGCCCGGTGGAAGCACAGCCGGCCATGGTCCTGGAAGCAAAGGAGATTAATTGCAAGGACAGAGGGGCCTCACAATCCCTGGAGGGATGGGAGGGGATTCAGGGGGGCCTCAAGGCCAGCCGATAAGACCACTGGCCGCAAAATGGCATGGCAAGCAACCGAGGCATGGGGTGCGGACCCAGCACAGCTGCTGGAACAGAGCTCACAGACAGGACAGCCTACACACTAATCAGGGTGGTCAGGACAACAGGCTGGCTACACTGAGAGGTGGGAGGTTGCTGACAGCAGGAATGCAGCTGCAGCCTGCATGCACCTGGGTGCAGGCCAGACCAGGCACCAGGCCCCTTGCAGGGACAGCAGGTGCGCTCAGTGGACCACCCCCAGCTCCCCGGTACGGCCGCCCTGCAGGAGCCTGCCTGGGCAGCCGGGACGGGGGACCGCCCATCACCCACCTGGGGGCCCCCTGCAGGGCCCTGGGTCGCGACCTGGGGGCAGGGCTAACCGTGCCCCGGCCTATAACCCGGCCGGCTGCCCCCCACCCGGGGCAACGTGCACCATGGAGCTAGGCCAGTTGGGCACCTGCGGGATGCACCCAGCCCTCTGCACAGAGTGCACACAACATTTCTTGAATTATCTGTGCCTATCGCCACAACTTTCTCACTGATCTCCCAATCTGATTAATGGGAGGGGGCAATTTTAATTGAGTGATCACTCATTAATCTATTAATCAGGTCAATTCATTGATTAAAGGTTGCAGCCTGAGTTTTGACCTGTCTCTTTCAGCCTGGCTGCAGCCACCACTTCCCTCCCTTCCTGGGGGAGTATAAGTTAACCAACCTGGGAAAACAACAGAGTCTTGTGCAGGGAGCCAAATGAATATGTCTGGATCGGGCACTTCGATCCAGAGCATTTGGACCCTTCTCAGCGGGGACCCTTCCTGCTGGACCTCTGGGATCCTGGCCCAGCAGTCCTCAGGGAGAGATCCATGGGGAAGAATAAGTTAACCTGCTTTGGACTGGGACCCTCTGCTCAGAGCTTTGGACCCTTCCTGGGGAGGGAAGGAACCAGACACCCCTCCCTGCCCAGCCCTGGGCTCCAGGAGTTCAGCTTACAAGCCCTTGGGCACTGGGGACAGGGAGGGCCAAGTCATTCTGCTCTGGATTGGGCTTCTCATGCTGGAGCATTGGGCCCTTTACAGGGGACTGGCTGACACTCCCTTCCTGGCCTGGAGCTCCTGGAGTTTGGCCTGGCAGTCTCTGGGCATTGAGAAAAGGGAGGTCCAAGTCAACTCACTTTGGATCAGTTCCCCCTGCCCGTAGCATTGTGCGGAGGATAAGTCAGTCCAATATAACTTTAAAATATCACTAACATAGGAACTTCAAAACATCATGATTTTAAAACTTCATGACAGATTTTTCAAAATCTAAACTTAGGAATGCACTACAATGCACACTTGAATTTACTCACACCTCCAGGTGTGAGTAAAACAAACTTTCTTGTGTCAACAAAAAGTGCTGGAAAACACAAACAACTAGTTCAGTCTTCAAAGTTCAAAGTCCTATAACTCATCTGTTTCTTAACAAATCTGGCTGAAATTTGGACAGCTTCTACCCCCGCACACAGGCGATCCTCCCTACAAAATTTCAGTAATAGGCTAAATCATCATGCTTTTATCGCAAATAGATTGTTCATGATTTTAACAGAGTGATGCAGCCACCTTAACTATAGAGCCACTCCTGCAGTTCTATAAGTACATCTACCTGAACAGACTTTTTTTTGTTTCATAAAAAAAATTTTTATAGGGTCTATCCCCAGAGTTCCAGTAGATAGGTTCTTCTGCCCTCCCAAAGTAAAAATCACCCACAGTTAGACCTGGGACAAGCTGGGAGGGGTTCTGGCCCCTAAGGGAAGTTCACATGAATCCAGTCTTTATCAGTTTACAGTCTTTGTACTCACAGACTCTTCTGAGCTCTCTTGGGCCATGCTTACATGGACAGGGGTGGANGCCCGCCTCACCGCAAGCCCCATTGGCTCCGTGCAGCCTAGCCCATGGCCAATCGGAGACTGCCAAGCCAGTGGTCTGAGGCGAAAAGAGATGGTGATTGGGCACTGGCTGCTTCTCCAAGCCCCCTCCACCCCTGGTGCCTGGAAGTCTGCTCCTAGCTGAGTCAGATGACTTCCCCCTCCTTGCTACATTTGGCCTTTCAGTGACCTGACAACAACAGAGTCACAGTAGAAGACCACGTTTTAGCCACCTGAAAACAACCAAACACGATCCGAACTGACCAGACTGTTTGGCCGTTTTGCTGTTCGGTGTTCTGTTCTGTTTGGTATGTTCGCCCATTTCGTCATTCGGTTCTGTTCGGTGTGTTTGTGTTCGGCCGTCTGAACAGACCATTGCAGAGTCTCAATAAAAGTAACCCCTCGAATAAAATAGCTAAAAAAATAGTGCAATTGAGGGAACAAATAAACTTGCAGGAAATCGAAAAAACCACAGCACAACTGAAGCAAATCAAAGGGTTTTATTTTACCCACAGTAATAGACAGGCAAAACATTAGCAAGGTTGGTTAAAAAACAACAGAAGAAGTCCCACATAGCATTACTCCAGCTTCAAATGGCTCCAAAACCACAAAGGTTGAGGAAATTTGGGAAAAATTCTTAGAATATTATAGGAAACTTTATTCTTTCTCTAAGCTGGACCCTGGGAAAATAAAAGATTTTTTAGATAAATATAATTTCCCAAAACTAAATAGAGGCCAATTGACTATTTAAACAGCCCACTGCAGGGGAAAGAAATAGCAGGGGCCATCAAAGGGTTAGCAAACAACAAAGCAGCAGGACCTGATGGATTCCCTGCCAAATTTTACAAGAAAACAGCGAAAATTGTAGTCCCCCAGCTGGTAGAGACATATAATAAAATGAAGACAGATGCGAAAACTATAGACCAATCTCATTACTAAATGTAGATTTTAAATTTTTTTCCAAGGCACTGGCGAACAGATTAGCGAATATAATAGGACAATTAATAGACCAGGATCAAGAAGGCTTCCTACCGACAAGACAGGGTTCAGACAATGTACGCAGAATGATTAACATCATGCACTACCTAAACAGAACACAAGAACCGGCAGCATTAATTCTCCTTGATGCGGAGAAAGCTTTTGATAGAACAGAAATTGGGTTTCTAAAGCAGATAACGAGGAAAATGGGATTCCAGGGAGCATTCGCACAGTGGGTAGATGCTATATACAAAGAACTAGGGATGGGCGAATGCGGTTCGGAAGTTACATGTTTGGCCCGAACAGACCATGTATATTCATTTTTATCAACAACTAAACTTTCACATTTTTCAATTATTAACCTTTAATTTATTATTATAATTCAACAACAAACAATTTTGTTTGTGTGTATGTCGCTTTAACCTTTCCTGATCTGTGCTTTACATGTATAAAAATTGTATACACTTCATACAAGAAAGTGTTAACAATCAGAGTATACATAACATTACACAATTCATTCAACACAATGCAGTTGGGGTTTTTTTTTTTTTAAATTTTAACAAAATGCTTGTGCATGTAAGGTTTTTTTAAACAGTTAAGTTTTTTGGTTTGGTTAATATTCTTTTAGTATTCAGTTCCCCAGAGCTAGATTAGTTCCTTGTAGTGGGAGCAGTAACAGCATATTGTGCAGTCATATTAGCTGAGGAAGGTGGTTGCATAACAGGGATGCCAGAGAAACCATGGGGAGCTGCAAAACAGGTAGTGAGATTTTGGGAAACAGTTTCTGGGAGAGGTTGAATTCTCTGTTCTAGGAACCTACCCAGTGATTTCATGCCATCTTTTATTGTATCCCACAACAGGGGCTATCCTATCTGAAGTTTCTTTCTGTTCTTAGGTCTTTTTAAAAAGAGCTGCCCCCACAGCAATCCGTGGTCATGGTGCTGCAAGGGCAGTTTGGAAGGTGGGGGTGGGCAGGTGCAGACGGGTGCACACCCATCCCCATTTTCGTAGGTTGCTCCATGCAGGGGTGGTGGGTAGAGGAGTGTGTTTTGCAGGAGTGTGCACATATGCCCATCCACCTGCCGCTGCTTTCAAATGGGATGTGCCCGCCTACCCATGTCCACTGCATGGGCATGAGTAGCCATGAGTGTGTGCCTCTCATTTTAAAAAGGCCTTAGTCTATGGCAGTACTCGTGGTTGAAGTTCACTCACACAGTGGTCTTTAGAGTCTAATGCAGTCAGTGAAGCTCCAGAATGTTCCATAAGTCCTGTTCTCAGTTCAGGAATCCCCTCTTTTCCATTGCGCACCAGTTCCTTTACAAAGAAGGTTCTTTGATCCTTTTTGCTGGAGTCAAATTCTCTAAAGTGGTTCCTGGAGAAGAAAGCATTTCCCATGTTTTCCCAGGGCTGCTGCAACTGCAGCTACAGTGTGGGGAGTGAATCAGGGGTGTCTCCCACCTCAGATTCCTGCTGAGAGCCTAAATAAGGAACATTAATACAAAAGGATGAGTGAGAGGATAAGTGAAGGCAGTTTCATTACACAGCAACCCACATTGTAGGAAATGGTTAAAAAAGTTATGTAAGCCAAAAAACACAAACCTTGATAATCCTATGTTTGGCTTTGCTGGGTCTCAGGAACCATGTGTTGATATTGGGTTTGCACAGTAACATTTCCTTCTGTTCCACAGTCCAAGAGTAGCAATGTTATGGTATCTTTTTCTCCCTGTGGATCTAGCTCAAGATCCACCCAAATTTTGCAAGTAGAGTTCTGAGTGGGTTGGACGATCTCTTCATCCGAGTCCTCTTGCTCTTCCTCAGACAGATAACATGGATGCATAAGAATGACTTTGAATCTGAGAGCGCATTCACACATACATTAAAATGTTATTTTTCCTAAAAGCAGTCAATTTCAAAATGCGCTTAAATAAACCCATGCACTATTCACATATGGGTTTATTTAAGCGCATTTTGAATGACTGCATTTAGGAAGCAGCATTTTAATCATGTCACTACACAGCGCCCCACTTCCCCGGCTCTCGGCTCCCAGAGAGGAGCAGAGCTGAGAGCTGGGAAGCAGGACACTGTGTAACTGACATGATACTGACTAGGCTAGTCAGAATCATGTCAGTTACACAGTGCCCCGCTTCCCTGGCTCTCAGCTCCCGGAGAGGGGAGAGGAGCGGAGCTGAGAGTCAGGAAGCAGGACACTGTGTAACTGACATGACACTGAAGAGCAGACACCAACATTCCAACAATAGGATTTATACGGGTCATTTCAAACCCGCTCTTGTAAGGGCAGGTTTTGGCCGCTTGCCAATGCACTTAAAAAACAAATGCAAGCACGGTTAAAGAAGCGCATAAAGTCTTTCACACTTCAAGGAAATATGCGGGGAAAAGAAAAAAACACTGGTCTGCTGAATGTGGGAATGTGCTCTTATTCCTGGCAACCTTGGGGCATGCCATTTTAAAAAAAAAATTACACAAAAACATGTATCCATAAGTTCCTCAAAAACCCAATCTTTCCTTGAATTCTCAGATTTATTGTTTTGCTTCCTCACCACCTTTGCCTTGGTTTTCAGCAGCCCAGCTCTAGAAAGTTCCCTGTAGACATCCATATTTCGATAGGAATTCGCAAGACGTGCCTGGATGGCTTCTGTCCCCCATAGTTCTATGAAACATTTAGTTTCCTCAAATGTCCAGTATGGAGAGCGGGTCCTGGACTATTCAGAGATGGTCGAGGTGGGGGAAACCATGGCTAACACATTCATTTGTGTATTGACTGCAGCAGCAACAGCACTAACAAGAGCAGTGACCTTGCAAAATGGAGGGGTCTTCACCTTGGTGCAGTGGTATTTAAATTGGACATGCAGGAACTTCTGGGAACCTCAAAGGTGTAATCCAACCTGTGTGGGGTCCTGTGAATACAAAATACCTGTCATGGGATTGGGTTCTCACTACTCCACTCTAGGCTGTTGTGACTTGAGGTGATTTCAGACGTTATGTGCTCCCGATTCACCACAGTGGATTCCACGCAGTGGTGAACCGATTAACCACCCCCCATGATCCAGGAAGACCCCGAACAGACGTGACAGGATCGGGGCACGGCAGGGAATTGGGTCCTCAGAGCACGGGCCGGGGCAACACAACAGACATTGCACCGATTCCCGGCCGTGGTCAAAACACCCAGAAGGCACCAGGGAGGGGCAGGAGGCAGACATGGCCGGCTGAGAGCAGAGGAACCCAAAAGTGCCTACAGGGAACGCCCACACAAGGGAAATGGGAAGGGAGGGGGGAGAGGGAGAAGAGTCGCCGAGGCAACACACACAGCAGGCACAGAGACAACAAGGGCACAGTGGAACACACAGCATACACACACGCCTGGCCGCACTCACACCCGCATGGGAAAGGAAGGGAAGGGGGCACACAGCAGGACAGACAACACACATGGCACAAGGGGCACAGGGGGGAGGGGGGCGGTGACAGGGAAGAAGGGGGGTAGTGGGCCAGGGGCTGCCCAGGACACAGGAAATGATTACCAGAACCCCCACAACAGCACAGGCCGCACGGGCACCCCCACATCTACACAGGAACTCCTGGAATGTGGGGGGGCGGGCCGAAAGACTGGGCCACAGGCACAGGGGGAGGCCACACAGAACAGGGAGTGGCCTGGGAACACCCCAGGAGGCAGACAAGCACCCCAAGCACCACCAAGAGGGCCAGGGAGGGGATGCAGGAGAGCCGGAGCAGTGCAGGCGGTCCACAGATGCACACACACACACGGGCGGATGCCAGGAGGTGAACACCAAGTGTCCCAGAACCCCGCGGTCACATAGGCACCCAAGGGGGAGGGGATCACAGGCACAGGAGGGAGCAACGGCTGATGAGGAAGGTCAGCAGCAACCCGGGGAACTGGGTGGACACACGGAGAGCAGGACTTGGCCACAGAAGAAGGAAGCCATCGAGGGGAGCACCGGTTGCAGAGGTGAATGAGGGGGGGGCCTGGAGGGGACCCGGAGCCATAGGCAGGGGCAGTGGAACCCCGGGAAAGAGGCAGCACATTTGCAAGGCTGGGACATCAGGGAGGAAGCAGGCAGGTAGCGGGGAAGTGGCGGGAGCTCTCCGCAGGGCCACCAACCAGGACACGGAAGGCACAGGGGGCCTCACAGCCAGCTGCAGGGGGCAACCAAGGGGCCCTGGGCCGGGTGTCCCACCAGGTGAACGAAGTGCGGCCACTGAATCATGCCCCAATGGTAGCCCAGCACAGACATTTGGTGGGCAACCAGGTAGTACGTCTCGAAGGGATCCTGTGCGGCAAGCCCCAACTGCACATTGGAACGGGACCACACACCGGACAGTGCCGCCAGCTCCACCTTGGTGGGCTCTGACAAGCCATAGTCAGCATCAGGGGGCAAGGAATGTGACCCAGCTCCAACAGCCGGTGATACACTGCCCCACGCGATCGCTGGTACCCATGGGCCCCGTGAACACAACCAAAGTAGGACACTGCCAGGGCAGGGTCCCCCTCATTCAGACAGGCCACATAGGTGGCCAGGCTTCACACAGACAGAGCAGACACGGTCTCAGCCACCAATCACCCCACATGCGAGCACCTCATCTCTGGGACACGCCCATTGGGAAAGGGAATCAGGCCCAAGGTCTCCATATGCAGCCGGCAATCACGGGCGCTCACCTCATAGCCAAAGTAGCACAGTCCCAAGATCAGACTTGCATAGGCACCGGACAGGCTGTCCGGGCAGCTCAGGAGCAACTGCATGGCCTGGGAATGCCACAGGTCACACAGGGCCATGGTCTCACAGAAGGTCCAGTGATGGGGGGCCCCATGGGTGTTGGGAGCTGGGAGCCCGGTGGAAGCACAGCCGGCCATGGTCCTGGAAGCAAAGGAGATTAATTGCAAGGACAGAGGGGCCTCACAATCCCTGGAGGGATGGGAGGGGATTCAGGGGGGCCTCAAGGCCAGCCGATAAGACCACTGGCCGCAAAATGGCATGGCAAGCAACCGAGGCATGGGGTGCGGACCCAGCACAGCTGCTGGAACAGAGCTCACAGACAGGACAGCCTACACACTAATCAGGGTGGTCAGGACAACAGGCTGGCTACACTGAGAGGTGGGAGGTTGCTGACAGCAGGAATGCAGCTGCAGCCTGCATGCACCTGGGTGCAGGCCAGACCAGGCACCAGGCCCCTTGCAGGGACAGCAGGTGCGCTCAGTGGACCGCCCCCAGCTCCCCGGTACGGCCGCCCTGCAGGAGCCTGCCTGGGCAGCCGGGACGGGGGACTGCCCATCACCCACCTGGGGGCCCCCTGCAGGGCCCTGGGTCGCGACCTGGGGGCAGGGCTAACCGTGCCCCGGCCTATAACCCGGCCGGCTGCCCCCCACCCGGGGCAACGTGCACCATGGAGCTAGGCCAGTTGGGCACCTGCGGGATGCACCCAGCCCTCTGCACAGAGTGCACACAACATTTCTTGAATTATCTGTGCCTATCGCCACAACTTTCTCACTGATCTCCCAATCTGATTAATGGGAGGGGGCAATTTTAATTGAGTGATCACTCATTAATCTATTAATCAGGTCAATTCATTGATTAAAGGTTGCAGCCTGAGTTTTGACCTGTCTCTTTCAGCCTGGCTGCAGCCACCACTTCCCTCCCTTCCTGGGGGAGTATAAGTTAACCAACCTGGGAAAACAACAGAGTCTTGTGCAGGGAGCCAAATGAATATGTCTGGATCGGGCACTTCGATCCAGAGCATTTGGACCCTTCTCAGCGGGGACCCTTCCTGCTGGACCTCTGGGATCCTGGCCCAGCAGTCCTCAGGGAGAGATCCATGGGGAAGAATAAGTTAACCTGCTTTGGACTGGGACCCTCTGCTCAGAGCTTTGGACCCTTCCTGGGGAGGGAAGGAACCAGACACCCCTCCCTGCCCAGCCCTGGGCTCCAGGAGTTCAGCTTACAAGCCCTTGGGCACTGGGGACAGGGAGGGCCAAGTCATTCTGCTCTGGATTGGGCTTCTCATGCTGGAGCATTGGGCCCTTTACAGGGGACTGGCTGACACTCCCTTCCTGGCCTGGAGCTCCTGGAGTTTGGCCTGGCAGTCTCTGGGCATTGAGAAAAGGGAGGTCCAAGTCAACTCACTTTGGATCAGTTCCCCCTGCCCGTAGCATTGTGCGGAGGATAAGTCAGTCCAATATAACTTTAAAATATCACTAACATAGGAACTTCAAAACATCATGATTTTAAAACTTCATGACAGATTTTTCAAAATCTAAACTTAGGAATGCACTACAATGCACACTTGAATTTACTCACACCTCCAGGTGTGAGTAAAACAAACTTTCTTGTGTCAACAAAAAGTGCTGGAAAACACAAACAACTAGTTCAGTCTTCAAAGTTCAAAGTCCTATAACTCATCTGTTTCTTAACAAATCTGGCTGAAATTTGGACAGCTTCTACCCCCGCACACAGGCGATCCTCCCTACAAAATTTCAGTAATAGGCTAAATCATCATGCTTTTATCGCAAATAGATTGTTCATGATTTTAACAGAGTGATGCAGCCACCTTAACTATAGAGCCACTCCTGCAGTTCTATAAGTACATCTACCTGAACAGACTTTTTTTTGTTTCATAAAAAAAATTTTTATAGGGTCTATCCCCAGAGTTCCAGTAGATAGGTTCTTCTGCCCTCCCAAAGTAAAAATCACCCACAGTTAGACCTGGGACAAGCTGGGAGGGGTTCTGGCCCCTAAGGGAAGTTCACATGAATCCAGTCTTTATCAGTTTACAGTCTTTGTACTCACAGACTCTTCTGAGCTCTCTTGGGCCATGCTTACATGGACAGGGGTGGATGGGGGGGATGGGTGTTTTGCCACAGTGGGTACTAGAGGTGTGTGTGTGTCCCTTTACATGGACACCCACCCACCTCCACCCATCTTCACCCACCTCCATCCACGGAGTCTCCTCCGGTTTTCTGGAGGACTCCTTGGGTGAAGGTGGGTTGAGATGGGTGTGCAATGGGTGGAGGTGGGTGTTGCATGGGAGCGCGCACGGACCCCCACCCATCCTGCTTGGTGTTCACACGGGTGAACACTGAGCGGACACCCATTCCTCCACCCACTGTCAGCCATTTACATGGACACCTCCCACTGCCACACACCTGCCTGAACACCAAGGATGGGGGTGGGGCATCCGAGTAAAAATGGCCTTGGTCTCAGGACTAGGTGCTTTCCTTTCAAAGCCCAGCTGAACCACTGCAGAACCAGGTGACATTCTGGCTGCTTCTTCATGAACATTTCCACGGAATGCCTCTAATACTAGTATGAAATGTTTGTGTGGACTCCCGGGATTCATAAATCTGAATTCTGTTTTTTCTCCCAGAATGATAAAATTTTATTTTCTTGGTTTTACTTAGTCCAGACTAATATAATACTGGATTCATGCTTGTGAAGCTAATGCCAGACTAAAACTCCCCCACACACCACCACCACCACCATAGACAATTGCAAGTAGAGTTTATCTCCCCTCTACCCTATTTATCTATGGCATTGTCATGAAGAGGTACTGGGATACCTGTAGACCACCAGAAACTAACTGGCACCTTCTATCAAACAGTCATTGACTTGCAAATGGACTTGATCTTGCCTATGTGCAGAAAGCCACAACTCACCTAGGCTAGAAAGGAAACAAAAGATCCCTGGAAGAGTACTTAAGGGATGAGACCAGACAAAGGAGGGTCATTCTAGAGCCATCTCAAGATATCACATCTTACCAGCCAGAGAAGGACTGCACCAAACAAGCTAAGAAGTAAGGATTGATCTCTTGGAAACTCTAAAGACTTGTACCTACTCAGCATCACTGGCTGAGAAACAAACTGAAATATCCTTGGACTTTGATTATGATAAACCTAAATTAGGAGAATTCAATTACAAACAGGAATATGTTATTTGGTTATGTTATTTTGATTTACTGCGCTCTTGGGTATAATCTTGCACTGCATGTTTTATTCATGATTTATTCATTAAACTTCTTTTAACTGAACCTAGTGTGGTTAAGTGGAGTCTCTAACCTTGGACTAACACAGTTTGTGTTAATTCTGTGTTTACAAACACAGATTAATCCAGAGACAATGAGTCTCTAGAAACTCTAAGGCTCAAAGGTGACAACAAGGGTTCACCTGTTGCAGGCTGAATCAGTTCTAGAGAGAGAGCTGGTCCAGTGAGAGCTGCAAGCCTGGGAAACTGAGGGGATTTTCAGATGTTATGACATCACAGTCAACCACAGTGACTGAACCACACTCAACCACGTGGTGGGGCCAAAGCAACCTGAATGTCTGTTCTGTGGGCGCCAGATGTTCACCACAGTCAATCCCCACCAGGGGTCAAAATCAACCACGCTTCCGGAGCTCCAGCCCGGACCATCTCCGAAAGTGTGGTCAAAGCGATTCCCACCGGGAAACAATTAAAAGTAACATCTGAACGGCAACCACCGGCCGGAATCAACCATAATGTTTCCCAGCCAGAGACAAAGCATGCAGCGTCGCTGCCAGGCAACCAGCAACAACAGAGGCCAGGGAGGGAGATTTAAAGGGCACACAGCAATAGGGGAACGTGGCAGGATGGAGTGAGGATAGGGAGAGGAGAGCGGTGGGAGAGAGAGCATGGCAGGAGGAGGTGGAGGCAGAGGAAGAGGGGGCACAGGCACAGGCAGAGGAGGGGGTAGTGCTGCACCTGCAGGCGGTGGAGGGACATCCGCCAAAGCAGCAGCAGCTGGGACAGGCAGCCCCGGAGATGGCAACTGGACCGGGGAATGAGGCACCCCAGAAACAGGTAAGGGGACTGAAGGGGGGGGACCCGGTGGCACATGGGCACCAAGGGGGGTGACCTGGGTGGTGGGGGGGAAAGGGGTTGGGCCTCGGGACAGGGGCAGAACAACACCTAACCCCCCTGACCCACAGACACAGAAGCAGGCCTGGGTGCCCAAGCCCCCGGAGGAGACGGGTGCTGGCCAGGCGGAGGAGGAGGAGGATGACCTGGAGGGCCCACATGGGAGAAGGCCCTACCATCGAGGGGGGCAATGGGGGCACAGGGAAACCAAGGACTTCATCTGGGGGACCCTGGAGCATTAACTGGAGCTCGCATGTCAATCTGCGGAATGAACATGTCTTCTGGGAGATCGTGTGGGACATGGAGGTGGTGGGCCATCTCAGGACTATGGCCCAGTGCCGCTCAAAGGCCAAGGAACTAAAGGGGGGGTACAAGGCCATCTAGGACAACAACCAGCAGTCCGGACACGGAGCCTGGGCTGCCCCCTACTTTGATGCCCTGGACTGCATACTCATATGAAGGGCTCCATCATCACCCCATACCTTATGGGGAGTGACATGGTCCAGGGCAGGGAATGGGCTGAGGTACCCCCTCCTCTCACCGTCCCCACGGAGGACACCGGCTCCAGGGCACCTGCCCCCCAGGAGGAACACCCAGGGACCTCGGGGACATGCAGGCCCCCCACAAGTCCCAGCAGCCCCCACCCCCTGTCCACACCAGAAGACTCTGAGGCTGGCACACTGGTCACCCTCAGCCAGTGGACACAGGGGGACCCCAGCAACACTGAGGGACTGGCCTCGGAGGGCTCCAAGATGGACATCGAGGGTAAGCACGTGGGTGGGAAGGGGTGCCGGACTGGGGGGGAGGGTCAAGGGGAGGAGGGGGACACACCAGGCATGGGGCCGCTCACAGCCACCCCGGACACCAGGGGTGGCTGGTGGGTTTTTAGTTTGGGGGGCAGTAAGGCTGTCCGGCCCGCCAGTGACTTCACTGCCGGCGGACCGGCAAGCCGGTGGGTGGAGCCAGGGCAATGGTAGGTGGAGCTAGGGCAAAAGTAGGCAGAGCCACAGCAATGGTAGGCCAGTGGCATGGCATAACCCAGCATCAAGGAGTTCCCAGGGTTAACATCGGATGGAAGAAAAAACAGTCTACATGCACATCAAGCTTAAAATAAATAATGTATAAACCCCACACACAGGTAAACACAGAAAACACTGGCAAAACACTGGCACAACACAGCAGCAAGGAGTTCCCAGGGTTAACATCGGATGGAAGAAAACACAGTCTACATGCACATCTAGCTTAAAATAAATAATGTATAAACCCCAAACACAGGGAAACACAGAAAACACTGGCA
>QEPC01006420.1:12893-31004 GCA_003113815.1 Sphenodon punctatus
CTCAATCCCTTCCTTCTTCTCTTTTTATGCCCAAATGAAATAAGCAGGGCAGAATCAATCCTAAAGAACCTAGATCTGGGATAAATTGAGGCATGCCCACTGCTGCTCCTGAGGTTGCTGTGGATTCAGGCAAAACAAAGGTCACTACCTTGGCTTGGTTACCTCACTACCTTTGTTTTGCCTGAATCCACAGCAACCTCAGGAGCAGCAGTGGGCATGCCTCAATTTATCCCAGATCTAGGTTCTTTAGGATTGATTCTGCCCTGCTTATTTCATTTGGGCATAAAAAGAGAAGAAGGAAGGGATTGAGATTGCCTGCCTCCCTATGGAAAGCTGAACTGATCCCTCCTTTCTTCCAAAAATCAGGATGAAGAACCAGTCTATCACTGTGGAACTGACATGATCTGGGTCTAATGACAGAGCTCCCACCTCCAATATTCTTCTGGCTAGTGAGATGGTGACCAGAAATTGAATCCTGATCATCCTAAAGTAGAACAATACTTGGGAAAGAGGTTCAAAGGGAGTCCAAATCATTGTCCAAAGTTTGACATTCAGTGTCCAGGAGGGAAAGTGGTGACACACAGGAGGCCAGAGCAGAAAAGAGACCTTCCAAAATCTTTTCACATGAGCGCAAATGCCGCCACCGAATATGCGTATGTGTGCAGGCGATGCGCATCCATTTCCGGCCATGAACTGACAGGGTTGGCGATTGAGGCTGGTCATACGTGGCCGGAAATGGATGCGCATTGCGTATTCGGTGCACGTATTCGGTGGCAGCATCACGTGTAAATCGGGCTGCCGGGTCTTTTGGTAAACAAGCGCGGGTGCCGCCACACACGTCTAAAAATGGCCTGGGGTTAGGGTTGTCATACCTCTCCTTTAATCCAGGATGCTTATGAAAAATACATGGTGCAGGGCTGCATTGATTCCAATGTAGCCCTGCACCATGTATGGCAACCCTAATTGGGATCATAATTAATTGGAGGTAAGGGGGCTATCCCCGACACCCCAAACCCAGTGATGTTCCTCAGCTCTGTTTTTAAGTCCACTCATAGAACTACCCTGCCTTGCCCTTGTCCTGCCTCCTGCTGCTGGATACCAATGGTTTACCCTGCCATCTGAGGGGCATTGCTGGCCCATTGCAAGCCTCTCTGCTTGTTGGCCTCTCACTGAATTGCCCACGTCGGCGTGCGGCTCTGATTCCCCCCTCCCCTGAGCAACTTCATGCTATTAGTCAATGTGACATTTAGATTGCTTTCCAGATCATTAATTGAGAAGTACAGGCTCCTGGCGGGATCCCCGCGGGCCTCCACTTAATGCCGCCCTCACATTTGGGAGCTGTGCCATTAATAATTCCTCCCCAGCTGGGAGACGACAGCCCCTTTCATTACCCCCTCTCAATGCACACTCTGCCATTGCCATTCAGACGCTGCCACGCTCCCAGCTTGGTGTGCCGTTGTGTAGCAGAATGCCAGACTCATCCTGTCCCCTGCATAGCCTTTTGCTCTCCAGAGCTATAACTAGGGTTGCCCCCTCTTGCAGTTTGACCCTGCGATTCCCATAGGCCAAAACAGAAATCTCAGCGTCAAACTGTAAAAAGTGGCAACCCTAGCGAAAACTCTGCCAAGCAGCATGAGTTGGTTGCTGTCACATGCTCTCCATATTAAGAGCCCCCACATGTTACTTCTAATTCACCCGCTTCATTTCTGCTGGGTGCTCAGTACTTCAGCTCCTATATTTGCATCTGGGCTCCGAGTCAAACTGGCTGATTTTCAGCCATGATAATGTTCCCTTCTCAAACACTAAGAGTGTTTTTACACAAGTGCCTCCCCACACATCATGCACATTGCAGGGCTGCACAAGGTGCCAATGCAACCCTGCAACATGCATGATGGGTAGGGTTGCCATACCTCCACTTTAATCCAGGATGCTTATGAAAAATACATGGTGCAGGGCTACATTGGAATCCATGCAGCCCTGCATCATTTTTCATAAGCATCCTGGATTAAAAGGGAGGTATGGCAACCCTAATGATAGGTGGGTGATTTTTTTGGGGTGGGGGTGGGGAAGAGGTGCTTGTCTAAAACCACCCTAAAAGCACATGATGCTTTGAACAGGGCTCCCTGCACTGGAAGCGAGTCAACGCCATCAACAGCACCTTCCTCTTGCAAAATGGACTGGAGGACTCGTCCCTTCACAGCAAATTGCAGGCGAAGGGGATTTGTTGCGCCCCTCCCCCTTATCGGAGGATTGAAATGCTGCGGTAGAGCGGGGCCCGTTAGAAGGCTCCCTCTATGTTGACAGGATTGCTTGGCAACCCTCCCCAGTGGTGCGAAGGCGGCCACGCGGGGCTGGGGAGCCCGCCCCTTGCTAGGAGGGGCTGGCTCCCTGCTGCTTCCAAGCGGATTATTCTGGGTGTGAACAGCGAGCAGGCAGCAGCAGAGAAAGCTGCTGCTGTCTGAGCTGCTCCCAATCAACAGCTTTAGCAGCCTTGTAAGAAGATGGGCTGCACTAGGAAGAAGCTGGCGGCAAAAACGGATGGAGGACGAAGAGCGGGGGCAGCCCGTGCTGATCAGGGGGGGATTCCCATGAGGACTGATGCAGGCCCACTGCTCGGGGAAATCCCTTCTAGGGAGGAGCTGATTGCACACTTGGAGGCATGTGAACAGGCAATGCGGGTAGGTCCCATGGTTGGGGGGCAGGGTACCTGCATTGCAGCCCCTGGGGGTGGTGGCTCTACCCAGGCCCAGTTGGCAGGTCGGCCGGCCGAGTTAGGCCCCACGCTCGGTGAAGCGCGGGGTGGAGGTCACCACTCAAGGAGGGAGGATCATCTCTCCCCCAGCGCAGTACAGGACTGAGGAAGGGGCACCCCCCTCCACTACAGTAAGGGGGGCTGGGTCTACAGGAGTGAGGGCGGAAATGGCCGATCATGGAGAGGGAAGCCAAGGGTGTAGTGAGGCCTTGGTGGACACTGGTGCAGGCCCTTCTGGCCTCCAAGAGGCCTCCCACTTTGCTGAGTCAGGTGGGGTGGGGGGTGAAGCAGGGGGGTCAGCCACAGGTAGCATGGATGAACGGTTCTTGGGTCGTGATAACTCCCATAGTAGTGCCTGATCAGCCGTTGGCGTTCAATGGGCCCACCCTGGGGCCAGTTGACTTAACCGACCTAGTCCCTTCGACTTCGGCAGATGGTAGGGTCTCAGGGGTAGGAGTGACAGCTTCAACGGTGGCAAGTTCTGTTGCCATCACGGAGCATCCCCTCCCCCCCAGGCAGAGCCAGCTTGGACATAACGGCCCCTTTTGGCCAACATTTATTGCAGGCCACAAAAGAAAAAATCTGGCAGGGTGAATACATTGATGTGTTCACCCTGTTGTTTAGTGATCCAATAGTGGATCACAGGGTCGAGGACGATCAAAAGGAAAAGGAGAAGTTCAAACGCCCAAAGGCCAATAAGAATTGGGCAAATTGGACGGCGGCCTATGCCGTATACATGGGGGTAATGATGCAGGCATACCCCAGGTGGGAATTAGAACTCCACAAGTATGCCGACATTGTGCGCTGGGCGCATGGCACAGACCCCCCCGGGGGCGTGGTTGCAATACGACGAGGCTTTTCATCACCGGGAAGCCACAAACCCCAGGTTACGTTGGGATGTGTATGCAGCAGACTTGTAGCTCGAGAGCATGATTGATGCTACGAGCACACCGAGGTCTGAGAGCAGTCACACGTTAGTAAAGGGCAGAGTGGCACCGGCTAATGAGTCCTATGGCAGTGAGTCTAGGAGGACGAGTGCCGGTGGGGCTGGGCCTTGTTGGGAGTATAACAAGGTTGGAATGTGCAACAGGGCTTCTTGCCGGTTTCACCATGTTTGCTGGGGGTGTTCTGGAAATCACCCAGGGCTTAGTTGTTTTCGTTCCCGTCAGAAAGGGGGAAGGGGGCGATTTGGCCAGGGGGGAAGTAATAACTGTGGAAAGCAGGGTTCCTCTCAGAGTTCAACATCAGGAAAGGGGACCAACACCGGTCAGACCGGTTAAGGCAAGTCTTGGTAGGGCACCCTGACCCCAATGAGGTATGTTATATAGTTCAAGTTTTTACATTGGGATTTGTCATACCAGTAGGCCCTGTGCAGGGAAGTCGGACTTCCTGGAATTTAAAATCAGTAGCTGGATTGGAAAATGTGGTGCAAGAAAAAATCAGCAAGGAGGTTAAGCTGGGCAGGGTAGCTGGCCCCTTTACCCACCCCCCTTTTCCCAATTTTGTTGTGTCCCCCCTCGGGGTGGTGCCAAAAAAGGCCCCCCGGAGAGTTTAGACTAATTCATCACTTGTCACATCCAAGGGGGAACTCTGTTAACGATGCCATTCCTAAGGAATTGACATCAATTAGATATTCCTCCTTTGATGTGGCGGTGGACAAGGCCAGGACTCAGGGGTGGGGTGCACTGCTGGCAAAGTGCAATGTCAAATCGGCATTCTGATTGCTACCAGTGTACCCCAGAAGTTTCCATTTGTTGGGTTTCTCCTTTGATTGACATTACTACTATGATTGGGCAATGCCTATGGGATGCTCAACATCATGCTCTGCGTTTGAGCATTTCAGTTCTATCGTGGAATGGATATTCCAGTGTAGATTGAGGGATTGTGAAGTCACAAAATATCTTGACGATTTCCTGATAATTGGCCCACCAAGGTCGCAAAAGTGTGCCGCAGCTTTGGAACAATTTCAAGAAATGGCTGTGGAATTGGGTATCCCGCTGGCCCCAGAAAAGACCAAGGGGCCAGCCACGAGACTAACATATTTAGGAATAGAGTTGGACACTGAGAGCATGATATCGAGGTTGCCAGAGGATAAATTGGTAACCCTTAGACAGAAGATCAAGGATGTCATTGAGGCCCGTAAGGTGACGGTACGGGTCCTACAATCACTAGTGAGGAGCCTAAATTTCGCCTGCCGGGTCATAAAGTTTTTGTCAAGACTTTATGGTAAGCTTAGAGGTGATTTGACCCCCCCCCCATCTACACATTCGAGTAACCAAGGAGATGAGGCAAGACTTGATTATTTGGCAAGAGTTCCTGGAAGATTTTAATGGGGTGAGCTTCTGGAGGGAGAGTTTACTGCTTCATGCCGATCTTCAGGTACAGTCCAATTCGACTGGAGGCATAGGATTTGAGGTATACTTTAGGGGCCGTTGGTGTGCGGCGCGGTGGCCGGAGACCTGGAAAACATCAGGAGTTACCCGGGACCTCACCTTCTTGGAGTTGTTCCCAATAGTAATAGCCATATTGCTGTGGGCCCTGGAATTTGCCAACCAGGTAGTCAGGTTTTGGTGTGACAACATGGCGGTTGTACATACGGTCAACTCATTGTCTTCAAAATCTCCTAGAGTCATGGCCTTAATGTGAACTATGGTGATGGCCTGCTTAAAGTGCAATATTTTGTTCAAAGTCCAACACGTACCTTGAATTGACAATGGCGTAGCCAATGCCCTTTCTTGGTTCCAGATGGACCGTTTTCGAGAATTGGCACCGGCCGCTAGGCCACACCCAGAACCTCTGCCACCTGGGGTGTGGAACCTTGGGAGCTAGAGGTTCAGAACATCATTCAGGGATCTCTCGCTTCCAGAACACAGACGGCCTATGGTAGGACTTTCAGCAAATTCCAGGTATTTAGGGCCAACAAAGAGTGGAATATGGGATTTTCTATACCGGAGGCCACGCCCTTCAATTTGCATTGCACCTCCAGGCTAGAGGTTTAGTGTCCGGTACTATAGCAGGAAAAATGGCAGCGTTATCCTTCGCTAGTAGACTCATGGGTTTCCCTGCCCCAGATGGGGGATTTTTCCTGAAACGGGTGTTAGAGAGCTGGGCTAGGGAAACCTCAGCTCCTGGTCCGGCTCGGGCACCTATCACCACCAAGATCCTCCAGCATTTGGTTAGGGCATTGCCAATGGTGTGTTCTGATGTTTTTGAAGTGCAGCTCTTCACCACTGCATACGTGATTGCTTTTTATGGAGCCTTTAGGGTCAACGAAGTTACAGCATCTTCAAAGAGTGATAAATCTGACCATACCTTGGGAGTGCGAGATCTCAGGCTATTAGCGGACGCACTGCAGTTGCGCCTGCGGTATGCAAAAAAATGATCAGAGGGGAAAGGGGCAGTTAATACACCTATATATGATGGGGGTTGATGATATCTGCCCCGTGTTGCAGGTAAAAAAGTACATGGGAATGCACCCGGGTATTCCCAGTAGGTTATTCGTTCATCGTGATGGCACGCCCTTGACCCGTTACCAATTTTCAGCTGTGTTAAGGAGGGCTTTGGTGGTGGTTGGCCTTCCCCCAAGGAAGTTCGGGTCACATTCCTTTTGGATTGGGGCCGCGACAACTGCAGCAGCTGCCGGAATGGGGGAACAAGCGATTAAGGGATTGGGCAGATGGCGTGCTAGCACTTATGGGAAATATATCAGACCATTTCCATATTAAACTTGTTATCTTTTAGCAGGACAACTGAACTCTCTGAACAGCAGATGTGTGGTGTGGATCCTGGGCCATAGCATCATGAGATGGGCAGGTGAGGCTGCTGCAACATCACCTGGGGGTACCCAGCTGGGAATAGGAGGTTGTGCTTCAATTAGCTGGATGGGAAGAAGCGGGATGCGGAGGCATCAGCTGTTGCCTACATTGAGAGGCATGGTTCGGAGGCCAGCGCCACACATACTAGTTCTGCATTTAGGTGAAAATGATATTCCTGCTCGAAAAGGGGTGAATTTGATTGTAGGGGTTAAAAGTGATCTGTTAGTGGTTAAATAATGGTTCCCTCAAATCCAGTTGGTTTGGACGAATTTGATTCCTCGTTTAAAATGGGCGGGAGTTCACAAACCCGGCAGGTTAGATAAGGCAAGGAGAAGTATAAACCGGGAGGTAAATAAATGGATAATAGGCATTGGCGGTACATCATTATGCCATGAAGGGATAGTGCACACAAGCCCTGATTTGTATCGGGACGATGGAGTGCATTTATCAGAGAAAGGAAACAAGCTTTATCTATCAGTTTTGAGGGGACACCTGGTGTCTTGTGTGGAGTCGAAGCGGTGGGTGTCGGGGTAGTTCGAGTGCGCGATAGCTGGGGGACCAAGGATGGGCACAATTCTGGGCCTCACTGCCGCATTAACTCCTTACTTGGTATAGAGTGGGTTTGCACAACTCACCCTCCTCCATTCGGCCACGGCTAGGGCCTGTCGAGGGGGTCTTTTCAGTTGTTGTTGATCAGAGCTGACACTGGAAGGCACATCCAGGTCAGTTCAAGTTAACACAGTTGAATTAGCTAGCATACTGGACTCAAAATTGCTCTGGGCAATTACCCACCGTCATCAGGTTATTGTTAATAAAGAGTGCGACCTGATTAAAACCAATAATATGCCTCTGTGTCTGATTTTGGGGGTGGTGTGCATCGACAATCACTGGATGTTTTTAAGACCAGCACTTCCTGTCAAGCCCCACCCCCAGCGAAGAGGCAAGAACGGAATCCCCCAGAGGCCCCCATCTGAAACAGCGGGGCAATCCCCGCAACTAGCACAACGGCGGTGAGCACAAGCCCCGCCGCGCCCCATAGAGACCCTGTCAGCAAGCGTGGCCCCACCCCCGTCCCCCTCCAGGCGGCACGGAGAAGCTTCCCCGCAGCAGGGGAAAGCGTCGGGTGATGGCCCCGCCCCCCTCCGACGCAGCGCACGCATAGCGGCGCGAGGGGCGGAGCCAGGGGCGGGGCTTTTAGGCGAGGCCCAGCTGGGAGCTATAAAAACGCCGGCGGGGTAGCCATTCCCCGCCGGTAATCGCGAGAGAAGCTGGCCCCTGATTCTTGACTACTGCCTTGAGCTACTACCTTGAGCTAAGTTGATCTGTGTTTGTTGAGTCTGTGATTGTGTGTGTGTAAGGGTCTTGCTGTCACTCTGTTTCCCCCCCCTTTGCTTCAGTATTATTGTGTGTGTTACGTGCGCCCCTCACTCCCTGCAGCCCTTCCCTCCTCCCCTGCCAGGGACAGTAGACTTACCTCCACGTGCGCCCCCCCCTGCCTGGTCCACCCCCCTTCCCCTCTCCGAATACCCCGTTCCTACCCCTCCCCCCCCGGTCCTCCTCCTTACCTGGTCCCTTGTGGCACCCCTCCCTCGGCCCTACCTTCCATCCACCTGGAGCACTCTACCCTTCACAAGGCCTACACCTGGGTTGGGGACCCCCTGAGTGGTTCGACGTTCCTGTGTGTAAGGCTGACTTTCCCTCTCCCTACTCTGGTTGGCACTACCTCTCTCCCCCCCGATGATGACACGGGTTGCCTCGTAGACTTCGAGGAAAGCCCACCTTCCACCCTGAGGGGACTACCGGGAGCCTATCGTACCTCTGGGAGAGAGGTCGCCTACCCCCCTTCGTCTCCTTCCCCGTCCCAGGGCCCGCACGGGCTCTCTCTCCCCTCCTACCCTAACACTTCCCCACCGATCAGCCACCTGTCATGCATGTTGCAGGGCTGCATAAGACGCCAATGCATGATGGGTGGGTGATGGGTGTGGAGGCGCTTGTCTAAAAACACCCAATGATCACTCCTAGACCTACAGTACGGTGAGCTGGGATAAGTGCTTGTAGGGTCTGCTCCTTTTCAGAAGATTGCTTAACCTTGCTAATTGCTCCCAGGTGTGAGCAGGGGGAAATCTGCTGGCAGGCTCAGCAGAGGGATGGAAGATAAGCTATCAAAGCTGGGCTCAGATGCTCAGGAAAGGAATGGCAGGGGCATAGCTAGGTTGGAATGGGCCATAGTGCAGAAGATGAAATGGGGCCTTCCGCTCCCCACCCAACCCCATGTCAGGTGACAAAGCTGCATCAGCTGGTTTGGGCCTCTGAGGATTGTGGGCCCTTCCCTGGTGCAGTTGTACCACCTGTCCCTATTATAGCTATGCCCTTGAGGGTAGGCGGGTTTCTCAGTCATGCAGCATTAGGGGCACAGCTGCTGGGTAGGTAGCAATTCGAACTCAGGCTTCTGCTGGCAAGTGCTGCTACCAGGCCATGCACAGAGTTGTGAATGTGCAGTACAGGAGCCTCTGTGCAAAAGAAAGATTATTTGCATTTGCAATGCAGTAGTGTGCACCCAAAGCAGAGCAAAAGCACAGGCAGAGCTTGGGGCCTAGGGAGGGACACAGGACGGAGAGCAACACAGGTGCTTAGAGAATGGGGGCTGTGGGGATGTCCCTAAGGACAGGAACATGCACTGGTTTTCCTGATCTCACAGGATATGGCAGACATACAATAAAGTGACCTGAAAGTGGGATACCCCATGCTCTGCCCCTGTTACACCAATTTACACAAATATGTATGAATTAACATATACATTTTGCACATTTAAAATAGCCCATTGCCTACTGTGGCTAGGCTGTGGAAACACTTAAAGAAAAGCAAAAGCAAATAAGAAGTAGGTCTCTCTCTCGCTCTCTTGCTCTCTCTCACACACACACCTCCCAACAGTCCCTATTTAAGAGGGATAGTCCCTCTTTGGGTCCTGAACCCCACTCTTTAGGCAAGAGAGACAAAAAGATGGGAATTCAAGCATCAAGGACCTCTTTCCTGGTTGCCTCCCAGAAAAAGCACTTGAGAGAACAATGGGAGAATGATGTTCTCATATTGCTGTGCAGAGCTCAGGAAAGGCATATGAACAGTATGCTTGACCTTTAGGAGGCAGCACGATGAGGCAACTTAAGGTGGGACATCTGGTCACTACAGGGTAAAATAAAAACAGAGGGGAATGGATCGGACACACTCCCCAGAACCTGTGATGGAGTTGGTTGGGGGGAATTGCCTTCTCCTGAATTTTGATCCCTTAATTTCAGAGCATGAGGCTTTGGAGGGGCAAGCAAGTGACACTGCCCCATATCCCATTCATTCACAGATGACAGGAATACACCTCACGTCCCAAGGGCATGTTCAAAACTATACCAGGTCCAGTGGCCAATTAAAAAGCTACAGCCAGCCATGAAATCCACAGCCAGTTTTGCAGGGGGGGAAAATTCCCTTGTGAAATGTCCCTTGAAAAAAGTTCTACTTTTGCTTCAGCAGCTTGCAAACTTGAAGCAATCTGATGGGGGTGCTGACTCCCTCTCAGCGTTTCCTGACTTTTTCGAGATGAAAATGCTAACAAATTGTGAGAGTTTAGAAAACCCATCCCACATCTCACAGAATTAATATTTTCCATTCATTTTCAGCACTGAGAGAACTCAAGTTCTCTTACTGTGTATCATAGGATTGGGGTCTCTCTACCCCACTCTAGGTTGTCTGTGACTCAGTGCCCCACACTTGCAGCATTCACTGGATCAGCTCCCTTCAGATCTGACTCAGCCCGTGATGGGTTAACCCTTTGTGGTCACCTTTAACGTTAGATATTCATAAGCACAGAAATCACCACATCTGGTCTGTCTGAGATTGAAAACCCAGAATTTCCCCAAACTGTGTCAGGCCTATGTTAGGAATTCACTCAAACACACTAGGTTCAGTTAAAAGGAATTTAATGTGTAATTCATGAATAAAACGTGCAGTGCTAGATTATACTCAGAGTGCAGTAATCAAATAAACATAACCAATAACACAGATCTACCTGAACTATGATTTTCTAACTATTCTCTTACCCTAACCAGAGTCCAAAAAATATCTGTCAATTCTCAGCTGTGATGGTAAAGCTGGGCACAAATCTTGGAAGTTTCAAAAAATCAAGTTCCTTACTCCATGCTCTCTGATTCCAGACTTTTCTGGCTGTTGGCTTCTCTTCACAGTTGAAGATGGTAGAAAGTGGTTCTCCTTTCTCCTTGTAGTTCCACTCCTTAAATACTTTCTTGATGGCCCTTTAGCCTTTTTAAAATGAGCTGGTGGGCAGTCCGTGGTTGCCCTGCTGCGGGGGCGGTACAGTGGGGCAGGTGCGGATGAGTGCGCACCCATCCACACCCATGGTCCCGCACAGAGCAACCTATGTTTTTGCCATAAAAAGGTAATGCCTGTAAAGCACTTTGAACATGGAGGGTGCTACATGGGTGCTACATGGGTTCTCTCCAGGAAATGTTGTTTTTAGCTATCTTTTCATTGTATTTTGGAGAGTTATGTAGCCATTTTTAGCTCTGTCTACCACTCCCTCCTGGCAGATCTGAACTGAAATCATAGTGATTTTCCTTGTGCCAAGAAAGCCCAAATTAGGACTTCTTTCAGAGCCCTTCAGTGCTGTCTGGAATTCGGCTAGAAGGCTCATTGCAGAATGATGAGAGAAATTATCTCCCCACCTGCCCCGCTGGTAGCTGTGCCATTGGCAGTACCTACTTGTATAAAAAGTACAGGGAAACCCCAGTTGTTAGTGTAGAAATTCCTGCCCAACATGCACTTCTGCCAAGGTGATACTATTGGGCATGATGCCATGTTGAGGGGGAGGGGGGGAAAGGTGTTTATACATATATTTTATTTGCTAAAAAATAATAATGGGTGTGTGATCTGAACCAATCCGAAGACAACAAAAAAAGGCAGCCTAAATTAAGGTTACTCTTAGGAGCCTGTTATCTGCTGTCAACTCAGAGTCTCAATTTTGCATTCTACATGGTTTCTCCCATTTGTCTTGATCTTAGCTAATGACTACAGAGGAATATTATAGCCTTGCTTGTGAAGTTAGTGTTAATTAGAGATGCTCTTGGTGATGTCTGGTAGCCTCGCATATTGCCAACTGTTGCAGCCAATTGAAAGACATACCACTTTGTGATCTAGTTTTGCGAGTTTTGTTTTTTTAAGTCAGTTGAGTATGTGGAACACAATTCATTGCATGCTTCTGAATGAAATGTCAGATAAAATATGCTAGGATCAATAGGACTAAAGGATTCTCCTAAATGGTGTTCTGTTGGCAAATAGTCAGCTTTTCCCTCTGTGTTTACATAACCCAACAGCTGCAGATTTGCAACTGCTTTCTAAGGTACACAGTCAAAGCACTTTGATACATTAATTTGGTCATGTAACAGCTTCACAGAAGCCACATGAAAATCCCAGTGAATACAGACAAATGTTTTATTTTTGCTATGAATTGGTGTAATTTTGGGCTAAATATTGGGGCAGAGGGGAATACTGGATGTACTCCTGACCCAAAGAAGCCCTGTCCCTGACATAGATTATTATTTATATCATGACAGCATTGTACCTGGCACTACACAATCACTAAATAGAGACAGAAACATGACCCCCAACTCAGTAGCCACCCATCTATAAAGTTGAAAAGTCATTAAAGTAATTTAAAAACTAAATTCTGGGTGCTTCCACACATGATCGGAAGGCCCCTGGCCCCAAGCCTTGTGATCATGGCCATGGTCGCCTGGCCCCAATCCTTTTGACATTCCGGCGGGTTTGTAAAACCTGACTGTTTGCCCAGGCCTTTGGGGAAGGGGAGGGTGGGTTAGGGTAGGGTATTGGCTCTCCCCTACCTTTTTACTTTGTTTTTATAAATTTCTGTTTCCCTAATCCAGTTTTTTAGGTTTAAATTTATTATATTGTTTTAAAAATGTTTTTACTGAATGTTTTATATTGTACGTCACCCCGAGATGCCGTAGGCATAGTGGGCGACTCAGAAATATTTATAATAAATAAATGATGCTGGGAGGGAGGCGGCCTTACCCGGCTTGGAAAACATGCTGCCAATATGGTCCTGACTGGGTCCAGCCAAGGAACAAATGTCCCAACGGCCGGATTGCCGGGGAGGGTGAGGAGACACATGAACATATGGCCTCCTGCCCCCATGCTGCACGCAGCACCCTGCCCCCCACCATGACAGCCTATGATGGCTACCATGGTGGCCTGCCATGGCAGACCTGATCTGGACTGGGCCACGGTGGGCTACACCACATGTGAGTAGCCTTCTGTAGCCTGCTCTGGCCCCAGGATCACAGCCTGGATTCATCATGGACACACCCAGGAGCAATCCCAGACAATATATATGACAGCCCAGCCAACAAACATGCCAGTGGCCCGTGAGCCTCAGCAAGCCACTATGATGTTTGTTAAAACCCTCTGAAATGTTTGAAACTATAAAGGAAGTTTATTGCTGTGGAAGGGTTTATTGTTTCAGAGTTTGCATGTTCCTGGTCTATTTCCTTTACAGTGTCTCTTTCAACAGGGAGACACATCCTAGGCAAGTCTTGCCTGATCATATGTTTCCCCCTCCTTCCTAAAGTCCCAATAAGAAAGTTTTCTCTTGCCCTGAAAATTAAATAAATTAAGCTAAAGATGATTCCATATTTTCCCCCAAAAGCCCTTTTCCTCCCATTGATGTCTACATGAAGCAGAGACCAGCTGAACATTCTTTGGAACTCAAAAGTTGGATGGGAAATTGTCATTCATTCCCTCTCTTCCACATTAAAGTTGGAGGTGATGTGTCTCCTCTGTTCCCGCTATAATTTTGAAAATGATTAGGTATGTTTTGAAATGAGTTCTATGATGATGATCTGATACTGGACATAAGAGAGGGCAGGATGACAGGACCTTCAAGTTTGGGAAGATGTCCAGTATAGGGTTGTATGACCATTAGAGAAGCTAGATCGAGTAGACCGGCCACAATACCCAGACCCCTGTAATTCAGTCTTGTTTAGGGGAGAGTGGGTAGAAGGAATATCCCCTTCTTTCCTCCCTCTGGACTCATTGTTGCCTCCAGCTGCTCTCACTGCATTTTTAATGCCCACTGCAAGAACAAAAATGACCTGTGGTCAAGTGAAGCCACTCTAGACTGCAAACCCAGGGTGAAAACAGACATGACGCTAACCACCCTTTAACCACCCTTGGTGGTCATTTATGCATGGGTGTTTTCAGACGTGACGGGGCCAAGTGGCCCCGTCACGAAAACAATAAAGTCATCCCCCGCTGGGATGACCCCGTCACGCCCTAACAGACGTGCCGGGGTCGTCCCAGTGGGGAATTGGGGAGGGGGCAGGGCCACACGGCGCAACTTTCGGCCGCACGGCCCCGCCCCCTCCACGCTCCCCACCGCCCGTCCTCTGGGGAGACAGGCGGGCGGTGGGGCCAATGCGGCCGCAGCGTCTGGCCGAATCTGCCATGGCCTGGAATCCCACCGGTGCTTCTGGGCCATGGCGACTGACCGGATGTTACTTTTCTTTGTTCCCTGCCGGGGATCACTTTCACCACGCTTCCCGGGGAAATGGTGCGGCTAGCGCAGGAAGCGTGGTTGAAACTGACCCTATGTGGGGATTGAGCGTGGCGAACATCTGGCGGCCACCAAACAGACGTGCGAGTCACAGTGACCACAGGTGGGTAGGTTCACTGTGATCTCGTAACGACTGAAAATACCCCATGTTGCAGGGCTGCATAGGGCACCAATATAGCCCTGCAACATGCATAAATAACCACCAAGGGTTATAACCAAGGGTGGTTAACATCATGTCTGTTTTCACCCCCAGTGTCCTGCAGTCACACCAAGGTTATAGCTCAAAGCACCTTTCTCGCTTTTCCTCCTATGGCTGTTTCAATGCACTGAGAGCCTCCAAGGGCAGAAGTATGGAAAGGAAGCAAACTGTAAGATCATTTATCCCAAAACTTTTAGGAGACAGGCCTAAGGGCATCTTTCTAACTGCATATTGGTATGTTGATGGGAGTAGGTTGGGTTGGCTGGGCTGACTGTTGATGAGGTTTGGTTGTGGAGTATGGAACAGCTTTGTTGAGAGGTAGGTGGTGGGACAAAGGGTGTTTTTTTAAAGCAATTATTACAATAGCCAAGGCCATTTTTTGTTATTAGAGGACTTGTAAAATTGATCCTGGAGACTCTCTTCTGGATATTGCAACCTACCATTAGTATACACCCTGCTACAAGTAATTTATGAATTGCACTTTAAAATATTACATACTAGAATTTTTCAATACAGATTTTTAATATGAAATACAACGTTGCAGAAACTGTCAGAAGGTTTGATTGAGTTGCATGAAACCTAAAGATAATTTTTGATATGGGTCTGAACACAGTTGTTATAATTAACACCTTACTTTTCATAGCAAATCTTGTGTTAGGCTTGCTTAAAATTGAAAACATTTAAAAATCCTTTTGACAGCTCTTGTATGTTCAGTAATTTGTGATTATACATTTCTAGAATATAAACTAGGTAGATGAGGTCATTACTGCCACAGCAATACCTTGCATGAGTTATGCTAAATTTGTCTCCTGCTCTTTGCCACTTTATAAATCATTCACCTGACAAATCTGCCATGAACAGATACAGTAGCTGCATTTTTAACCACATGGCTGAAAATACATTTAATGACCCCCCTACCCCATTGATGCTTTGAGGTAGCAAATGTTTTTATGGAATACACTTCTGTTTTTAAAAAGCATTCTGGAATCTTCCAGTATTTAAAAAGCATTCCAGAAGGTTTACTTTTTCAAATTAATTATAAGGTACAAGAGCTGTGGGTAACATTTCATTTCTGACTTGTGGGCACTTCCTGTTTTGCGAACAGAAATCAGTACTTCTCAAAGCACAAATCTGAGAGAGATTTCTGTGAAATTACTTGGGGGGGAACCTTCCCATTCAGTTCTGGATGCATGAGATCATATTTGACTCTTCTCGTATAGAGGAGAAGGGTGTGAGGGCTCAACAGGAGGACGTGGGGATAAATGGGGGCTATGAAGAAGAAGGAGAGGGTGAGAGGGGTGAACAGGGGCTATGGGGAAGACAAGAGAGAGTGGGGTGTAAAGGGGAGTAGATGGAAGGAGAAGGGGGTGGAGGGAAATGGGGCTGGGGCAAGGAGGAGAGGGTGGTAAATTCAAATAGGGATTAGGAGGAAGGAGGAGAGGGTGGTAAATTCAAATAGGGATTAGGAGGAAGGAGGAGAGGGTGGGGAAGTGAACGTGTGAACATACACATGGACATCGACACACATACACACAGAGACACACAGACATAGGGCATTTTTACACACACCTTAAAGTTCAGGATTTTTCAATCTTCTGGGTTTACAAGTCCACAAGTAAGTTCTGGATGCATTGTTCACACACACACACTGCCCTGAGACAGTTCCTGGATGCATTTTTCACACAAACACTGTCCTGAAGCAGCCTAAAGTAGTGACAGGCTGTCATGGAAACCAAGTGACCACAGCTGCCTGGAACAAAGCAGATTACCAGGAGAATGTATTACACACAAAAGTTCTGGGAGAAGTTCTACACAGAAGTTCAAAGATCCGGATCTGAGTGAGTGATTAGACACACAGAAAGTTCAGGATGTAACCGCAAACATCCAGGAGAAATGTGTGTGTAAAAACACACACACACATACAGACAGAAACACAGACATACGCATGCAGACACATAGACACGCCAGCGTGCCCACCTGCTCGCCCTTCCCTATACCTTTCCTGTGGCACACCCTCCTTTAGGGGTTGTTTTAAAGGGAAGTTTCTAATAGCTGGGTTCCCCACTTACTATTCTTCCTACTGAAATTCCAGCTACACATACTGCCTCCAGGGTAATATACACTAAAATGGTATTAGGCATATAGTATTGTGACATCTAATTATTACATATTATCTACCATTATGACTGTCCTCAGGGCTCAGTTTGTATGTGGGTAGCTTTCCAGGGCTCAACCCCAGCAATTCAATTCACGGGGAGTGATGGAGCATGTAACCTGGGATTGATTGCTGACTCCTACCTCTCCCTTCATATCTCTTATTCCACAATAAAAAAACCTCCCATTTACAAGATGGGTTAAGGCTCTTGCAAATTCAATCATGCATTAAAAAGCATGGAAATTGCAAGTTTAGACTCCTGCCTTAACTTCCGTGCCATGTTAGCAGTAAAGACATTGTACAGTCTCACATAGTGTGCTCACTTACAACTTGGGCTCCATGCACCCACACTTTGCCTTTGTCTTTCAGCCCCAATCCCCTTCCTCTTTGCAGGCTGGGGGCAACACTGAAGCTGGGGATAGGAGGGTGTGAGCTGGTCCCTCACACCCTCCATTTCCTCTGGCTCCCTCCCCTTCTCCTCGTCTAATCTACTTGGTCCCAGCCTGGTAACAGAGAACTCAGGACTTCTGGCTTCCAGCCTCTCCACCCCACTCTAATCCAGTAGGCTGCACTCCCTTCACAGGCAACTCAATAGTCCTGGTTCCAAGCCTGTTCTCCTCTCGCCTGCTCTCAACCTTGTAACAGACAACCCAGAAGTCCTGGGTCTAAGTTGCCCCTCTAACCCTGTAGCCCTCACCCCCCTCACAGAGAACTCAAAAGTTCTAGGAAATATGTTTGTCTGTATGTGTCATATGGAACAGAAGTGTGTGTGTGGAATGACAAAAAACCCCACCACCACAACACAGGAGAGGGAATGGAATAGCAGGGAGGGTGGCTAATGAGAGTCAAAGGATAGGGAGTCAGCTATGGTAAGTGAGTAAAACGATAGGACTGCTTCCTCAGATATCCCATCAGTCTTCTGAATCAGTTATTTCACTCAGAACCTTATTATTGTAACTATTTCTAATTTCTCCTGCCATTCCACCCACTCACTTAATCCTGCACACTCTTTGTATTTTTCCCTGTCATTCCAACCATTCCACTTACTGCATCTGGTGCCTTCCTCATCATTTCATGCCCTCTTGCCTTCCCTATGTACTCCCAAAGATGCAACTGTGTTGTATAATTTGACAATCACTTAACTGGATGTTGGAATGACAATAGTATTTATTAGGGGTGGGAAACCGGTAGAATCCGGTATCCGATAATGCCGGTATCAGGTGTACCAGCATTATCGGATTCGACCCGGTAATCCAGACCCGGTACCGGATTTCGGGGTACTGGATTTTTTTACATTGCAGCCATTTAAAAATGGCTGCAATGTAAAAAAACTTAAAGCCCCAGCAATAAAGTTTTTTTAAAAAAAAACCTCCCCGAGTCCAGGCTGCGCGGGTGGAAGGGGGGACACCCCCCACCCACCCTGCCCAGCCTGGCTTTTTGTTTTAAAAAAGAAAAGAGGAAGACCCAGAGGCGAGGCGAGGCGAGCCCACCCCCCAGCACCAGCGGCCGCGGCGTCCCCGCAGCCGCCGGTAAGTATGACCCGATCCCTGGGAGGGG
>QEPC01006420.1:57577-78622 GCA_003113815.1 Sphenodon punctatus
TGTTCTGCTAGCGGTCCTCTCCCGCCGGCCCTGGCACCAACTGCACCCCCCCGGGTGCCTGCATGACCTGCAGTTCAGCCCCCCTCCCAGCCCGGCCCGGACCTTGTCCCTTGCCCGGATGGGGGCTGCCGGTGTGTCTCTGGACCTGCAGAGGGTCTCCACCGGACCCGCCTGCCCTCCATGTGCCCCCCCTGTGACTGTGGGGCCCCCTTCCTACTCCTCCTACTCCTCCTGGACCCTCTGTGCCGGGCTCACTGTGCATTGGGGACCCCCATCATGCCTTGTTCCGGGGGTCTGGCCCCCCCCTCCAAGACTGCCTCTGTTGCTGTGGTGGTGCCTCTGTGGACTGGGGTGGTGTTGGGGTGGGGGTTGCTGCTGCCTGTGCCTTGCCCCTTGGCGGTGCCCCCCCTCGTCCCTCCCATTGTTCCTCATGGTGTGTTCCGGGTGCCCCTGCCCCCCCTTCCTGGCCTTTCCCTTGTGTGTGTGTGCCCGGGCGTGTGGTCGTGCTGTGTGTCCCGCTGCGGGTCCGCTGTGTGTGTCGGCTGTCAGCCTGTTCTCCCTCTTCCCCCCTCCCTTCCCATTTCCCTTGTGTGGGCGTTCCCTTGTGTGCTTTGTGGCTTCGTTTGCCCTCAGTCGGCCATGTCTGTGTCCCGCCCCTGCCCGGTGCTTTGTGGGAGTTTCGCGCCTGGCGGGGGTTCGGCTGCACGTCTGTTGTGCTGATGTGGCCCGTGATGGTTCGGCCCGGTTCCGGGCCGTGGTCCCGTTCCCGGCACTTCTGTTTGGGTTGTTTTTCCACCCCCGCGCGTGGTTGCGCTGTTCACCCCCCCTGGGGGTTCACTGCGGTGAACCGCCCGCCCGTAACATCTGAAATCATCCAAAGAGGGGTGAGGAGAAACTATGCTTATTCCTGGGAGGAAATGGCATTGGGGTGCGGAGCTACCTGCCACTAGATCAGGACTGAGATGTGGGACCGGGAGTGGAGGTCAGATCCCATACATGGGGCCCGACACCACCCTTGACAAAGTCCTGAGGAGTTGTTCTTTCACACTTTGGTAACACTTACATAACTTGCCCTGGAAGCTGAATCCATTTGGAACATTATCTGATGCTTCAGGGATAAGGGCCAAAGAAGAATTTGTGCAGGTCCAGGTCTTATGATTCTCATCACAAAGACAGCACCTTCATACTCTAGGCCCTGCAAGTCCCCAGTGTACCTCAAGAGCCTCCCATCCAAGTACTAGGTTATTGTAACACCCACTAGCTTCCAGAACTGAGGTAAAAGCAACTAGAAGTAGCCCCTAAGATGAGTCCTAAGTCTAGGACATGTTTCCACAGAAGCTGGCTCTCTCCAAGTCCCCTGACTCGTACAAGAAGCCATAAGAGGAACAAAGTGGGTAACACTTGTGCTAGTAAGACATACTGAACTGGGAAGCGCAGGCAGTTTTTGGCAGCCAAGGAAAAAATGAACACAGCTGGTCACTGGAGAAGGCACTAATGCAATCAGAAACAACAGGAGGAACATTATGTGTTGTCTCCCCTCACAATTAATACAAATGATGCCTAATTAGCTGACATGCTTGGGCCAATTAGCTTCTTGGCTGGAGTTGCAGAGCAGGTCAGAGATAAAACATAGCCTCTATTAATGAGTCCCTTGGGCCATGCTGGGTCCAGAACCATCCGCTCCAGAGTAAGCTGGAGGGAAAACAGTATATATGAGGTTGCTCTAAATAGACACATCAGGAAGAGGTCCCCAGCGGGGCTATAGGTTGGGGGTAGGAAGGTGTCTTTGTAGTGACGCTGAGACTGAATACACAGCAGTTACCCAGACTGGCAGATGCCTAGCTCACACATATCCCACTCTGTCATAGCTGTCACGCCTGACCCCAAGGTCAGGAGCTCCCCTGCTGGGAGGTGAAGGGAGATATACAGCTGGATCGAGACAGTCCTTCGGTAGTTGCAGAATTTTTCTGCTTTTTTGGAACAGTGATTGAAATTCTGATCAGAAGACTTTGCCATCTAGTGCGTGTGCACAAAAGCGTGGCATCCGAGTCTGGAGTAAGCAAGGATGGTGGCACAGGAAAAGTATAGTTCCCAGGTGGGAACTTAGTGGAAGATAAGGGCAAAAAGATTAGAAGGAGCAAGACAATATAAAACCTTGAAGGTGAAGACAGGGGCCATTTTTAAATGGGCACAGTTGGAGGACGAGCCTGTGTGCAGTGCATGGGCCGGCCATAGACTACCCATGCACATTAGGTGAGTTGGGGGGGGTGTAAAAATGGGCCTGGGATGGGTGTGCGCCCCTACCCACGCACATTTTGACCTGCCCCTGCACAGAACATCCCAGATTTTTCCCTGATGCTCCATGAATGGGTGGTGTGTGGGTCACGGGAGCACTCACCCTCCACGCTGCCTTCAGACAGGTGTGTGGATGTGTGTAGGATGGGAGGACCTCTGGGGGTTCATCTTGTCTAAAAACAGCCAAGGAGTTTTGTTGGATTGGATGTGAAGGGGGAGAGGGAGCCACCAAGCCAGTGGAGGGGACGAGGGGTTGAACACAATCAAAGCGACTGGTGAGATGAATTACCTTGTCAGTGGAGTGCTGGCTGGACAGCAGTTAGAGTCAAGTCATAGGGTGTTTTTAGACAAGTGTCTCCCCACCCATCATGTATGTTACAGGGCTGCCTTGGTGCCCTCTGCAGCCCTGTAACATGCATGGTAGGTAGGTGATGGGTGGGGAGGTGCTTGTCTAAAAACACCCTGAGAGAGAGACAACAAAAACTGCAGATCCAAAGAAATGGACAGAGTTATTCATTAACTATGAAACAATTTTGCTGGCTTCTAAAACAACTACAGGACTAAAAGGAGCAAGAACATAGCTTTCTTTACAAGCATGTGAAGAGGCGTATGAGACAGTGTGTCTTGCCAGCCTGTGAGAACAGGGTCTTTGTCCTTTAAGTTTCGAGCCTGACCTAGGAAATGTCAAGTAATGAACTCTGAACACTTATGCTTTTTATGCTGTTTGTTGGGGAAGTTATAACTATAGTCATGCTGTATCCAAGCAGGAGGTTGGACTACATGACCCTTAAGGTCCCTTCCAGCTTTATGATTCCAGTGAGGCTCCTGGAGAAGGTATGTTATGCTGATGGAGAATGTAATGTACTCCCTGAATCTGCCAGGTTAGTCCTCCCTATTCTGCCTCCCCATCTCCAACCATGGGGTTCTAGACGGGACAGGTTCAGTGGGGATGGCACTCCCTGTCCGTTCCTATAGGGAGCTCTGACCCATTTAAACTCTGCACACAATGGTGGAAGGAGGGATGTGGGGCTTTGACAAATTGGATTCCTTTGGGTCACCCCCAAATTAGAGTGGCCAGATATGCAAATTTTAGAGGGCACTTATGAAAAATATAGGTTGTAGGGCTGCATTGGCTCCAGTGCAGCCCCGCAACCTGTATTTCTCATAAAGTGTCCTTTAAAATTTGAAGATCTGGCCACCCTACCCCAAATATCCAGGCAATAGCCACTGGCAGTATTGCCAGCTCTCATGAGTTTATCCAGGTGTGTCACAGCTGTGGGGAACAAGACAAGTGGGTTGGAGTCCCTCACTTTTAAACAAAAGAACATTGAGATGTGCAGTGAGTAATTTGTAAACTATCGCTAAAATCTGCCACTGTACCGGGCCGGCTGGGTGGCCTAGAGGAAAGGCACTCGCCTCCGCACCCAGAGGCCGGGGGTTCCAATCCAATCCGGACCCCCCCCCCTGGGCGGGGAATAAATCTCTTGGTCGGGCCGGGGCCGGAGTCGAGTCGGAGGCCCGGCCCCGGGCGGCCTGGTATTTATGCGACCAGACGTAGTGGTCGCGGGGGCGCTATAAGAGGCCACCCCCGGGCGGCCTGGAGGGTGGCAAATGTAACCCTGATATTTAAAAAGGGATCCAGAGGTGATCCTGGAAACTACAGACCAGTAAGCTTGACGTCTGTGCCAGGGGAAATGGTGGAAACTATCATTAAGAACAGAATTGCTGGGCATGTTGATAAACATGGCTTAATGGGGAAGAGTCAACATGAATTTAGCAAAGGTAAATCATGCCTCACTAATCTGTTGGAATTATTTGAGGGTGTAAATAAGCATGTGGCTAAGGGAGACCGAGTAGATATAGTGTACCTGGATTTCCAGAAAGCATTTGATAAGTTCCCACATAAAAGACTCTTGAGAAAATTAAAAAGTCATGGGATAGGAGATAGTGCCTTCCTATGGATCGGCAACTGGTTAAAGGATAGGAACCAAAGAGTAGGACTGAATGGTCAGTTTTCACAATGGAGAGATGTAAAAAGTGGTGTGCCCCAGGGATCTGTATTGGGACCGGTGCTGTTTAATGTATTCATTAATGATCTGGGAAAGGGTGTTAAGAGTGAGGTGATCAAATTTGCAGACGACACCAAGTTATTCAAGGTAGATAAAACACAAGCAGACTGTGAAGAACTGCAACAGGATCTGATGAGACTGGGTGCCTGGGCATCTAAATGGCAGATGAGATTTAATGAGGACAAGTGCAAAGTGATGCACGTAGGGAAAAATAACCCAAACTATGAGTACATAATGCTCGGTACTAAGCTAGAAGTTACCACTCAGAAAAAGGATCTGGGAGTCATTGTGAACAATACACTGAAATCCTCAGCCCTGTCCAAGGGGGAGTAAAGTGGGGAGAGCTGCAGAATAATGGCCATAATTGTGCCGGGGGAGAACCCTGAACAGAGGAGAACTGAGTGAGGGAGCTTTGTACAGGGGGAGAGCTGCAGGATGGGCAGCATTATGTCAGGTGGAGAGTCCTGTACATGGGCACAGCAGAGTCAGGGAGCCCTGTACAAGGAGTGAACTAGCCAGGGGGTCCTGTACAGCGGGAGGTCCTAGAAAACAGAATGGCCAGTGTTGCACAAGGAAAATTGCTCTGACAGTTGGGAGTAGAGTGGAAGACTTTTGTACAAGCCATGAGCTAGAGAGATCAGAGAGAGCCGTTTTTGGAAGTTTGCAATGCTTAAACCGAACCAAAGTTGTTGTATTCTTAGTAAAGCAGGGAGCTACCAGTAAAAATCCAGCTTTGTCTTGCTTGCTGTTTGAAGGAAGTAACAACCTTCTAAACTGAAGGGAGCAACTCTTCCACCATGGTCTCCCTTAAGCCCTGCTCCCATACTGGTCATGCTGCTCAGCATTCTACTGTGCTAGCAGGACAAATTTTCTCCATTGCATTGTATTTAGCAAAAAACTTGAATATTCCATAATCAAAAAACCTCTGGTTTACAAGAATAGTTAAGGCTCTTTCAAATTCAATCATGCACTAAAAAGCATGGAAATTACAAGTTAAGGCTCCTGCCTTAACCTCCGTGCCATGTTAGCAGTAAAGACATTCTACAGTCTCACATACTGTACTCACTTACAACTTAGGCTCCATGCACCCACACTTTGCCTTTGTCTTTCAGCCTCAATCCTCTGCCTCTTTGCAGGTTGGGGGCAACACTGAAGCTGGGGACAGGAGGGTGTTAAATTGATACATTATGTCCCACACTGATACAACGGGTATTTTCAGACGTTACGAGATCACGCTCAACCACAGACAATTTCCTGTGGTGGGGAATGGTCCCATAACGTCTGTTTGATCCCCGTCAGATGTTCACCACAGTGAACCACCGGCAGGGATCAAAATAACCACGCTTTCGAGGATGGTTTGGGGACCATCTCAGAAAGCATGGTCAAAGTGATTCCTGACGGGGGTGAACACCCGGCGGGAATCACTTTGTGCCACCAAAAGACATGACGTTACCATGCTCAACCACGGTGGGATTCACCGTGGTTGAGCGTGGTAATGTCTTGTCTGGCCCGTGACCACGGCCCGGAATTGGCAGCCATGCTCGCTGCCGATTCTGGGCCGTGGTCAATAACCTGGGGGGCGGGCGGGTGCCTGCCCGTCTCCCAGAGGGCAGGTGGCCTCGGAAGCATGGGGGGGGTGGGGCTGTGTGGCCGCACATTACGTTGCACAGCCCCGCCCCCTCCCCAATTCCCCAGCGGAATCTGCTGGCTCGTCTGTTGACAGGCCGGTCTGATTCCACTGGGGAATCATTTGGGTGATTCCGTGATGGGGCCAATAGGGCCCCCATCATGTCTGAAATCACCCAATGTCTTAAAGACAGGTTTTAGAAAATGCACTGACACACACACCACAGGAACACACAAAGTCACTACCTTCAACCCCAAATCCACTCGTTCTCTCTCACACACATGCACACCCCACAGAAACATAGACATTCCCCCTTTCCCCTCCCCTAGAGATAAATCACTTTTTAATCTTGCTGCTATCACGGTCATTTTAATTCTATCCTTAAAATTCCAAAATAAACAATTATTTTGGAATTTTAATCCTATCCTTTAAGGTGTTTGCAATTCTCCCCCGTTTTGTGTCACCAGGAAAATTGAGACGTGCATTGTCCATGCCTTCATCTTATGGATTTATTGATCAGCACTCTATCATGCTTGAATACACTTTGGGGTTTGCAGCCCTTGGACTAGGGGAAGGGAAGTCTGGAGTTTCTTCTAAGGTGTTTTCCCTGAGCTCAGCACTGCCTGAATGTCAAAGGAAGATCAGTGAAGCTCTAATGCATTTGCTCAACTTAAAATATTATTTGCTAGACCAAAGCCTGATAGGTATTTGGACTGTGTAAGCCTCTTAGTTTTTGTGGAAAGATATTTTTTCAGAAGACAAAGGACTTCAATCTTTAATGAGAATAAGATGGATATAGAATAGTGAAAATATTGTCATTTCCATTTTGCTAGTCTTGGAGGTTATTTCTTGTTCTTACAGGAATGTGGGAATATAAAACCCATTGGTGAGGAACTCTGTGATGTTAGCAAACATCATTATGGTTATTGAGAGCCATGCAACTTTACATACTTCTGCACAGGTGCCAGCCAGCAAAACTGATTTTTAAATTTTTAATAACTCTCCTTTCGCTGCACCAAGCACTATCATATTACAGTAGCACTTGGTGGCCATCGCATACTCCAAGGCTGTGAAGTCTGGGGGCTCGACTCATCCGGCGGAGGGCGGGGAAGAGATATGGATCACTCAAAATCCTCCCCATGGAGTGAATGAATTGCCGGCAGCTTCTGAGACAATAGGGTAATTGACATGAAACTGATTAGAAAAGTCTTTGTGACAGAGCTGGTTCCTAATAAAGTTACCTGATTTTAAAAAGCAGAGTCACATAACTATCCTTATGCTGTTTTTTCTAGCACCACAAATGGTGGTCAGCTGCTGCTCAACTGCGCATGCTCCAGCCAGAAGAACTGATTGTTTAATGTTTAATTTGTTTTGGGCTGCACCAAGCACTATCATACTACAGTTGCACTTGATGGACATCTCAGGCTCCAAGGCTGTGGAGTCTGGAGGCTCAACATGTTTGGGGGGGCGGGGGGGAGGAGAGAGATATTGAGGATTCAAAATCGGCGGGATGTAGTGCATTTTGACATTTAAACAGTTATAACTTTTGATTTTCTGGATGGATCTTCTTCATATTTTGCATGTATGATGTTCCCCACAAATCCAAGCCATGGATAAATTTTCACAACTGTAGCTCAAGCGGCTTCCTCAAAATTGGGGCTTCAGCAGTCCCCTGTTTATAATGGGAGTGGTTCTGCCTTTAACTGTTTCTATGCTCATATTCAGTCTATTGCTTCGGCCTGTAAAGGAAGGACCAGATTATGGCAATGTTAGGCAGAGAGAAACAACAGGCGGCCTGTTGTTTCTCTCTGCCTAACATTGCCATAATCTGGTCCTTCCTTACCATTCCCACTTCATTGTCTTTCCCCTTGATTACTGCATCCTCCTTCTTATGGGCATTTTTTTGGTTAGACAAGCGCCTCCTCACCCATCACCAACTCATCATGCATGTTACAGGGCCACATTGGCACCCACCCCTACAAAAAGAAACAAAACCATAATCTGAAAACAAAAACTTAAAGAAACTGAAAAACAGGGATCCAAAACCTGAAAAGAAAAACAAACAAACCCCAAAAGCCCTGTGCCCCACCCCTAATATGTATTCTACATGCTCCTCAGGCATGTGAGCCCCAGTTCAGCTGCACCTGTGGCACCTATTATAGCTACACCTCTGCCAGCTCCCAGGAGTTCTTCTGCCAGTGCCACTGCCAGGCTCAGAAATACCACAGAGAGACGAATTAAAGATGGAGAAGCCCTGATAGCTTCTCTCCCATGCCCGCAGAGGCCAGGCCATTCATGGCACTGGGGTTTGGGTTTGTCTCCCCTTCCAAGCGGTGGTGCGGCCTCTGCTCAAGAAAACATTGCTTGATGCTGACTCCCCTGCCAGCAAATTAAATTTCTACAAATTAAATTTCAGGCTGTTCCTTTCTGGCTGCATTTCTCATCCCACCAGGGCTCTTTGTGGCCCTCATTGGTGTGCTCAACACCACTTCCATGAATAACATTAAAAAGCTGTTGACTCTTTTTCCCCACAGCATTTTTGTAGCAATAACTAAGCTGAGCCCCAATGCTCCGGTTCCCTGGAAGGTTGTGGAACCTATTAGGATGGTCCACCCTCGGAGGCTGTTGGACCCAGTGTGGATTCTAGGTGCTCTGGGGGAATTACCCTCTGACCTCAACGACCGTCTCATCGATGACCTCGTCAAGCTCTGGAACACCTTGCTGACAGAGGCCATCGATCAAATGGCTCCCAGGCATCCATTGGTTCTCCGAGGAGCTGCGGATGCTGAAGCAAGAGGGGCGATGGTTGGAGTGACGGTGGCGTCATTCTCGTGCTGAAGCTGACAGATTACGACATAGAGTTAGTTTACGAGCTTATGCCATGGCTATGCAGACAGCAAAGAGGGAGTTCTTTGCTGCCCTCATAGCGTCCGCAAAATCCCATCTGGCGGAGCTGTTCCAGGTTGTGTGGGGACTGGTCAGTCTGGCCTCCCTCAACCCTGGGGTTGAGTCATCATCTGCCTGATGTGACTTCTTTTGCGAATTATTTTGCGGAGAAAATCGCTCGTATTCACCAAGACCTCGATGGCACACTTAAAATAGTGGAGGATGTAGAGGCTGTAGAAGCCACGGTTTGTCCGTTTTTGTGGGATCACTTTCAATCAGTGACACCCGCTAATGTGGTGGATGTGCTTGGGGCGGTTCAAGTGACTTCTTGTGAATTAGATCCATACCCATCCTGGCTGGTTAAGAGTTGCTGGGAGACAATGGGGCCGTTGCTGGCCAGAGTAGTCAACGGCTCCCTGAGGGAGGGCAGAGTGCCAGGCTGCTTCAAGGAGGCGGTGGTGCGGCCTCTGCTCAAGAAAACATTGCTTGACGCTGACTCCCCTGCCAGCTATCAGCCTGTCTCTAACCTTCCCTTTTTAGGGAAGGTTATTGAACGGGTAGTGGCTCAGCAGCTCCAGGGGCATCTTGACCGCATCGGTTATCTTGATCCTTCTCAGTCTGACTTTTGTCCGGGTCATGGCACTGAGACAGCACTTGTGGCTTTGGTAGATGATCTCTTCTGTGAAAAGGACCGGGGTCGCTCGACCCTATTGGTCCTGTTAGATCTCCCGGCTGCATTTGATACCGTTGACCATGAGATGTTGGTGACACGCCTGTGGGGGTGGGTGGGACCATTCTCGAATGGCATAGCTCATTCCTGACTGGAAGAACTCAGCGGGTGGTACTCGGTGGTTGTTTTTCATCATACCGAGACCTCCCGTATGGGGTCCCGCAGGGTTCTGTTTTGTCCCCTCTCCTGTTCAACATGTATATGCAGCCACTCAGTGAGGTGATCAGAGTGTATGGGCTGAGCTGTCATCAGTATGTGGATGACACCCAACTGTACCTCTCATTTTCAACTGACCCAGGCTCGGCTGTCTCGGTGCTTACCTGGTGTCTGGCAGCTGTGAGGGATTGGATGAGGGTTAATCGATTGTGACTGAATCCCGACAAGACAGAGGTGATGCTAGTGGGTAAGTCGGTGGATGTCACGGCTCCCTCAATTGATAGGATCTGTCCTCCACTGACTTCCCAGGTGTGGAACCTAGGAGTGCTCCTCGATGCGCAGCTCCGCCTGGATCTCCAGGTGGAAGTTGTGGCAAGGAGTGCCTTTCGCCAGTTACATCTGGTGCGGCGGCTTTGGCCACTGGTTTCAGTTCCGGATCTGGCCACGATCATCCATGCTTTTATTACCTCTTGGTTAGACTACTGTAATGCGCTCTGTGTGGGGCTACCTATGGTGACAGCTCGGAAGCTGCAGCTGGTGAAGAATGCAGCGGCCCGGCTCTTGGTGGGGCAGGGTCGCTGGGAGCACATAACACCAGTGCTCCGGTCTCTGCACTGGCTGCCAATAGTCTTCCGGGCCCAATTCAAAGTGTTGATTTTGACCTATAAAGCCTTACACGGCCTGGGCCCTACTTACTTGCGAGACTGCCTCACTCCCCGGGTCCTGGATTGGCCCCTGCGGTCGTCCGGGGGCACCTTGTTGGAGGTCCCTTGGGTTTCCTGGAAGGCCATGCAGGATAGGGCATTCTCAGTGACCATGTCACACCTTTGGAATTCCCTCCCAGTGGGGACCTGTCTGGCCCCGGACCTCCTGACCTTTTGTAAGAATTGTAAGGCCTGGCTGTTCCATCAGGTGTTTGGCGAGGGAGAGGGGTGATATGGGGGATGAGAATTGGAGGAGGTTGGAGAGGGGGGTTCTGTGTTTTTATTAGTGTTTATTTATTGCAGGATATGTTTTAAATGTTATACAGTATTTTTATTGTATTTTATATTGATTGCTGCTGTTAGCCACTGTGGCAGGAGGGGTGGGATATAAATTTGCTAAATAAATAAAATTGCTAAATAAAATGCCCCTGCAGAACTGACAGATGAGCACTGAGCCCTCCTGACCCTACAGATGCCCCCAGTGCTTAGTCCTGCCACCCCTATGAGCACCTCAAATGCTGAGCCCCACATGCCTGCAGACCCAATCAATAAACACTGAGCCCTCCAGCCCCTGCAGACAGCCCCCACCCTTGAGCCCACATGCTCCCAAGTAGAAGTACCCTTTGCATTGTGGAGAGGCCAAATTGAATTCCTCCTGGGGGTGAGATCACATGAGCTGTTCTTTCAAATGTGTTGCTCTAATCCAGATATGACCTGCCCCTCCTGCCTGCACTTCAGCTATTGATTTTTTCCAGCTTCATTTAATGAAGTTCATTTAATGAAGTCCATTTGTTCAGTCTAAATCCTTCTGGTGCTTATTGCTTCTCCTAGTCTCGTTACAGTTTCAGGCTCTCTGTGGTTTTTCTCTTTAACTTTTTACCGGGGAAAGACATTTGTCTTCATAGAATCCTCAGTCTAGAAGAGATTTCAAGGCATTAGCAGCTGGTGGGATTTTAAATTAGAGGGGTGGTGGGTGGGGCCACCATTAAAATCTCACATTTTACTATACAGAGACAAAGTAGTACAGCGATATCTTTTACTGGACCAACTACAGTTGGTGGAGGTATGCAAGCTTTCAGACCTTGCATGCCTTCACCAACTGTAGTTAGTCCAGTAAAAGACATTACTGTACTACTGTGTCCTTATGGCCTATATTTGGGACCAACACAGCAACCTTATTTTCTGTACACATTTTGCTATGGTATACATAATGCATAAGAAACCACAGTGAATACTGATTGAAAAACTACACAATGTTGGTGGCATGTAACAGTGAGAAAAATGCAAATCTGTGTCATAAAATCAAAAAGGGAAAACCAGCAGTTTCTCCTGTAGGTAAGGAGCTAGAAAAGAAAATTGGCAAGACAAGGGTTCAAATATGTTTGGGGTAAAGGAACACTATGTGTGTGTGATTTTCTTCACTTTTAAAAGTTGCTAATTTAAAAATAGGAATCCACACATGAAAGAAACCCTGTACACGTAATGAGTGTGAGGAAAGCTTTAGGATAAATAGGGACAATCAATATACATCAGAGAATCCACACAGGAGAGAACCCACATGTGCCCTCAGTACACACCAGAGAATCCACCATGCAGAAAAAAGACCCTATAAATGCCCAGTTGCGAGAACTATAGTGTAAGCCTCAGTCTTAGTATGTATAAAAGAACCAAAACAGTTCTCTCATTCCTCCCCACCTCAGTTGCAGTTGGGAGACAGGAGGACATGAATGGTAGAATTCACCTGGGAGGAGGAATGGAGCAGTATAGTTTAGGAAACAGTATAACAGCCTTAAAGATAAGCTTGTTAGCCACATTGATGGTGCTGCATTCCTCCCATCCCTCTTCCCTCACCCCAGAACAGCCCTTCCCATCCCTACTCTCCTCCCCTCCCCTTTTTCTCCTATGACCACAGACCTTTCCCTGACCTCTCGCCCTCTCTCCTTACATATCTCCTTATCACTTAAAGGTTTAACTCAGGGGCTACTTGATTGAAAGTGCAGAGCTGACTGGCAACTCAGCAGGCAGAATAAAGGGCCCTGGGTGCAGCAGTGTAGGTCAGTACCCAAAGCCAGCAGAACTCCAGACAGAGGGGGGAGTATCTTAGGGTGAAAATAAACAAGACAATAGCTCACATTAGCACCCACCAGGTGGGTGTTCACCTGACCATTTATTAGGTGCTCCAGATGTTTGCCCACACACCCCATGCAGCCTCATTCGCACCCTCCTCACGATGTCATCCAGGATATCACAGGTCCACCATGTGGGTTAGTATGTGTTAGTGTGTTCACCCAAGCACCCACCTCCCATTTATTAGGTTTGCCCTCAGTCATTTCAACATCCAAGTCTGCCAGCACCATAGAGTTGTGCCTAGTGCAACTGTGAGAGAGCGATCAGCTGTGAAGTGGCTGAAAGAGGAGAGAGTGGGGCAAGAGGAGAAGGTCCTTCCTGCACCCCCACTCTCTCCTCTCACCTCTTGAAGCCACTTAACAGCTGATTGCACTCTCACAGTTGCCTGAGCATGCCCTCTCCTCTTGCAGCAGTTTCACAGCTGATCAATTATCATGTGCTTGGACAGCTGTGAGAGAGCAATCAGCTGTAAAGCAGCTGCAAGAAGAGAGAGTAGAGAGTGGGGGTGCAGGGAGGACCTTCTCCTCTTGCAGCCACCCAAGCACACAAACACTACTGCAAGAGGAGAGCATGATGGAAAGGGGTGTGTGTGTCACAGGGAAGAAACCTTCTCTGGCTGTGACCTCCCTTTCCATCAGAGCCAGAGTTAGGAAGAGGAAAAGTGCTGAGTGTCACCACCTATAGTAGCTACCAGTACCACCAGCACATGAAATGTGGGCAGGGGTCTGCCCATGTATTAGCTCTACACACTAAAACATGTTGGTGGAGACTGCATGGACTCCAGCGAGCCATTTGTCTCATTTCTAAACACCCTTAGTTAAGGTACAGTTCAAGCAGAGATTTTGGCATCTAACTAGGCAATTAGAGGCCAGAATCCTTATTATTATTATTATGAAGCATTTATGTAGCACTTTCAGCATCCTTCATACAAGCTCCCAGACCAGGGAACAAAAAAACAAAAAAAAAAACAAGGAAAAATCTTTTAAAATTCTGAGATTTCCAGCTACCATCATATCATTCAGGGAGTGAAGACAAAATTCAAAAGGGTTACCAAAGCAAAAATGAGAAACACTATTCCCTCCCCCCTTCAGAAACACTATATAACTACACAACGCTGCATGCAAAGCAAGTACTTTGAAGTTTTTACACTGCTGCAGAAGGATTAAATATGGCAAGAAAGCAATGGAAGCCTTTGGAAAAACTTTTCACAGCACTCAGTGAACCCACAAAATATCCAAACCATTTTAAACATCATTCAAAAATTAAAAAATGTTTATCTAACAACAGATCACTTGGGGAGGGAGGACAAAATTCAGTGGGGCTGTACCACAACAAAGAGCAGCGCTGCTCTTTGTTGTTCTTTCAAAAATACTGCAAGACTACATAATGCATGCAGAACAAGTATCTTTGAAGTTTTTACACTGTTGCAGAAAAATTAAATATAAAACTAAATAAATCAAAAAGAAGAACCTTTGGAGAAACTTTAAAATTCTGCCTAAAACTTTTTCCTCTACACTCAGTCATTCCACAAAATATCCAGATTACAAACTATTTTCAACATTGTTGAAACATCACACAGGGAGGGAAGAAAAAATGCAAGGGGGCTGAATTCGATCAGCTGCAACATCGGACCCATTTGTGATCCTATGCTGTGGCCGTAAGGATGGCAAAGAAGGAATTCTTTGCCACCCATACGTTGCATCCAGTGGAGCTTTTCCAGGTGGTGAGGGGGCTGGTCAGTCCAGTCTCCATCCATCTGGAGGGGGACATTTCCCAAGCCCACTGTGGGTGTTTTTAGATGTTACGAGATCACAGTGAACCACACTCAACCCCGCGGTGGGGCCAAAGAGCCCTGAACGTCTGTTCTGTGGCCGCCAGATGTTCACCACAGTCAATTCCCAGCAGGGGACAAAATCAACCACCCTTCTGGAGGTCCAGCCCGGACCATCTCCGAAAGCATGGTCAAAGCAATTCCTACTGGGAAACAACAAAAAGTAATGTCTGAATGGCAACCACCAGCCGGAATCAAGTAAAATGATTCCCAGCCAGGGACAAAGCATGCAACATCGCTGCCAGGCAACGAGCAACAGCACAGGCCACGGAAGGGCACCCGGCAGCAGGGGAATGTGGGATGAAGTGAGGTGGAAGGGAGAGGAGAGCGTAGGGCGAGAGAGGAAGGGAGGTGGAAGAGGAGACGCAGGCAGAGGAGGCGGTGGTCATGCTGCACATGGAGGCGGTGGAGGGAAAGCAGCAGCAACAGCAGCACACAGGACAGGCCACCCCAGAGATGACAACTGGCCCCGGGGACGAGGCACCCTGAAAATGGGTAAGGGGACTGAAGGGTGCAAGGGCACAGGGGCACCAAGGGAGGCACGCAGGCCAGCGGGGGGGGGAAGGGCTGAGGGATGAAGCAACCCAGCAACCAACCCCCACCCTCTTATGACCCACAGACACGGAAATGGGCCCAGGACCCCGAGCCCCCGGAGGAGACGGGCAGTGGCCAGGAGGCAGAGGAGGAGGAGGAGGACTGGGAGGGCCCATGCGGGAGACAACCGTACCACTGAGGGGGGCAATGGGAGCACAGGGAAACCCAGGACTTTATCAGGATTTGAGGCACCCTGGAGCATCAGCTGGAGCTTGCAGTCAACCACAGGAACATGGAAGTGGCGGGGCACCACAGGACCGTGACCCAGTGCAGATCGAAGGTCAAGGAGCTCAAGAGGGCATACAAGGCCATCCGAGACAACAATCTGCGATCCGGGCATGGACCGCCCCCTACTATGATGCTCTGGACTGCATCCTGCACATGAAGGACTCCATTGTCGCCCTGCACCTTGTGGGGAGCGCTGTGGTCCAGGGCAGGGAATGGGCCAAGGTACCTCCTCCCCTCACTGCCCCCCTAGAAGGCAATGGCTCCAGGGGCCCTGCCCCCCAAGAGGAATGCCCTGGGACCTCAGGGACCAGCATGCCCCCCTCATGCACCAGCCCCGAGAGCCCCCAGCCCCTTTCCACACTGGGAGACTCCGAGGCCGGCATACTGGTTACCCTCAGCCAGTGGACACAGGGGGACCCCAGTATTACCGAGGGACTGGCCTTGGAGGGCTCTGAAACAGACATCGAGGGTAAGCAGGCAAGTGGGAGGGGACACAGTCTGAAGGGGACAGGCCAAAGGGGGGAGGGGGCACACCGGGCACTGGGCCACCCCAAGCAACCCTGGGCACCCCAGACTACAGGAAAGGGGCCCATGGGGGGGTGCTGGGGGACATGTTCAGCCCACCCCCGCCCAATCCCTTCCATGTCCCCACAGGGCATGGCATGCCCCGGCACCTGCAACAGGTGGATGAGGAGGATGGCAGAGAGCAGCCCCGGGAGCAGCCAGAGGTCCCAGGTGAGGCACACCGGCAAGGGGTGGTGGTAGAGGGCACCAGGGGAGGCCAGGCGGGGGCCCCAGGGCATGCAGTGCAGGAGAGGGGGGCCTGGGTGCAGGGGAACGCTGGGGGAGGGCACCGTCCACCAACCCGACGGGGGGCCATGACCCCGCAGCCATGCCATGGGATAGGGGGTGGGTGGCTGGGGCACCTAACCAACCCCTAATGTGTACCCCAACAGGGCAACCCAAGGGGCCCCAGCAAGCCGGCCCCATGCCCCCAATGCAACGGATGTGGGAGCACCGGGCACAGGTATGATGCTGGAAGGAGGAGCAGGCAGAGGACATAGTCCGCTCAATCACCCAACAGGGTAATCAGATGATGCGGCCACCGACTGGATGGAGGTGGCCACTGAAAGGGTCGTGCAACAAGCGGAGGCAAAAGACCGGAGGCTGCAGGCAGAGGTGCAAATGGAACGGAGGCAGGAGCGCTGGGAGCACAGCAGGCAGGTGGAGGTATTTGGGCAGCTGGAACAGGCCATCAACAGGATGGTGAGGGAGCATTTGGCCAAGATGGACCGCTCCCACGACATCGGCACATCACTGCTCCTGCACATGGGGACCATGAGTGTGTACATGATGGCAGCTGCCCCTCCGGGAAACCTGCCCACCCTGGCCCCAATGCTGGGCCCCTCAGTGCCCCCACCGCCTCCACCATCGCCCCAGCCTCCGGCATGCCCACTGGGCCCGCGCATCCGCCTCCCGGTCCCTGTATGCCTCTGGAGGGAGCAGCCACCCAGGGGGCCCCTCAGGCCCCAGGTCCACCCTCCCTCCCACCACCGCCTGCCCCTCAGGACACCAAGGCATCCCAGGACACTGTTGGGGACACAGATAGCGGAGGGGAGGGGAGCTCCCAGAGCTCCATGGCACCCACAGGGTGGCCAAGTGGGAGGCCCCGGAGATGTGGGGGATGGGGGTGAATGGGGAGGGTGGCCTGAGGGGGGGGGGACATGGCACCAGGAGGTGGGTGGTGGCGGGCACCTGTAGGTGGTGACCACAATAAATGTACGGGCACAACAGTAGCCTCCGTGGTTCTGTTCAGGGGCCCGGGGCTGGGGGCGGGTGGGCGTTGAGGGCCGTGCCCAGGGTTCTGGTGGGGACCCCAGGGTGGTGGAGATGGGGATGTGCACCCTCATGCCTCGGCCTCCCAGCTGATCTGCCTGGTCAGGGCTCTACGGATGCGCTTTGCATACCAGTACTCCCACGGGTTCTCTGCATTCACACAGAGTGGCATGGGGCCGGGAGGGCGCCAGGGCACGGGGTAGTCAAGGGCAGCCCCATCGGTCTCACACATGTTGTGCAGCACACATCAGGCTCCAATCACCAGGGCCAAGGTCTCCACCGTGTAGCCCAGGTGGCCCATGAGGCTCTTCCAGTGCTGCTTGAGGGCCCCGAAGGCCCTCTCGACCACGGTCCTGCTTGCACACAGGCGGGTATTGTAGAGTGCCTCCACAAGGTTCCTGGTGACCGAGTATCACTTCATCAGTCACCGGGTGAGTGGGTAGGCCAGGTCCCCCAGGATGCAGGGGGGCATCAGCACCCCCTTGATCTGGGTCATCCCCATGTCCGCAAAGTCCCCATGGTACATCCAGGCATAGAAGGGAGAGATGGTCATGATCCGGACATCATGGCTGTGCCCAGAGTGGCCCATGAAGATGTCTGTGAACCGCCCCCAGTAGTCCATGACCACCTGCAGCTGCAGGGAGTGGTGCCCGTGTCTGTTGACATATTCCGTGGCCTCTCCATCTGAGGGGTAGAGGATCTCGATGTGGGTGCCATCCACGATGCCCATGCAGTTGGGAAACCCTCCAGCTGCGAAGCTGGCCATCACAGACTCCTGGTTCACCAGCTGGATCGCTCGGTCCAGGAGCACGCACTCCACTGCCTCGCAGATGTCTCACAGGATACCGGCGATGGTGCTCACCCCGACACCGAAATGCTGTGAGACGGACTGGCAGGAGTCAGGTGTTGCGAGGGCCCAGACCCTGATGGCCACCCACTGGACTATGGGAATGGGGGTCCACATGGGGGTGTGCTGCCACTCCAGCCAGGGCGTTAACAGCTCTGCGAGTCACAGGAGGGTGTGACTGTCCATCCAAAAGTGCACTCTCCAGGTGGCCTCATCCCACTGAGCCAGTGCCCTGGCCCACCACCCCTGTGCTCGCTCCGTGACCCATAGCTCCCGGGCAATGGGCATAGCGAGCTGGGCAGCGTGGCCCATGGTCTCCCTCCACCACTGGAGCCGTCCGACCACCTCGCAGAGCACTGCAGCCCGCTTCCGGGCACGGAGGAAGTGGACACCCTCTGGGCCCTGAGCCGGGCCAGGGAGCACCTGTGCCCATGGTGGGAAGAAGAATAAGAATAGAAATTTATTAATGTTGTTTAGCCAATGGCCATTACAACAACCATGAAAACAATATACGGTAAACATGCACCATTACATATAACCACAGCCAGTAAACACTGAATAGTGAAATGAATAAAACACAAGAATATAAAATAGCCCCCTCAACCCGCTAAGGGATCATAACATCTAGCATATTGCAAACTTGTCAGCATAGCTTGGAATTAGCAGATGATTCATAGAACCAATAATAACAAAACCATCCTAATACATAAAAAACCTAACTAGGCTAAAAAGAGAAAAGGAAAAAAACCCAAAGGAACACCCAAGATAGTTACGGCCCTATAGAGGCCGAAAGCTGGAAATGAGCCACAAGACCCAGGACTATCCAAATGAGTCAGTGCTTGCCCAGCTGGAATGCCCAATTGGTCAGTTTATGCAACCCCTCCTGAGGATCTTATCTTCATACAGAGTTTGAGCAATTGGGATGGGGGCAGGTATAATCGGCTAAGGATCCAGGGGGGGCAGGTACAATTCCCTCCAATAGGCGGTGAGAGGGCACACAAACAACACGTGGAGCAGGTCGTCAACCAATCCCAAATTACAAAAACAGACCCTATCCCCATACGGAATACCCCTGCGCCTTCCTTCAAGTACCCTAGTAGGGAGGAGTTCAAAACGGAGAAGGGTCAGAGCCCTACGCAAGTTGAGGGCATCAAACACTTCCAGGTAGGGCTCGCAGGAGAGATCATGCTTAAAAAGATGATACAACGGGGCACATTTCAGTGAGTGGATGGCCCCTAGGTCTTGCTGGACAGCTTGATCTCTCAACTGCTTATTAATTATCCTACGCCTCCCAGTAACCGGGATCTCTAAGAGCAGCTCGGGTGAAAGCCCCAAGTTTGATAGCTGACTTAGGACCCTACTCCACCATAGTCCAGAGGAAGACCACAAACGGGCCTCGTCCAGACATAAGCAGGGGAGACGGTCCTCTGGCATATTGATAACCTTAAGCCAATAACATAGGGGAATGAGAAAAAAAGTTCAGTTCTTAGGGGAAAGGACCCAGTTTCGAGACGTAGTAAACAGGCTGGTGTACTACGTGGCACACCCAACAATGAGCTCAACAGGAGGTTCTGGAGAGAATCCAGTCTACCACTTGCAAAAAGGGCCCATATTTCCACCCCGAACAGGGTGCCAAGTTTATATTTTAAATTAAAAAGCTTCAAAGCCAGGGGAATAAATCTCCCCCCATGAATTTGCCAGAACCTTAGAAGGCCCCCCAATTGCTTGCTTCAGTTTAAGGCAAGCAGCCTTAACATGGGGGAGACAAGATGCCCTACTATATTAAAGATCAGTCCCAAATAGCTATATGATGAAACCTGTTCCAACCTGACCCCATCCAGCATCCAGATGTGGCTCCGCAAGCCGTGACCCCCCACCACCACCTTGGATTTGTCATGGTTGAGGGACAGCTGGGATTCACTACAAAATTGGCTTACCACACCCAACATCCTATCCATTCCCAGCACCGAGGGCGAAAGGAGCACCATATCATTGGCATAAAGTAAAATAGGAACAAATCAGTCCCCCACCCGAGCAGGCAGGGAAAAAAATCACGTTTAACTGGGCCACAATGCCATTTATAAAAAAATTAAATAAAAAAGGGGCCAAAACACAACCCTGCTTAACCCCATTAGTTGCTGGGATCGGTTGGGAGAGATGGGAACTACCCCCCGGCCTGACCCTAAGAACAGTCTGGGAGTATAAGACGTGAACCAAGAAAATCAACCTTTGATCCATGCTGGTGCCATATAATCTATTCCACAAGATGTCTCTGTTAATCAGGTCAAACGCGGATCGAAGATCCGGAAACGTCATAATAAGCCTACCAGATCGAATTCTAGCATACTTTTCGATCAGATTCGAAAGCGTAAAGGCATGATCCATAGTAGAGCATCCAGCACGGAAGCCAGCCTGCTCCTCCGGGAAGAAATTGGCCATTTCAGCCCAGATCTCTAGCTTGGAAAGGAGAAAGCGAACATAAATCTTGGCCACCACAAAGAGAAGACTAATAGGCCAGTAATTTTGCGGCAAGCTCCTGTCCCTCTCTTGTAGATGGATATCACTATGCTGATATTCCAGCCAGTCGGAATAACCCCACAGTTACTAATAATAGAGAAAAGCTTGGTAAGGATGGGAGCCCACCAGCCCTGGATATGTTTCGTCTAGACGGAGACGGAGATTTAAGAACTTGCCCACCAGAGGCGGTGTGTGGTGAGCAGGGCTGTGACTTGTGGCGGTGATTTCGACCTTCATAGAGGTGGGGAAGGGGGGGAGCTGAGCCCTGAGTGCCCACAACTGCCTACAGTTTCTCCTTTACTTTCTCCCCCCTCCCTGTCAGGTAGCCATCCTTTCTGGGGGGAGAGAGAGGTGCATTGAGTGAGGATGCAGACTGACTGGAGGGCTTTCTGGCCCCGAATTATGTGGGTCTTAATTTAATTTTTTTGTTGTGGAACGTATCTGGATGGGGGTGGTTGCAAAACCAGGAGGTTCAATTCATGCTACGTAAGTTTGATATTATTTGCAGGGCCCCGATTCTTCCGCGGAATTTTTTTTAAAATTCCGCGGGAGTCAGGGGCCAATTCTGCGCCTCAGCGCGATTTACCATGCGGGGGGG
>QEPC01006420.1:122588-136590 GCA_003113815.1 Sphenodon punctatus
TGTTGGGAAGGGGGGAGGCAGATAGTTTCATTTCTTGCAAGCCTCTCCACCCCTGGTGCCTGGAAGTCTGCTCCTCAGTGACTAGTACTACCCCTCCCTGTCACTCACGTTTGACCTTACAGTGAACCTTTTTTTGCCACCCGAACGCGATCCGAACTGACCGAACTGTTCGGTCATTTCGACGTTCAGAATTGAGTTCGGTTCAGCCAGTTCATGTTTGGATTCGGGTTCGAATTCGGTCGTCCGAACAGGCCGAGTCTGGGCCAAACTCCGAACTTCTGAACCGCGTTCGCCCATCCCTACACACCTGACACTACAGCTATTTTGAAGAGTTCTATGTTGTGGATTTGTAACCTTACAAACATACACTCCACATAAGCAGGGGACACACAGACAGTTTTAAAGCAGCCTTTTGCAGGGCAATACTACAAGAGCTTAGGCATCCCCCAGTGAAATTAACAGGCAGCAGCCGCAGGTTTAAAAGAACCTCCTCTATGCTGGGAGCCAACTGGGAAGTTGTTGGGCATGTCCACACCCTGTATCAGGTGTGGGAGGGAAAGAGAGAATGAGACACACAAGCAGGGGAAACTGCTCTAGCAAAAGCCAAGCATAGGGTTGCCACCTCCTGGTGGTTTTTTACCTAATATGCCCATAGGCCAAAATGGACGTGTCAGGTAAACAATGACCAGCAATAACAACCTTAGCCAAGCAGTGGTGCAGGGGAAATAGAAGCCACTAACCAGATGTCAAGGCTGTGGGTTCAGGACTGACATGCACATTATTTTCTTAGTATTTGTTTATTTGCAAAAAATATCTGCACACACTGACTCCTCCAACTGTGAGGAGAAAGTGTTTGCAAGCTGCTTTCTGTGCATCAGCTCAGGCCAGGCAGAAGGATATTGCATGGTCCAGCAAGGAGTCCTGGGCTTTCAAGGTTAGCTTGCTCCTTCATATCTGCTCTTCCATTACAAAGCAATTCATGTCTGCTTAGAAGTGGTTCAGCCAGCTTTGAATGACGGCACAAAACAGTGGAGTTTTCATTCTTGTCACCCAAAAGAGGATCTGTCAAGACATTTCTCATTAACCCATTTCCTGGTGAATCATCCCCATGCTTCCTGAAGTGAATCAGCATTGCAACAGGGCTGGAGAAGCAGGATGTGAGATGATTGCATTCAGACACCTGCGGACCCTAGTGGCTGCACTATGGCATTACCTCGGCTTTACTGCATGGTGGCATTTATGGCATGTCTGAATAGAACTACTACAGAGTAACCCCGAGGCAATCCATAGTAGAGCAGGATAGGCAGGGTGCATGGACCCCAGATCACCATGGTGTTACCCTGTAGTCAATCCATTCAGACATCACAAAAATGCCTACCTGAGGCAAATCCCTGGTTCTGCGGGTGCTAATTGTGGCTTCTGACAGCACCCTAAATACTCTAGAGAGAGTGTGGCTTCTGTGTTGGTCCCAAATGTAAGCGATGGAGACAGAGTTGTTCAGACAATCACTTTCAGCGGACTAATCTCTGTTACCGATCGTGTGTGAGCTTTCAGACATGCAGAACATTCAGAAGGTTTCAGACTTACCAGCACAAGTTGCTCCAAGTCCTCCTCTTCCCTGTAACTAAGCTAAGCACATGCACCTGCAACTTCTCTTTTTTGTGAATGTATCCTTGGGTGCTGTCTGCCTTGGGAGCAGACAGACAGCTGCCATGATGCTGGCCACACCAACCCACTTCACCCCTGAGTGGCCTGTCTGTCTAAAGGCAGCCCCACCAGATGTGCAGACAGAGCTTGCTCCAGGGCAGCCCTGCCAGTAGTGCTCTGGAACATCCTGGAGTGCCGCTGGTGGAAGAGGCCAGCCAAACTCAGGGCACCAGCCTGAAGTGGAGCAGTTTTCTGTCTGTTCAGCGGACCCATGCTGCGGCTCCATTTTTTTCTGGCCGTTGCCCCAAGCAACGCCATAGAATTATGGGTGTCCACCTAGAGCGTCAGGCAATCGACCACAACTCTATGGTGTGGGCAGGACCGGGGGAGGGGGGGGGATGCTGTGTGGGCAGACCACAGGTCAGAGATCTGAGCCAGGTGGGGCTGGGAGTGGGCAGACACAGGGGCCATTTTTATGGGAGGGGGTGAGAAGTTCCCCAGCTGGCAAACACCTGGCTTCACACTCTCACTGAGCTGGGGGAAACTCCGTAATAATGGGTGGCAAGGGGGGCTGGGGGGAAGCAGGCTTGGATGCTGCTTGCAGAGCCCTGCCTCTCGTTCTGGATATCTCATTCTGGAATAACATGTCCTGCTCTCCCTCACCAGCGTTTCCGTAGTGGGTGGGGCACCCATGGGAGTTGCTGGTGTATTGGGACATGGTGCCTTGTTCCAATGCTAACTTTCTCTGTGGCTTCCCCAGGCTGCCTGACGGAATGGGATGGAGTGAACTGCTGGCCAGCAGAGCTGATTGGCCAGTCTCGCGTTGTGTTCTGCCCAGACATATTGGAAGTATTTAAGGAATTTAAAGGTGAGATGCTGAGATGGAGCCCCCATGTCCCCCAGGGCAGGAGCTGCCCCAGCACTGGTGAGACTTAGCTTGTGTGCAAGCCCAGTATCATTTTTTGCAGGTGTGGGGACCGCCCAGACCAGTGAGGGTGGAGAGAGAATGTGACACAGATGTGTCAGTCTTGCCAGCAAGGATGGAAGAGGGCCTCATGGGTCTGAGCCCATTCACACTCTTGCACTGAACAACCTGTAGTGTGCCGTGCCTTTAAGAGTTTAGCACTTTAATGGTCGGTGGCCAGTACCTGACAGTGTCATGCTAATCCCAGTCACCCTCCAGATCTGGGTATTCAATTGAAACTGAAATGCGTACCTGTGTGAACAGGTATACCTGTAAAATTTGTGGTACCTGAATGAACACTCATTTTGCTTACTGCTAAAGTGGGGGCATGGCATAGTGACCGCAGAAATCTGGGGTCTGGAGGCTCCTCTAGAGGCCTTAGGATGTTCTGGAGGTTGGGCAGTAGTGGTGGGCCTTGTGAGGCCTGGCCTGGGTGCCTGTGCAGGCCAGGCAGCTGCAGGTGCATAGGTGCGTGCTTGCAGAGCTTGCGCAGGTGCCCAGGCCAGGCCCCAAGTTCCACAGTTGCCACCTGGTCTCCAGAACACACGAAGGGCTCAGGAGGAGACTGTGGTCCTTACTAGCTGCGCCCCCACCAACACACCCACCCACCCATATCTTAAAAGTACAGTGCATAAGCCTGAGATGAAAACGCTCCGAGCAGGAGCATTTCAGAGCTAGCCGAGCTCTGCGTAAAGGACGCCAAAAGGCAGTCTTCATGAATTTGACACATGGAATCTTGGGATGGGGGGGCTTGATATACAAAGAAACTGTGGAAGGACTTGGTAAAAGTGTCAACTGCCAAGTTTACAGAGAGAATGGACACCATATTGAGGTAAAACAAGTTTACACCTTCCCCCTGTTCAATGCCCCCTAACAGCTCTTCTCCTATTTACAACTAACACCACACCAACTATCCTCAAACATACCCTCTCCTCAAGAAGCCATTGCTTGATGTTGAGGTGCATTCAAATTATCACCTGGTCTCTAACCTTGAAAAAGTTAGAGACTGAAAAGGCTGTGCCATCAGACAGGCACATTTAGAGAATAGCAACTTGGGCAAGTTTCAATCTGGGTTTTGGTCTTCCTTTGGAGTGGAGATTGCTTTTGTAAGAGTCATAAATAATTTGCTGATGGTGTTAGATTGTGGACAGCAGGCCATTCTGGTCATGCTGGACCTCTCGGTGGCTTTCAATACCATTGATCACAAGTTGCTTGTTCAGAGGCTAAGAGATGTCGCTGCAATCTCTGGAACTGCTCTTTGGTGATTCCAGTACCCTAAGCCTTAGGGGAAGGGGAGAATATATATGTAAATAAATTAAGACGGGCCAGTGAGTGATGGAGGGTGGCTTTGCTTCATCATCAAAGCACTTGAGATGTATTGTCCCTCATGGATCTATCCTCCCTGCCATGTTGTTCGATAGGCACATGCAGATGCTGGGCAATATCATTTCTAGACACAGGTTGAGTATCATCAGTATGTAATATTCAGTTGTATGTTGAAAGATCTGCCACTGCTCTAGAGCAGTGCCTGAATGATACTGCCAGCTGAATGCATCAGAGCACTCTTGTCCTCAGCCCTCAGAAAGCAGAGGTCATGCTGCTGCCCTTCCTCCTTTGTTCTCCCAATTATTGGTGGTGCCTGAAGTTCATAATTTGGGCATCATTTTCCCACTCCCTTTCTGTGGATCACCATGTATTGGGCATGGTATGGTACAGTTTATTTTATTTTTTCAGCAGCACAATTTGTGTAGGCAGATCCCTTATTTTCCCAAGGATGACCTTGCCACAGTGCCCCCACCATGCCTTGGTGAGCACACAGCTCAATTATTTTAATCCCCTTCTGGTTGTGCTGCAGGCTGTGCACACCCCCTCGCTTGCAGCTAGTGCAGAATGCGGCTGCATCATGTGAGTAGATGGGACCATATTGCCAGCTCTTTGCATTGGCTGCCAATAAAGTGGTGGGTTGAGTTTACGATTGTGCTTCTTGTTTATGGTTTAGACCCTGGTTACTTTCAAGACTTGCTCTTTGAGCCTCTCACCCTGGGGGGATATTTTTGCTCAAATACCCCCTGCTGCTCGAGAATCCCACCATATTACCTGAGGGTTGCAGGTGACCAGGCATTTGCTGTGGTGGGTCTCAGTGTGGTATACACTCCCTCATGACATCTGCTTCTGTCCTTCCCTTCTTATGTTTAGGAAGCGCCTCAAGATGCTTTTATTCAACAGGTGTTTTTAAGAACCTCACTACTGCTTGTTTCCTCTTTCTATCTGTTTACAATTGTATATGATTTTAAGTATGTATTTAACTGAATTGTATACCTTTCTGTTTTGTTGTTGTACTGTGTTTCAAGTGCTCAAAGAGAGTATCCTGGAGGGGGCAGTAATAAATAAAATCATCATAATAAAATTATTATTATAATAAATAAGCAAATTTGGAGGGAATAAAGCAAGCCTGCCACTCCCTCCCCTAGACACCACTGCCCACAATATGCAGCACTGTCTGGGCACTTGGGTGAGTGGGCAGCACAAAAAGTGTTACTGTTAGCTGTTATCTCCAACTACATGCCCTATGGCTTGCAGGCCTGGGTGTCTAATGCCCTCCACATTAGACATCTGAGTGCCAGCCTACAGGCTCAAGTGCTGGAATAGAATCCTGGGTACTGGTAGCTAAAAAGGTTGGGTGCTGAAGGCCTGAAGTGGCAGTGTGGGTGCAGACATATAGGAGGCCTGGTTGCTAGGTGTTAGAAGTGTGGGTGTTGGATGCTATGGCTTGCAAGCCTGAATGCTGGGATAGAGGGATGGATGCTGGGGGTTAGAGATTTGGGTGCTGGCCTGGGTGAGTAAGAGATTTGAATAGTGGGGTGGAGGTGCTGGGGAGAGGCTTGGGTGTTGAAGATTACAGACGTGGGTGCTAGGAAGAGGCCTGAGACGTTGATTCCCCTTGGAAGCTCACTGCAGTAACTTGCATTTGTTTTTCTAGTCCCCATCCTCAGGAACTGCACTGAGTCTGGGTGGAGCAGCCCCCAGCCTCCCTATGACAAGGCCTGTGAGCTGGACAGTGGCAGCCACGAGGACACCGAAGCCAAGGCAAGTCTGGGAGGGTTAGGCTTTCATCTCATTGTGAGGTCTCCCTGGGAATGCTGAGGTTTGCTCTGTGAGCGTTTCAGAGGCATTTGTAGCCAATGAGCCAGAGTTGCATCAACTAGATGTTGGCAAGGGGCTCAGCAGAAAGACTTGGTTCCCTGCACTGGAGGCAGCCTGGTCAGCCCACTGCTAGGAGGCTCTGGCAACGTCTCTGTGCCGAGAAGACATGGCACAGGTGGGGGTTCTGCCAGGGTATGTGGAAGAGCCACCTTAGGAGCCTGCATGCAGCCCTCCCTGCCCCTGACAGAGCAGGTGCTGGCTGCAGGAAACTCCTTGGCCCCATGCTGATCTCTCAGACCACTGGGATATGCTGGATGCTGGATGGATGGGGTGGGAGTGCACTGCCATTTTGGAGAGCCAGGGCACAGCTTTCCCACCCCTGCCTGAGGACAAAGGGGTAGCAAAGAGAAAATGTCCTCCACCAAGTCTAAGGATGGAACAGAGGTTCATGGGACACTCCCCTGGCCAACTCCTACTCCCCAAGGCCTGGCACTGCTCTCCCCGACATCTCTGCCATCCTCACACTGGAGAATAGATAAGCCAGGGTGCCTACAAAACCCCAGGGCTTCTGTAACCACATTCCAAATGAAGAGGGGGACAGTGCCTTGATCCCCCAAGTAGAGCTGAAACAAGTACCCAAATTGGTACTCAAATACTTTGAGTACTTGAAATACCAACAACCAGCATACAAAAATCCCCAAATTTCCCCCCAAATCTAGGACACAATTGGGACACAAAACAGGATTTCGGTATGCCGGTTGTCAGTATTTTGGTATACTGATCATTGGTATTTCAATATTTCAGTAACCTGTTCAGATACTGAAAAGTACCCAAAATATTCAGTTTGATTCCGGTACCAGAAATTCAATGGGTACATCTGTTTTTATGGGTACTCATTTCAGTTTTACCCCCAAAGCACCACCCTCTCCCACCAAAATGATGTCTGCAGACTAGTCTGCACACATTCCTCCAGCTTCCAGGAAATTCCAGTGCTGCTGGGGCACAGAGTGGCACGGGGCACAGTCCCCTCCTTAATTTCAGCTGTGCACAACCCGTGTTGGGGGTGGAGGTGGCATGTTGCCAGCATTCCCACCTTGCTCCTCACCTGTGTCCTTTCCCTTGCAGTCTGCGTGTCTTCTTCACAACCCAGTACACGTGCTTGCAGCTCTCGCAGACACAGGCAGGGATGCCCTCTCTTGACTGCCATGGCTGAAATGGGAGGCAGCACAAACAACTCTTGAGACCGGAGCTCAGAGTCCATCTTGCTGTTTGCCTCAAACCAATCACTCCAGTAGGGTGGCGAGATCAAAATTCCAAAAATAAGGGACACTATGGGGCTGCGGGTGTCCATTAAGGGGTGTACATTATGTTCTGTGGAGCTGTGGGGACTTGATATAAGGGGCTTCCCTTAAAATAAGGGCCATGTGGGCACCTTCCACACTAGATTCCCTCCTCTTTCCTGGCTCACAGGCTGCGGTGTAACTATTTCCCCAAGGTTGACCATCAGATACTCACCCCAGGGATTTTCTCTTCCAGAGGGTCTACTTTGTCATCGTGAAGATGCTCTACACCTGTGGCTATGTTGCCTCCCTGACTGCACTCCTCCTAGCCATCTGCATCTTCTCTTTCTTCAGGTTGGTCTGTGGTACAGATAGCTCCATTTGTAGCAAGGGGTGAGGAGGGAGCTGAGTCTGCCTCTGTGCTCTCACAGCCAGTGAGTTTCACGTGTCTCTACTGAAGTGAGATACTGTGTTTGTTTGGTGTTGTCTTGGAATGGCCCTTCACCTCTCAGACTCTTCCTGTGTCCCACATCTCCAGGCTGTGCCCCAAGCATCCCACAGCCTCATCCTTGGGTGCTTTGTTGGGCTGGCTTTTATAAAAGGAAGGATTATGTAAGCCCCCAGTCTGCCCAGGATCTGTGTGTGCATGCATTTCCCTTTAATAATTTTTGACCCCACAGGCCAGTTTCAACCAAATTTATGTCAAGGGGTAAAGGGCCCAAAGATAAGTGGGTCCCAGAATTTCTTAACTGCAGGTGCCCCTGGTGGGGAGAGAAGAGCCCTTAGTAACACCAAACTTCAATGGACTTACACTGAATTTTTGTCTCCTCCTGCCCTTCCTTCTTCCTTTGTTGGGGTACTTGCTGCACGGACTTGGTTGTTCTGACTGAAACAATTTCCCCTGCTGTAGAGAGGGGGGACTGGGAACAGGAGGGGCTCTTAAATCTCTTTCATCTCCTGTGTCTGGTGTCCTCTGCAGCGTTTCCCATGTGGTTTTGCTGCGGCTACTCTGCTGCCTCCTGTCATCCTTCTGTTTAGCTGATGTACAGCGACAACTGTATCAGGCACTCTGTGCTCCCAGGCTGCCGGCAGAATTGGCTCTTTCCTTTTACTGATCATTTCAGAACTGGGATCTAGTCCTGCAAATCCTTCCTTGTGCAAATAGCCCTTACTCCCTGGTGAGTTTGGTGTGACTGACTGTATGGGTAAGGCTAGAGCAGGGTTGGCCCTTTGTGTGCACGCAGGAGATTTGGGAAGTGAATGTATGGGGTCTTCCTCCTTTTAGCCATTTAGTGAGCAATGGGTGTGAATCACAGGCTAGCCTATCCATTGCACAAGGGGGACACTTGTCTGGGGCAGCAGCTGATGGGATTGGCACTGGTGCCTGTAGGGCCATGCTGTTGCTCCTTGCAATTGTATGGCCAGCTCCCTACAGTGGTGCTCCGGGAACATCCTAGTAAAACATCCACCGCCCACTGGCCAGTTTCCTGTGCTGGCTGTGGGCATTATGGCACAGGGGCATTGCTATCTCAGGGGTGGGTGGTCATATAATGTGCATGTGCCAGTGGTGGCTTCCCTGCAGCTGGTATATACTGGCTGTAGAGAAGCCACCGCTGGTACATGCACATTATCACCATTATGGCCATCTGCTGGTACTGTCTCCTTGGCAACTGTGCTAGTACATGCAGGAGCAGAGTAGGGCAAGGTGGACAGGCATCTTGAAGCTTGAGACAATGTTCAGTGTAAGTTCATTGAATTTTGGGGTTACTTCACTCCCACCATTATCCCCAGTGCCAGGTAGGGCCAGTGTGCATGACCCTAAGGCAGGGCCTGGTGGGTATCTCAGCTCCAGATAATTCTGATAAACAACTCTCTAGAGACCATCCTTTCTGACTCCAGCTGGATGGGGCATCTTGCCTCTCCCCAACAATACCAAGCACTGGACGGTATTACTGGACCTTTCCCACAGACCAGTCATTTCAGCAGGAGTGCTTTGCAGAGTCATTTACACAGGAATTCATGCTTTTCTTCTCACGTTGAGCTGCAGAGGCAAAATATGTTTGAATTGTCCCAAATGGCTCTGGGAGGACACAGGCAATGCTGGAGTGCTGTCCCTGAGGAGTAATCCGTGCATGCTTCTACCCTTTCCGTTCTGTTCCTGTTGCATCCCAGGAATGAAAGTGAAGTGTCTAGGAGCTAATTAGCAAACAGAGCAGCTCGCCACAGCTAGCAGGAGGAGATCAATTAGACACTGTTTAGGCTATGAATTCAAGTCCTGGGGGTGGAGGTGCAGAAAATGAAACTATTAAAATAGCTGCTAATTTGTTTCCCTGCCAACGAGGCACTGCTGTGGAATCCGCAATGACTGCTCAGCCCTGACATTCCAGAGTCACAGTTCAGAATGGGATGGGCAAGGGAGTGATGCAGCCACGTACATTAAAGACAGGGGGCTGGCCTTTGGACCCACAGGGCTCTAGGCAGTCAGGCAGATCTGGCTGGAGGATAATGGCACCTGCACTACACCTGGGCAGGGTTGCATATGCACAGTGTGGGGGACCTCTGGAGGGGGTGGCTAGCTCTGAGGTTCCCACACTCTTCAAGGCCACCAGCCACTGACTCAGCTGCTCCTTTGGTCCCCTCTCCTCCATGCTGGAAGGAACAAGGTTAGCACATAAGACATACTACATTGGAGGATGAGTGCCTATAGAGTCACTGAAAGGGCCATCCAGTGACATTCCCACTGCACAGTTCTGGCTGGATATTTGGCTGCCAGCAGCTGGAGTTTGGTTGCAGCCATGCACATCAGGGTCCCTAGAGCAGAGCAGCTAGATGCTTGAGTACATAGGCGGAGAAACTGCCCAGGTCTGCTCCCCTGCAGGGACCTCATTGTACCATGGGCTCAGCAGTGACTCCTGTTTCCTTTGCATTCATTGGATCCTCTTAGGTTTGGGATGAGCAGGTGCAGCCTCCACTGGAATCAATACAGCAGCACCTACTTTGGAACTGGGTGCTCCTAATTTAGGAGCGTGAATCCCATTTGCAGAAGGGACGTGGGCAATTGGGAGTGAAAGTTCATTAAAAATCAGTGACATTTGGGATCCTTAGGGTGGCCAGATATGCAAATTGTAGAGGACACTTATGAGAAATACAGGTTGCAGGGCTGCATTGGCGCCAACCTGTATTTCTTGTAAGTGTCCTCTAAAATGTGCATAGCTGGCCACCCTAACTGGATACCTACATCCTGTAACCCATTACTCGTAGGAAGACTCTTATTTGTAGGTGTCTGTGACTTTGTGTCTTGATTAGATTGTAAGCTCCATGGAGCAGGGACTGTCTTTATGTTGTGTGTATCTGTACAGCTCTGCATATGACTCGTAGTGCTATAGAAATGATAAATGTCTGAGTCACCCACCTGCATCTGGAGATGTTGCACAAGGCTTTGAATCAGTTCTTCATAAGGTGTCCATCCCGGTACATCCCCAGAGGCTGGGTCCTTGGGGCTCATGTCAGGGGTTCTTTGGGAATCAGGCTGCCTGGCTGTTAGAGCTGAGGATCCCAAATATTTGTGACCAATGTGTCACTATCAACTGTCAAAAAACCCCACACTCCCATTTACCCACACGAGATGCCTGTGGCCTGATGCACATGCTCATTGTGGTCTGGCTGCAGCTGCACAAGGCAGGTGACTGGTGCCCTCCAGCAGGGCTGTGGTAGCCTGTGGCTAGTTCTGTGGAGTGGCTGCAGGATAATTACCATGGCCTCATGGATCACGGTTTGGGAACTGGTGTCTTAGAGTTTTGGGCCGCTTTTAGACGAGCGGCGCTCCGTTTCGAGTCAGTGGCGCGCATATTTTGAAACCTGCGCCTGGTCTAATTAGACGAGACGGAAGTGGCTTAATATGCGCATATTACGGCGGTGGCGCATTTTTTAAGTGCGCGAATTAAATACCTCACAATTGAGGTATTTAATTTGCGCACTTAAAAAATGCGCCTCCGCCGTAATATGCGCATATTAAGCCACTTCCGTCTCATCTAATTAGACCAAGCGGAGGTTTCAAAATATGTGCGCCGCCGACGCGAAACGGAGCGCCGCTCGTCTAAAAGAGCCCTAAGACTACAGGGAGTCTCCTTGCTCTCTTCTGTTTGCTAAAGGAGCCCAGTGCTCAGGTCCTCTCTCCTCTCTTTAGGAAGCTGCATTGCACCAGGAACTTCATCCACATCCATTTCTTCACTTCCTTCGTCTTACGTGGAGCCGCTGTGCTCATCAAAGATGCTGTGCTCTTTGCAGATGAGACCAACAATCACTGCACCATGTCAACGGTAAAGGGGATGCTCAGCCCAGTAAGGGAGTGGGTGGCCCCCCCCGCTTCCAGGGGTACATGACCTTCTCTTAGCAACTCTTCTTCCATGTGTTCCTGGCACTGCCTTGAGTATGTGCAAGAGATGTACCAGGAGGCTGCCTGTTTTTCTAGGAGTGATGATGCTCTAGTGACTAGAGCCTATAGTCAGGGAAATGTTGACAACAATCTAAGCCTGAGGGTAATCAAAGACTTCTTGGTCTTGTTTGATTCAGCAAGATGTGTTTGTGTGGAATCATTTTAGCCCAGGGGCCCCTCAAAACACTCCTTTTTTTGGTGATGTCACAAAATTCCTAATGGTCACCAAATGCAGGGTTTGAATTACAGTATTTCCATGTTTTAGACCACTACCTTGTATAAGGTATCCATTTATATGGTTTTTTGGGTGGGGAGTCTAGAAATAATGTAAAAAAAATTATCCAAAGTTACTGTGATGTCATAAAATGGAAAACGGCTGACAAATGACAGACTGAAATAGCAATATGAGCATAACTGCAAGATACTGCATGTATTATTATTATTATTATTTATTAGCAAGCATTTATATAGCACCAGCAATGTATCTGGTGCTTTACAAAGTAATGGAATAGACATGGTCCCTGCCCTAGGGCTTACAATCTGAGAGACACAGGGGGGAAGGCAAAGGAAGGGGAACAGAGGGAGAGACAAGGGGTATAACATTCACGAAGATGCGAGGTCCCAGGTGCACACGCTTGGCTTGGTTACATCAAGAATGATGGCTGGTTGGTCCGTGTGGTGAGGCTATGAGTACACAGACCTCAGGTAACAGATTGCACTGGAGGGAGGGTATCAGCAGGAGTTAGGTGAGGGGAGTGAGGAGTCGGGGAGGGCAGAGTGGAAGAGGTGGGTCTTGAGGAGGGATGTGAAGGTACGGAAGGAGGGGGCGAGGTGGATATGGGCGGGGAGGGAGTTCCAGGTGTGGGGGGCAGTTAGGGAGGGTGAAAGAGAGGACAGAGGAGGAGCGGAGTTCACAGACTGGAGTACGAAGGGAAATTAGCGCAGAGGTAGGGGGGAGCAAGGTTGTGAAGAGATTTACAGGTGAAGACTAGGAGCTTGTGCAGGATTTGTTCAGGAAGGGGGAACCAGTGAAGAGAGGAAAGGAGGGGCTTCACATGGTCGAAGCAACGGGCGAGGTGGATGACCCTGGCAGCAGAGTTTTGGATGGAGATAAGGGGAGAAAGGGGAGAGCGGGGGAGGCCAGTGAGAAGGTTACAGTAATCGAGGTGAGAGATGACCAGTGCGTTAACAAGGGTTTTGGCAGAGGAGACAGAGAGAAAAGGGCAAATCTGAGCAATGTTACGGAGGAAGAAGCGACAGGATTTGGCAACAGAGTCGATGTAGGGTTTAAAAGAAAGGGGTGAGTCAACAGGGATCTACAGGGAGGAGGGAGAGGAAGGATGAGGGGGAAAGATAAGGAGTTCAGTTTTAGACATGCTGATGGTGTCCATTTTTATGTTTCTGAGGGTAAGAAATCCAAAAATTATATTTAAAATAAGAGACCTCATTCTGATGACATACATACAAAAATTCAAAATTACAGTTAATAGGAACGTTTATTAATGATATTGCAATATGGAAAGTCTAAAAATAGTATGGGAAAATTGACTCTGTACGTTATTACGACCTCATGAAATTCAAAATGGTTGACATATTGGCATAAAATAATCATAAAACCTCTTTATAAACAAGTTATTCTTTGTTTTAAATATTAATTAATAACAGCTTAGGTATGTTTTCTATCTATTACACATTTGGACATTTTTAGCATGTATCACAGGAATCATCAACACTGAATTCTCTTTCCATCTCCGAGGAGCTGGAGACTTCACTTTGACTACAGTTCGAACCACAGTTTCTGATCTCCAATTTGACATCACCTTCATAATCATCCACCTCTGTTACAAGAGAGTTTGTAGCACATAGTGTATTCTGTCATATTCCCTTTGGCCAAGGTTCTGTTTAAGTATCTGCTTCGATATCAGCATCGTGGCCATCCAGTACTTGCTTTTTTTTCTGCCTGATATGTTGTTTGCACTTCTGAAGTGAGGGTAGGAACTGATCTCCTTCAAACCACAGTGGTTTGACATCATTGAGTGATTTCAGACGTTATGGCCGCCCAGTTCACCACAGTGGATTCCCAGCGGGGGTGAACTGAACAACCACACACCCCCCGGGGTCAAAGGAAGCCCTGAACAGACGTGATGGGACCGGAACCACGGCAGGGAATCAGGCTGGCAGATCACGGGCCGGGGCAGCACAACAGATGTGACGCTGATCCCTGGCCATGGTCAAAACACCCAGAATCCACTGGGCAGGGGTGGGACACAGACATGGCCGCCTGAGGGCAAACAATGCCAAAAGGCACAAAAGGGAACGCCCGCACAAGGGAAAGAGGAAGGGAGGGGGGAGAGGGAGAAGAGCTGGCCAGGTACCACACACAACAGGCACACAGACAACGGGGATACAGTGGAACACACAGCACAAGCACATGCCCGGGCACACACACACACACGGAAGGGAAGGGAAGGGAAGGGAAGGGAAGGGGGGACACGGGCGCCCGGACAACACACAAGGCACACCAGGCACCGG
>QEPC01006420.1:148476-187616 GCA_003113815.1 Sphenodon punctatus
AGGGTTTTACTCAGCAGCAAGGAGTTCCCAGTGTAAGCTAATGTTCTGCCCATCACATCTTAAAGCTGAAAACTCTTTGTTGCTGGATTTTTGGAGGCTCCGCCTACAATGTACAAGCCCCTCCCTAGAGCTCTGCCAGCCATAAGGTTCCGCGTGGCGCTGAGACAGATGCCAGGGATGGGCAGGCCCCGCCCCCTCCCTTAAGCCCCGCCCACTTTGGGTTTTCTGAGCATGCACATGAGGGGCCCATAACTAAGGCTTGAGCCTGGGCCTTTCTCAACCTTGCTACGCACCTGCCACACCACTCATCATTTTATAGACCTCTATCCTATTTCCTCTCAGTCGTCTCTTCTCCAAACTGAAGAGTCCCAACCTACCAAGCCTCTCCTCATACAGAGCCCTTCCATGCCCTTGACCATTTTTGTTGCCCTTCTCTGTACCTTTTCTAGTTCAGCTATGTCTTTTTTAAGACGGGGTGACCAGAACTGCGCACAATATTCGAGGTGCGGTCGCACCATTGATTTGTATAGAGGCATTATGACCGCCGCAGTTTTATTCTCTATCCCCTTCCGAATAATTCCTAACATTCTGTTTGCTTTTTGGCTGCTGCTGCAGTTAAGTATTGTGCAGTTATGCTCATATTGTTATTTCAGTCTGTTGTTTGTCAGCCATTTTCCATTTTATGATGTCAAAGTAACTTTGGATCATTTTTTTTACATTATTTATAGACTCTCCACCAAAAAAACCATATAAATGGATACCTTACACAAAGGAGTGGTCTAAAACATGGAAATACTGTCATTCAAACCCTGAATTTGGCAGCCATTAGGAATTTTGTGACGTCACCCAAAAAAAGAGGAGTGTTTTGGAAGGACCCCTGGGCTAAAATGATTCCACACATCTTGCTGAATCAAAGGAGACCAAGAAGTCTTTGATTACCCTCATGCTTAGATTGTTGTCAATATTTCCCTGACTACTAGTTCCAGCCTTCAGCCAGCGTGTGCGCTGAGGGGCCAGACTTAGAGCTGGAGCAAAGACTCATGGAGAAGTTTGAAGTCAACGAGTTATGCAAATTTGAAAGGATGAATTTGAATATTTTGTGTGCATTTCCAAAGTTTGCCTGCAGTTTCATTATTCATTAATTCAGCAGTTGCTATTTGGATTCAAACCAAAAACTGATTTAACATGATGTTGATCTAAGCCAATTAAAACAATCTAGCAACTCAAAGGCATCAGACCAGGTAAAGTTGAACATGGTGCAAAGTCAAACTCAAACTGATGTCAATGTTTGCGGAGTGCAGGAATATGAGAATATTCCAGCATGCATGGAAGGGAATGGATATTTATTTATTTATTTAATTAATTAATTCAGATTTTTATACCCTGCACTTTCTCTAAGGCTCAGGGCAGCTTAAAGTATAAAATCATAAATCCCCAAGGCCCTTGTCATTTCAGCCCTAGGTCAGACTAGGCAATCACAGTGGTCCCTTCTGTCCCTAAAGCAGTGGGAGTAAGTTGGGGCAGTGTTGGCCTCCCTCCCTCCCCTGCCCTCTCTCAAAATGGAGCAAGAGGACTCAGCTGAGCCTGGCCCTGGCATCTAGGGGGGCCCTCTGCAAAAGGGCAGAGCCCTGTGGAATGAGGCCATGGTAAGGGGTTTGCAGCTTGCCCATGGAATAGGCTACAGTAAGGACAAATCAGGCACTGCAGCCATCTTTGAGGAGGGGGTCTGGGGACATGGCCAGCACATGAGCGTTATGACCATCCCCCAGACTCCCTAACATGGGGACTGAAGTTCACTCTATGGGAAGAGACCCCAGTGCAGCTCCAACACAGCCATGACTTGGTTTCCCCACTTAAATCCAACACAGGCTCACGTGTAAGCCCTTGGCTATCTATAACTTGACAGTGTCCCCTGATTACATCTCATTTATTTGGTTGTGTCTGCTACTGTATCTAACAGAGGAACATCCCTGAATCCTGGAACCAGTTTCAGGGGTGTAGCTACCATGGAGCGAGAAGACACAGTTCAGCCTGGCCCTGGCCCCTAGGGGGACCCTTTGCAAAAGCCCTGAGCACTCCTAGGAAATTTTCAGAGTGGGCAGGGGACAGAGCAGGCCAACATTTTGCCCCCAACAACTCTGAATATTTTCTAGCAGTGCTCAGGCCGCTTGCAAAGTGCGCCACCAAGAAGAAAGCTTTCAGAGTGGGCAAGGGTGGAGTGCTGGTCTGACTGAATCTTAAGACTTCCTTTCTCTTGAGTTTTCTGCCACTCTGGGAGCCTCCCTGGGAGGAATGCCAAGGTGGCACCAACAAAACCATGGCTGGCTGAGAGCCTTCTGTCAGTGGGAAGGGGGGAGGGAAGGTCTGGCACGGGTGGAGAGCGAGGGAAAGTTGGGGCACTCTCGACGGGTGGCGTGCGACACAAGGAAGGTGTGTCGTATGCCCGTCAGGATAGTATTTGGCCGTACGATCCTACACAAGGATCAGGGCCCTATCATCATTGGGCGCTTAGGAATGAGTACTGGGGTACCCTGCCCACCGTTCAACCACTCTTGCGTCCGGCATTCACTCACAAGGGGGAAGGGTAGTGCCAGGACAATGTGAGGAAGGAGGGGCAAGGGCCCAGGGAAGTTTGGAAGGTAACACTCTCTTTCGTTCCACTGGGAGGTACACCCACGGGGGGAAGGGAAGGGCTCCATGCTACTCCACTCACTCAGGCACTCCTCAGGGACAACAAGGAACTCTCACCACTGCCACGTTAGGTCTTGCTTTGGCACAGCCACACGGGGAAACGGGAAGGAGGAAAGGGAACACGGTCTTGAGGACAGAGCAAAGATTCAATCAGCTTTCGCACCAGGGGCCAGTTTCAGATCACCGGTGCCACTAGCCTGGTGGCGCTGACATTTGTAGTGCAGACTCCACCCAGCTTGCATGCGAGGAGGCACTGGGAGCGTCTCACAGGGTCGGGCCCCGCCCCCTGCGCCTGCAGCGGCGTCGGCACTGGGTCTGTTGCCGGAAGTGGCTGTGCTTCCGGGGAATCCCCCGCTGACGTGCTGGGGGCGTCTTGCTCTGCCGTTTCTTCTGGGACCGGCAGGTATGGCAGCGTGTCCCAGGGGTGTGTGGGGTCCACAGGTGGGCAGCCTCGTGGGCGGAGGTGCTGTCTGGAGCCTCCGATGCTCACAGTACACCCCCCCTGCAAGCCCCCCATCGAAGGCCCTGTCGGGGTCCCGGCTTCTCCGGATGCCGTTTATGAAATAGTCGGATGAGGCGGGGGGGCTGAGACCAAGGTTGCGGGCTCCCAGGAGCGGTCCTCAGGGCCAAAACCTGCCCAGTCTATGAAATAATAGAGCCGCCCATAGCGTCTTTTCGAATCAAGGATGGCACGAACCTCATAAGCCTGTGACTCAGGAGGGTCGGCGTTAAGGGAGTTACAGGGTTGTTCTGAGAGGTCGGGTGGGGGGGGCACATTTCAGTAGAGAAACATGAAAGGTCGGGTGAATCTTGAGCTGCGATGGCAAGGCAAGCTGATAAGTTACTTCGTTAATCTGTTTCTCGATCAGGTATGGGCCAAAGTACCTGTCATTCAGTTTCCGGGAGGGGCGCCGAGACGGGTAATGTTGTCGGGAGACCCATACAAAACGGCTGGAGAGGTGGTGCTGCTCGGCGATGCTTGTCGGCTTGCTGCTTATAGCGTTGTCGTGATTGCTGCAATGTACCTTTAGCTATCTGTTGTACTTCATGGATGTGTTGTATTAGGGCCCCGGCTGCGGGGACTCGTGTTGCCGGGATGTCAGTTACAGCAATCTGTGGGTGAAATCCATAATTTACAAAGAAAGGGGAATTCCCCAAGGACACATTGGGTGCATTATTGTGAGAAAATTCGGTGAAGGGAAGCCAGGCGTACCAATCGTCCTGGAGGAAATTTATATAGCACCGCAAATACTGCTCAAAATCTTGATTTACCCGCTCTACCTGCCCATTCGCCTGAGGGTGGTAGGCGGTGGTTAATTTGATTTGAATATGGAGGGCATTAAAGAGGGCCTTCCAGAACCGGGAGGTGAATTGGGGTCTCCTATCGCTAATGACTTCAAGAGGCCATCCATGAAGCTTGACTACATGTCGTATAAATAGGAGCGCGGTTTGATAGGCTGTGGGTAGTCCTTTACAAGCAATAAAGTGCGCCATTTTAGTAAAGTGGTCCACTACTATGCATACCACCGTATAACCACGAGAGGCGGGCAGATCCACTATAAAATCGAGCCTGACTCGTTGCCATGGCCCCTGCGGGGGCTCGACTATTTGTAATAACCCGGCTTGTATTTGGCGGGGAATCTTTGTGCGGGCGCATGTGGCACATTTAGCAACATATTGTTGTACGTCAGCGGACAGAGTCGGCCATCAAAAGTTGCGGCGGATTATTTGGTGGGTGCGGTTCCAGCCCGGGTGCCCTGCTAAGGGGGCATCGTGGTGTGCCCATATAATGTGGTTCTGCCAAGAGGGGGGTACAATGATGCGTCCGTCTTTCTTTAGTAAGCCCGCTTCTGGAGTGACTGATGGGTCTGATGACGGGAGCAGCTCTTGTGCTGTTGCTTGCCGGAGATTTTCCTGTGAGGGGAAGGTGGCGGCAAATACCTTGCGTTCCAGTAGTGGCCCCTGTTCCTTTCGATCGGCTGACACCCCTTTGGAATACCGAGAGAGGGCATCCACCAGGGCATTAAACTTTCCTGGTCGATAGGTAATTGTGAAGGAAAAACGGGCAAAAAAGAGGGCCCAACGGGCGTGGCGGCCATTAGTGATTTGCGCGGTTTGCAAGTAGATCAAATTCTTGTGGTCCGTCACTACCCTCACGGGGTGTTGTGCCCCTTCAAGATAATGCCGCCAGGCCCCAAAGGCCGCCTTAATGGCCAACAACTCCCCGTCGAATATGGTGTAATTCTGTTCTGCTGGCATTAGTTGCCGGGAATAGTATGCGCATGGTAACATATGGTGCGTGCTGGGATCCTCCTGAGAAAGAACAGCTCCTAATGCCTTGTCGGATGCGTCGGCTTCAACTTGAAATGGTAGGTGAAAATCTGGATGGCGTAAAACGGGGGCCGTCATGAAGGTTTTCTTGAGGGTTAGGAAGCTCCGTTGTTGTGCCGCACCCCATATGTAGGGTTGTCCTTTCTTCAGGAGTCACGTAAGGGGGGTAGTTATTTGGGCATAGCACAGGATGTACTGCCGATAATAATTCGTGCTGCCAAGAAACCTTTGTAGGGGCTTGACCGCCTTGGGAAGCGGCCACCGCTGAATGGCATCCAATTTCCTAGGGTCCATTTGGATCCCTTCAGGGGAGATCACAAATCCCAAGAAATCAATTGACGTTAAGTGAAAAGCACATTTTTCTATTTTACAGTATAGGTGGTGATCTCAGAGTCAGTGGAGCACCTGGCAGACGTGTGTAACATGCGGCTCCCAGGCCTCAGAGAAAATAAGAATGTCATCGAGATATGCGACCACAAAAAGGTCCAACAGGTCCTGCAGGATATCGTTAATAAAATGCTGGAAGGTGGCGGGGGCATTTGCTAGCCCAAATGGCATGACCAAATACTCGAAATGCCCGTAGCAGGTACAGAAGGCCGTCTTCCATTCGTCTCCCTCCCACACTCGCACCAGATTATAGGTTCCTCGCAGGTCCAACTTGGTAAAGATGCGCACTCCTTGTAGTCTGTTAAGTAATTCCGGAATCAAGGGCAGTGGGTATTGGTTTTCAATAGTGATTGCGTTCAAGCCGTGGTAATCAATACAGGGGTGCAGACCTCCATCCTTCTTGGGAACAAAGAATATTGACGCCCCTGACGGAGAGCTGGAATGGCGAATCGTCTCATTTTCCAGCGCTTCGTCTAGGTACTGTCGAAGTACCTTTAACTCGGGGTTGGAGAGCGCATATATATGTCCATACGGTGGTTCCGCCCCGGGTTGCAAGTCAATAGGGCAATCATACGCACGGTGCGGCAGCAAGGAAATAGCTGCTTGTGTATTGAAAACATCTTCATAGTCCTGGTATTCCGCAGGCAATTGCGGCGGCACGGGGCTCATGGCCCCGGCTAGTACGCCTCTGTTTCTAAGTTGCGGCGGGCCTTTGCAACACGTGCTCAGACATTGCGGTGATCTCCATTGAAGTTGGTGGTCAGTCCAGGTAATGTGGGGGTCATGTTTCCGCAACCATGGTAACCCTAGGACCACCTGAAACAAGGGTGTGCATACCACGTCAAGGATTAGTTGTTCTTGGTGGTTGCCGATGCTACAGAGCAGGGCGGCAGTTTGCCGGGTTATGGGTCCCAAAATGAGGGGGGGCCCATCAATGGTGTGTGCCGGCTCGGGTCGCTCCTTGGATTCTGTGGGAATCCGGTGGTTTTGCATGAAGCTGTGATTGATAAAATTGCTGGATGCTCCTGAATCAACGAGGGCCCATACCACGAGGGAGCATGAAGCCCGAGCTTGCAGCATTATGGGTACCCGGAAATGCTTGGATGAAGGACACAGCGTGGAGGGGATGATCTTCACGGCCGAGGTGCCCCCTGCCCCCCTCGGCCAGCGGCATTTCCCTCCGGTTGTCGAGAAGGGGGTAGGGCCGGGCATGCTCGGATAAAATGGGAGGTCTCTCCACAATAATAACAGGCCCGCGAACGTCGGCGCTGCTCCCGTTCGTCTACGGTTAAGGGACCTCGCACTGCCCCCAGTTGCATAGGCTCTGGTTCAGGAGCCTTTGCACCTTCAGCAATGGGGGTCACAAGAGGCATAGGCCTAGGAGTGTAGGATGGGTGGACTTCATAGCGTCTCTCCAGTCGTTGCTCCGCCAGTCGGTCCTCTATTGGCAGAGCGAGGGCTGATATCTGCTCCCACGTATCCGGGAGCAAGGTAAAGGCTAGCTGGTCCTTTATCTCCTCGTTCAATCCCTTGCGGAAGATAACTCGTAGGGCATCCTTAGACCATCCTAATTCAAAGGCAAGCTGCTGGAATCGCGTAGTGTATTCCACCATGGTCTGTTTCCCTTGGCGAACATTCAAAATCGCGGTTCCTGTGTCTCGCCACTGATGAGGGTGATCAAAGAGATACGTGAATTCCTTTACAAATTCCCCATAATCTCCGAGTAGTGGGCTTTTGCCCTTGAGGAGAATGGTGGCCCATTCCAGAGCAACCCCCCCAGGTTGCCAATGATGAAGGCCACTTTCCCTCTATCATGGGCATAGGTCCGTGGCTGCATGGAAAACGTTAGTTCGCACAGGGCGAGGAATCCTTGAAATTGGTGCCGGTTCCCAAGAAACTTCTCTATGGGTGGTGCTTTAGGTTCCCGGGGGGTGCCGGCTCCCGCCTCCGGGGCCCCCTCTGCATTCATGGGCACTGCTACGGGGGCTGTCGCCACCGATGGAGCCTGTGCCGTGGCCTGGGCCACTATGGCGGTTTCTAGTTCCACTTGCTTTGCCTTCATGTCCCGCATCTCCATGGCTAAGGACCGAATGGCTTGCACCAGCTCAGACAGCTCTTGGGCTACACTCATCTTCCTGAAGCGTCCTTCTCTCAAGGGGAGGACGGTTGGTGCCGGTGCTACTGTCAGTGGGAAGGGGGGAGGGAAGGTCTGGCACGGGTGGAGGGCAAGGGAAAGTTGGGGCACTCTCGATGGGTGGCGTGCAACACGGGCGGCCCTGCCCCAATTCCTCGACACAAGGAAGGTGTGTCGTATGCCCGTCAGGATAGTAGTTGGCCGTACGATCCTACACAAGGATCAGGGCCCTATCATCATTGGGCGCCGAGGAATGCTGTCTCTTATACACATCTAGATGTGTATAAGAGACAGCCGTTCAACCACTCTTGCGTCCAGCATTCACTCACAAGGGGGAAGGGTAGTGCCAGGACAATGTGAGGAAGGAGGGGCAAGGGCCCAGGGAAGTTTGGAAGGTAACACTCTCTTTCGTTCCACGGGGAGGGACACCCACGGGGGGAAGGGAAGGGCTCCATGCTACTCCACTCACTCAGGCACTCCTCAGGGACAACAAGGAACTCTCACCACTGCCACGTTAGGTCTTGCTTTGGCACAGCCACACGGGGAAACGGGAAGGAGGAAAGGGAACACGGTCTCATAGGAAGGATCAAGGACTCAAATCAGCTTTCGCACCAGGGGGCCAGTTTCAGATCACCGGCGCCGCTAGCCTGGCGGCACCGGCATTTGTAGTGCAGACTCCACCCAGCTTGCGTGCGAGGAGGCACTGGGAGCGTCTCACAGGGTCGGGCCCCGCCCCCTGCGCCTGCAGCGGCGTCGGCGCTGGGTCTGTTGCCGGAAGTGGCTGTGCTTCCGGGGAATCCCCTGCTGACGTGCTGGGGGCGTCTTGCTCTGCCGTTTCCTCTGGGGCCGGCAGGTATGGCAGTGTGTCCCGGGGGGGTGCGGGGTCCGCAGGTGGGCAGCCCCGCGGACGGAGGTGCTGTCTGGAGCTTCCGATGCTCACACCTTGGGAGAGTTGTCACTTAGGAAGACCCTGTCCCCTTCCCCTTAGGCGGGCCCTTAATTGGGACATGAACCCAGGCCTACCAGAGCCTTGCTACATCACTGAGTTTCAACAAGGAATATACACCAGCTTTAGAGCAAAAGAAAGCTTCATAAAATGAATTACGTTCAAGTCAAAGTAAGATTTTGTGCAGAGTTACAGAAAACTGCTTCTGTGACTCATATAAAGCTATTTTTTTATAATTACATTGTAACTTTAGGCGACATCATTGGGTAATAACAAATGTGACATTGGCCTGCTTTTCACCCACGTGTGGTCCTGCACAGCCAGATGTTGGCGCAGTACTGCCCTGGGGCAGGCAGGCAGCTAGCCTGGGCTGCGCCCTTGGAAAACCTCCAAGGACACAGCCTGGGCCAAGGGCCCCCACACAGACCAATACGGACCAACGCGGGCTAGCACATTTGTTCAGCTCCACCATCCCCGCCTCCAGCTAGGGGCTGCCATGGCCAAGTGTCATGGTGGGGGGCGGGGCTCTGGGCAGGGGCCCCGCCCATACGTTTGGTGAGCTCCCCACCCTACCTGGGGCATACAGGCAGTGGGACAGCTCTAGGCCATGGGCATGTTAGTTTGGTGCCCTGACCCGGGGAGGGGTGGCTGCTGTTTCCTGCCCAGGGCTGGGCAGCGGCTGCACTGCCTGCACGTCTGTTTTCACTCATTGTATTCAGTGTTTCATTGAGGATCAACATGAGACAAAGCATTAACAGTTTACATATATATGCATTGGAAGGCCAGAAATATTGGGTTGTTTTTTTTACATGGTATGTAGCATGTTCCAGTTAAAAATAAGCTTGCCAGACACCCTCTCCCCTCATAGATGGCTATAGTGCCCACAGAGACCATAGTTATTAGTTACCAGTTTGCAATGAACATGGCCTATGCCTGAGGCTTTCTTTAGCTGGTACATGGTGACCGGTAAGGTGGGCTTCCAGTGGCCTCTTGGTCAAAAACATTTGGGATCCATTGCACTTATGACTAGGAGGATTGGTAGGTTGGTTGGCTGGTGCCCCAATGTTGAGAGGTGCTGCCTGAATCCCCCTTTTCCCTGCTGCTAGGTGAACTGCAAAGCAGCAATTACTTTCTTCCAGTACTCGGTGCTGGCCAACTTCTACTGGCTGCTGGTGGAGGGCATGTACCTGCAGACTCTGCTGCTGCTGACCTTCACCTCTGACAAGAGCTACTTTTGGTGGTACATCCTCATTGGCTGGGGTGAGTGAAGTCATGGTTTCAAGAGCTGCAAGTAAACAAGTTTGGAAAGGTGCTGAGCTCCTGTGGGGGCGAGTGGGCATTCTGGGGTGGCTGGGACTGGCAACCAAAGCAAATACTGGAGGGAAAGCACTGGACTTTGGTTGAAATTTCAGAGTTTTATGGGGATCGTCAGGTCAGAAGGGACAAGAGAGGTGCTGGTGCACTCTCCCTACCCCCAGCATGCCAGACTCTCTATATATTTTTTGTGAAATCCCTGGGAACACACACAGAAAGACAACCCTGGAGGCCATAAAGGCTCCTGGATAGTGAGTTTCAGCACCACACACGTGTGCTTGCGTGCACGCGCATGCGCGCGCACACACACACACACACACACACAGATTAGGAACAATGGAGAGGTGCAGGGAACCATGCAGGACTCCTCCCCTGCTGGGAATTAGTGAAGAGCAGAGGCTGCCTAGGACTGTAAGGAGGAGTTCCTCCCCTCTCCCATTCCCACTCCTGTTTCCTGGGAATATTTTTGTTAAAACAAGTGGCTCCAAGTTCGAACTTCTACTCCTCTGTCGAATTTAGTTGAAACTGGTCAGTAAGATCAGGCATTGTCAGTGGAACAAACACACACACACGCACACATACACATGCATACTAGAGCTGAAAGAGGGTACCTATGAAATTGGGTAACGCGTCTAATTTCTGGAACCCTGTTCAACCTGGTAACGATTGGGTACCATGTAGTGCCTGATTCCAGGGATTCGTGTTCACTACGTTTTTGCTATTGGCAGTAATGGTGGGAATACAGTGAACACGGGTCCCTGCCAATTATGACCCGATCAGGTACCATTGTCTTCCCATAGAGTGATGTCTATTCCAATCCCAGTGTGTTGACTTCCAGTACTGATTTTTTGACATTTTTGTTAATAGACGGATTCTCAACATCTATTTATCGGGTTTCTGTCAAGTTCTGACAATTTTTTGCAACTTCTGGTCCCGGAAAACTACTTCCAGTTCCAATTTTTTTAGGGGTTTTTTTTCTTCCAATTTTTCTTTTAAGACATTTATGGGTTTTCCATCCCAGAAAATGAACTTTCCTCTCCCAAAAATTCAACTTCTGATCCCAGAAAACTACTTCTAGTCTCTTTTTTCCTATTTTTTATCCACTGTTTCAGTTTTCCAACTCAGTATAACTATTAGAAATTGAAACATCAGTACCAGAAGTATCAATTTTTTCACCTCTTTGGGTACACAATAGGTGCCCAGGTAACGCATCGGGTACCCAATGCAGTACCCCAAAAACTGGGTATTACCCACGAGTACTGAATATAGTACCCATTCCAGCTCTATTGCACACACATACATGCACATGCACACCTAGGGTAATCTCATAGTCCTTCTTTAGCAAACCAAGATAAAAGAAGAAACCATGAACACTTTGAACAGACCAATTTTAGGAAACACTTTAATAAAACTCAAACACTGGTTTTTCCAAGAACAAAATTTTCATTTGTGGAATGCTTGCTGGTGTGACACGGGGCACTGGTGTCCCCTGAGGGAACTCTGTCTACCAAGAGTTCGTGTATCACAGACTCACACCAGGAAGGGGAAGGCCCCGTGCTGCAGCACCATCGACTGCAGCAGGCCAATATGCCTTAGAGAAGGAAGATTGGAGGAATGAATTGATCACTTTCTCCTGTGCTGATCGTGGTGACATCATCCTGGTACTAAAAATGGGGAAATACAACAACAGGAGCACATAACTCTCAGCAGCAGCAGGCTGCCCCATGGGGATGGAGCCAGCAGGGCCAGAGCCGAATCATGCAGGGAGTCACATAGCCAGGTCCAAGCTTCTGCTCTCACCACCTGACCCTGCTGGGCTCCTTTGATTTTTCTCTCTGTTTGTCTCTTTCCAGTTGAGCAGAGGAGGCCAGACACAGTGTGCCTGTTTGCTGCCAGCTCTGAAAGTTGGCACAGTTGTAGACTATGAGCCTATGCCAAGTGTGGGCTGTAGAGTGAGAGAGAGATCTAAAAGGCTTTATCCACACTGGGGATTCACCCTACCTTGGTGTGTGTGGTTGATGGTCAGACATTGCCTCATCCCACATTCCAGAGATTGTGTGGCCTGAAGCTACCCAGCAGAAGTCAGGGAACCCTGGAATTGGGTTTCACCCCAGGTCAGCCAAGGTCCACAGTAGCAGTTTTCCCTGGAGTGAGTGTTTAGTGTGGGGAGAGCGAGCAGGAGTTATTAGATGTTCAGCAACTGATACCTGTAGTGGAAGGGGCTGTTGGTTTTCTTGCTAAAATGTATTATTCATGCTGTGGGGGGTTGTGGGGCATAGGAACATGGTTTCGCAGTTTCCGCTTCAGAGCTTGAGACAGAACTCCCTTTCCCTGCTGAGAGTAACTGGCCTGTTCCCTTCCAGGCACCCCTCTGCTTACTGTGAGCGTGTGGATTGCTACCCGGCTACAGTATGACAACAATGGGTAAGCACACCACAGAGGGGCATCAGAGCTGGGAAATGCTGCAAGGAAGTGCAGGATGGAATTGGCAATTACTGAGGCTGGGTTCTTTCCATTGGCAGCAATGGGGAAAATGCAGTGGTGAACCCATGTCCCTGGCTATTTTGTACCATGAAAAAGATCCAGTCCTGGCTATGAGCACAAGGGTGTCCTGGGTCAGCATGGGGTGATGTTGGCAGCTAGGATATGTCATTCATCATCCCAATGAAAAACAGACTCATTGGCAAGTTGGGTTTCTTTCTTGCACTGAGTGCTAACAGAAGAGTAGTGCCTGCCCGGTAGCTTCTACTTTGGAGCCACACACCTACCCACTTCTCAAATGGAGACCAGAGACAGAGCCATAGACTCATAGAGCTGGAAGGAACCTCAAAGCTCATCTAGTCCAACTCTCTTCTTGGATGCAGGATGGCTGCCGCTACAACATCCCCAACAGAGGGCTGTCCAGCCTCTTTTTGAAAACCTCCAACAATGGAGAGCCTACAACATCCCTAAGCAACTTGTTCCATTGCCGCGCAGCTCTTACCATTAGGAAGTTTTTACTGATATTTAGCTGAAATCTCCCTTCCTGTAAGGTGAGCACATTATTTCTAGTCCTGCCCTCTGTAGCAATGCAGAGCAGTTCCTTGCCATCTTTTTGGTGGCCGTCCATTAGATATTTGAAGACTGCTTTTATATCTCCCCTTAGTCTTCCCTTTGCTAGGCTAAATATATCCAGTTCCTTCAACCTTTGCTCATAAGACTTGCTTTCCAGACTTTTTATCATCCTTGTTGCCCTCCTCTGAATCCACTCGAGTTTGCCTCAAAATGAGGTGCCCCAAACTGGACACAATTCTCCAGATAGGGTCTGACCTTAACAGGAATCCTTGACCACCATGGTTGCATCAAGGGGGAAGTAGCACATTTCATTGTCCTGTGACGTTGTTATGAACTGGCTTGAAATGAAGCTGGCAGCTTAACACACCTCTCACACACACACGCCCCAACTAGGAAGACCCCAAGGTGGTCCCCAACCCTGGACCAGATTTCACAAATTCTATGTAGGTCCCTCTCTGATTTACACAGGGTCCTAAACGTAAGGAACTGGATCCCCAAAGCACTACCTGGAGGGCATTGTGCAGCCATCCCAGCAGGGGATGCCACCACTGTACATGTCAAAGGTAAGAGATGGAAGCAAAGTAGTTCAGATCTCTTTTATTGGGCCAACCTCTGTTGGTGAGAATACAGAAAGTTTGGGGCCACACAGGGCCCATCCTCAGACATAACCTCCTCAGTTCTTACATGATAACCATGGGTGTATGTCGGGTAGTATCTGGACTGATGCATGAGGCAGAACACACATTTGACGTGTTTTACACCAGCCTGGAAACAGGGGCTCTGGTTATTGGGGATGTTGTGAAGACGCCATTGTCATAGTTGGATCATCATGTTCTGAGGACCCAGATCACTGCCCTCCTTTGCACCTGTCAGGGTGGTGAACCCGATAGGTTGATCCACCCCCAGGGACTAATGGAGTCAATTGGATTTCAGAACGCTCTGGGGGGATATACCCACTGACTCTTACCACTTCTCCGTTGACAGCCTGGTCAAGCTGTGGAATAGCTCTCTGACCTTGGCCATTGGCACGGTCATAGCCAGGTGTCTGTCCACCCTTCTTGCTATACAGGAGACAGGGCGTGCTTGAAGTGGGAGGCTAGGTGGTTGGAGCACATGTGGCATTCCACTCATGCTGGAGCTGACTGATTGTGCCATAGATCCCTTTGGAAGGACTATAGCGTGACATAGAAAGCAGCTAGGAAAACTTTCCTTGCCACTACCATACTGTCCACAAAGTCCTGTCCAGCGGAGCGTTCAGAGAGGCAGACAGCCTAATTAATCTGGTTTGTCTCTGCCCAGTATTTGAATCCTCTAATGCCCATTGTGATGAGGTTACTACCTATTCATCATGACCTGGGGGCTACTAGGGGGCCTGGACATGGGGAACATTTGGCTGCCGCCAGCTACACAATGCACTGTATTGCATGACCCAGCTGCCCAGGGAGGGGTAAGGCTAACCAAGACATGGTAGCCTCTCCTCCCTGTCGCCTCACTCTAAGTGTCTGTATGAGGAGAACATGTGTGTGTAAAAGAGAACATATGAGAGAGAGTGCTGTGTGAGAGTGTGGCATGTGTATGAGAAAGAGAAGAGACTAAGCGAGATAATTACAGTGATTTGTGTTGCATAACATGATTTTGGCCCATTGCAGACTCTCACTCACCCTCTCTCAAGAGCCTGGTGTTGGCTCTTTGCTCCAGGATCACACAGAGACCGTTCCTCTCTCCTAGGTGCTGGGACAACTACACCAACCTGTACCGGTGGGTGATCCAGGCACCCATTCTCTTTGCTATATTTGTGAGTATGCACCAGGGCATTTCATGCCTCAACCTTTGTGTCATACAGGGGAGTGCGTGTAGCAAAATTGTTAATATAACCAATGATTTGACTACAATTCTTGATCTATAAAGTGGGCTTAAAAGCTATTAGCTCAGACAAAAGGCTCTATTATACTTGGCACATCAGCTTACAGTGAATTAGCACCAAAACTTTTGTCTCCGAAGGTGAGGGTGTCAAACTGATACTGGTATGTATTCCATTATGATCTTGCAAACTTACTTGCCCTGTTGCTGTTCCCTGTGCCTACAAACCAGGCAGGTGTCTCCAGCAGCTAGCATGACTAACCAAATCCAAGCCAAAATATTCATTTCCCTGTGACAGATTTTGTAGCTGGCTCTGCAAAGAGCTGCGCTTAGCAAGAGTGAAGAGTATGCTGGAAAATACTAATAAATTTCATGTATGTAGCTCAATCAGTTATATAAATCAGTAGCTAGCAGGAGTATATGATTGATTGTACAACCTGAGTGTGGCTATCATGTTGGCCCCAAATATGAGACAAAGTAGTTAAAAGGACTGGCTTCTGTTGGTCCTTCTTACTCTAATCTCCCATGTGTTCCCACAAGCAGGGGAGTATAGGGAGGCGGTATTTACCTTTGTAAGCAAATGACCGGACCCATTCAGAGTGAAAACAATCTCCTTCTCTTTTTGTCAGGTTAACTTCCTTATCTTCCTCAATGTGATCTGGATGCTTCTGCAGAAGATACGCTCACCAGACTTTGGCAGGAACTACAAGCAGAAGTACATGTGAGTCAGGCCTCACTGCCCTAGGCAGCCCCAGTTCCCCACTCCTCTCCCACCCTTTATTTAGCGACGCAGCTTACCTGTGGTGGGGACAGGCTTACCAGCTGCGAGGGAGGCTGCAGTCCCTGTCCCCCCCCTTCAAATTGTGTCCCTAGGCAGCCATCTGTGATGCCTATATGGTAGTGCTGGCCCTGACTCCAGCCCCTTCATTGCCAAGCACCACCCCTTTGTCTCAGCTGCTGTGTGGGGTTACCGAGATTCGTGATGCAGGGCCAGGCACAGGTTTGCTGAGGGATGAGGTGTGGGGTTGCGGTCCTGTAATTCATCCTGTAATTGCAGCCATGTTTCGCTACAGGAGACTCACCAAGTCCACCCTGCTTCTGATCCCACTCTTCGGGGTTCACTACGTGATGTTTGCCTTGTTCCCGGAGCACATTGGGGTGGAGGCCAGGCTGTACTTTGAGTTGGTCCTTGGCTCCTACCAGGTAGATATATTGCCTATCACATAAGGATTGCAGTGGGTGGGTTGCTCAGAACAGGAACACAGGCCATGGTGGCAAAACTGTGTCCCTCCAGACTCGCTGTGTCCCTCGCTATCTCTCCTTGCCATGCACAGACACACCTCATGGGATAAGCTGGGGCCAGAACTGGGGTAGACTCATCGAACCAGGCAGAAGGGCGGGGGTCAAGGGAGGAGTTGGAGGATAGGAAGTCAAGGCAGCGGGAGTAGACAACACGTTCAAGCAGCTTGGAAGCAAAAGGAAGGAGTGAGACAGGACGATAGCTAGAAGGGTCAGAGGGGTCAAGAGTGGACTTTTTGAGAATAGGAGAGACTGTGGCATGTTTGAAGGCAGAAGGGAAAGAGCCAGTAGAGAGGGAGAGGCAAAGACAACACACATTTCCCTTGATGATGTGCAGGAAGGAAGGGGCGACAGTGGGAGTAATGGAGGTGAGGAGGCGGGAAGGAATGGGATCAAGGGGGCAAGTGGAAGGGTTGGAGGAGGAGAGCAGAGACGAGATTTCCTTAAGGGAGGCAGGGGAGAAGGAGGACATGAGAGAAGGAGGGGGAGGAGGGAGAGGGGTGGGAGTGGGAAGAGAGGAGTGGGAAGCGATGTCGAGGCGGATCTTGTCTATCTTGGAGGTGAAGAAGGAGGCAAGATCCTGAGCAGAAAGGGAAGAAGGAGGGGGAGGACAGGGAGGCTTGAGGAGGGAGTCAAAGGTAGAGAACAGGTGGCGAGGGTCCCGAGAACAGGACTCAATGCAGGAGGCATAGTAGTGTTGTCTAGCAAGGGAGATAGCAGAAGTAAGGGTGGAGAGGCAGAATTTGAAGTGAAGGAAGTCAGCGTGAGAATGGGATTTGCGCCAGAGTCGTTCAGCAGCACGAGTGCAAGAACGGAGGTGGCGGATAGTAGGGGTGAGCCAAGGACGGGGGTTGTGGGAGAAGGCAGGGCGGGAAGAGAGAGGGGCATGGGAGTCAAGTGTGGAGGAGAGAGAGGTGTTGAGAGCAGAGACAGCGGAGTCAGGGGAGGAGGAAGAGAAGACTGTAGGAAGAAGGGGAGAGAGGAGGTAAAGTCCAGGGGATCAATAGCTTGAAGGTCACGGAAGGGGCGTAGAGAAGGGGAAGAGGAGGGGGGACAGTGGGAAATGTTGAAAGAGGCAAGGAAGTGGTCTGATATAGGAGTAGCCTATGTCTGGGAGTAGCCTAGTGCTGCATGGTACACAAAGAGGAGAAACAATCTGCCTCCCCAGTGCATTTATCCAGGATGTCTCAGGCTTATTCACCTGCTAGGCCAGGAATTTTCAGTTCCCACGAGGGTTGTAAACCACCCCAATAAAAACACATTGTAGCCCACAACCTGCAGGAACAGATGGGCCCAGTCAACAGGAACTACGTTCTTTAGCTGAATCTATAGAATCAGAACTGTTGATCTGGAAGATACTGCAAAGGTCATGAATTATAGACTCACAGAATCGCAGTTGGAAGGGACATCAAGGGTAATCTAGTCCAACCCACTGCTTCAGTGCAGAATGACTACAGTTACAACACAACATCCCTGACAGATGGCTATCCAGCCTCTTTATGAAAACCTTCAGTGACAGAGAGCCTGTGACCTCCCTAGGCAGCTGGCTCCATTGCTGAACAGCTCTTCCTTGAAGGAAGTTTTTTCTGATATGTAACCAAAATCTACCTTCTTGTAGCTTGAGCCCGTTGTTTCTACTCTTGTCCTCTGCAGCAATGCAGAACAGTTCCTTCCCATCTTTTTAGTGGCAGCCCATTAGATAGTTGTAGACAGGTGTTATGTCTCCCCTTAGTCTTCTCCTCACTTTGCTAAACATCTCGTTCTTTCAGACTTTCCTCATAAGACTTCTTTTACAAACCTTTAGTCATCTTTGTCACCCTCATAAGAACGTAAGAAACGCCATAATGAGTAGGACCAATGGTCCATCAAGCCCAGCATCCTGTCTTCGACAGTGGCCAATTTTGGTTGCATGGGAAAAGTACCAGCAGTCACAATGGACAATCCATTCCCTGCTGATCACTCCCTGCTCCCAACAGTAAGAAGTTCCCATCTCGTAATCTACTTGGATAATAGCCGTGAATAGATCTATTCTCCCAAGAACATATTCAGTCCTTTTTCAAACCCAGCTATACTACTGGCCCCAATAACCTCCTCTGGCAACAAACTCCATAATTTAACTGTGCGGTGAGTGGAAAAAATACTATTTTTTACTTGTTTTAAATCTGCCACCAATTAGTTTCATGAAGCGTCCCCTAGTTCTAGTGCTACTTGAGAGGGTAAATAAATGTTCCCTATCTACTTCTTCCACTCCACTTGAAATTTTATAAACCTCTATCATATCCCCTCTCAGTCTTCTCTTCTCTAAGCTGAAGAGCCCTAACCTATCAAGTCTCTCTTCGGAGTTGGATGGAAGCTGTTCCAAACCCTTGATAATTTTTGTTGCCCGTCTCTGCACCTTTTCAAGTTCTACTATATTCTTTTTGCGATGGAGTGACCAGAATTGCACACAGTACTCAAGGTGTGGTCACACTATCAATTTATATAGGGGCATTATGATTATTTACAGTTTTATTTTCTATGCCTTTCTAAATAACTCCTAATATTCTGTTTGCTTTTTTGACTGCCACCACACATTGAACTGAGGATTTCAATGTATTGTCCACAATGACGCCAAGGTCCTTTTCCTGAGTGGTTACTCCTAATTTAGAACCCAGCACTGTGTACACATAGTTTGGATTATTATTCCCTATGTGCATCACTTGCACTTAACCACATTAAATTTCATCTGCCATTTAGATGCCCAATCACCTAGTCTCACAAGATCCTCCTGCAATTCTTCACAGTCCACTCATGTTTTAACTACCTTGAATAACTTTGTGTCATCTGCAGATTTGATCAGTTTACTCTTTACTCCTTTTTCCAGATCATTGATGAAGATATTAAACAACACCTTTCTTTAACCAGTTACCGATCCACTTCCACAATAGGGCACAGCTTTTTATTCCATGACTACTTAAGTTTCCTCAAGTCTCTCTCATGCAGGACCTTATCAAACGCCTTCTGAAAATCCAGATACACTGTATCAACTGGCTCACCCTTATCCACATGCTTATTTACTCCCTCAAAATTGTTAGCTGCCTTGAGCTGCTTTTAGGTGCGAGATAGAAATTCATATAATAAATAAAAAACTAAAATAAAGAACTCCAGTAGGTTAGTGAGGCACAACTTCCCTTTGCTAAGTCCATGCTGACTTTCCTCATTATGCCATGTTTATCAATATGCCCAGTAATTCTGTTCTTGACAATCATCTCCACCACATTGCCTGGCACGGATGTGAGGCTCACCGGTCTGTAGTTACCAGGATTGCCTCTGGAGTCCTTTTTAAAGATCGATGATACATTTGCTACCCTCCGATCCTGAGGTACCATGGCAGATTTCAGCAATAGATTACAAATTACTATTAGTAGGTTCGCAATTTCATATTTGAGTTCCTTCAGAACTCTGGAGTGAATACCATTTGTTACTATTTAATTTGTCAGTTTGCTCTAGAACCTCTTCCAGAGTCACATTAATTTGTGACAGTTCTTCCAATTCATCACCTACAAAGACTAGCTCTGGTGTGTTCCTCTGAACCCCATTGCTGCCAATGGGGAAAATGCAGTGAACATGTGTCCTTGGCCTTGGTTGAAATGAGCAAGGGCAAAGTGTGTAGAAAGCAGAATCAGAGGCAGTGAAACTCAGCCTTGCAATCTTCTGTGTCCCAACTTGGGGAATTTTGCCCAAGGCTATAGGGGAGCTGTAGCCAGAGCTTGCATGGGACTGTTTCTTGCACTCCAAACCCATTTGCCTTCTGGGTTCAGAGATGGGTGTGTTAGGCTGAAGATGAGACTTTGGGCAGACAGACCATCCTAACTTCATCCCTGTTCTGTAAAGTTTGTGTCTCCCTCTCTTTGTGATTCAGGGCTTTGTGGTGGCTCTGCTGTACTGCTTCCTGAATGGGGAGGTAAGTGATGTTGGCGCACACACACATACACACACTGAGCTTTAATGGGAAAGGTATACATTTAAATAAAATTAAATAAATAAATAAAAATAAAAATAAATAAATACACATGATTCCTATCAAGGAGGAGCCTTTTTAAACTAACCTTCTCAAATGGCTTCCCACAGGGACTGGCTGTTAGAACCTGGGAGACAGGTTCCCACCCACAGTACGACATGGCCAGCTATCACAATTGTCTCTGTTGTTGAGGGGCAGGGAGAGAGGAGTGCCCAGTCTTGCTAAGTTGTATGGTCCCTAACCTCTGGTTCACAGTCACAAAGTTACTCTGCATTTTTGGGACCTGCTGGAAGCTCTCAAAGCCAGTGACTCCCATTCCTCCCCCACCCCACCCCGTGTGTCACCATTTAAAAATTTCAATATAACGCTGTGGAAGCTATGCAAAACATACATTTTCATCAGGATTGTGACCTGAATCTGCAGATGGTGAGATTTCACTCACGTCTTGGCCCATAATCTGAGAAGCTCTGCTTGATGCTCTTTCCAAGCAGGAAGCACTCACTGTGCTGCTGTTCTCCATTCTCCATGGCTGCTTTACCTCTGTCTCCATTGCACTGTTCCAGGTTCAGGCCGAGCTCAAGAGGAACTGGGGCACATGGCAGTCATCCATGGAGAGCAATGTCTTCAACGTGGTGACCCAAGAATTCACAACCTGAGGAGAGGAAAGGACCAGATGGCAGCTGCCTTCCCCTTTGCTGCTTACCTTGTGTCTGTCTCTTTGGGCTGAGTGGACAGAGAGAGGGAGGATGGGAAGCCCTGCTTACCCTGGTGCCAAAGGCTTTTCCAGGGATTTGCCAGAACTGTGCCAAAGGGGGGGGAGAGGGGGGGAGTCTTGTCCTGCGGGAGGGGGGGGAGGGGAGTCCTGTCCTGTCCCCTGACACTCCCTACCTGTCTCTCCCCTTCCCAAGCACAAGCAGGTAATGGGCTGCTCCCCTCTCCTGGCTCTCCCCCCCCTCGCTTGTTTAAAAACACCCAGAGAAAGGTTCTTGCCTTCGGGTACGGTGGCATGATGCCTGTCCAGAATTATCCAGCTGTCCTGCTACCAACTCACATTTGTTCCCTGGTCAGACTCAAAGCACCCCCTTGCTGCTCCCCTGGTGTCTCTCCCACCCAGCCCCCAATCCCATTCTTCTCATGGTACCCATTCCCATATCCTCTGTCCCTCCTCTAACATGTTTCATTCATGTACAGATTCTCCCTAGCCAGTTCTGGCAGTAAAGCATCTTCCTAGTATAGAACCTCACTTTATATCCTGGTCTCTGCTTGATGCTTTGCCTTTGTGCCCTGGAGCCAGATTTCCTGGAATGCCAATTTTCAGATCTCGTTGTGAGAGAGACAAGACAAAATTATTAAGAAGAGAACTTTCCTTGGATCAGCTTCTGCTAGGGAGGATCTTCAAGCTTCTGGGCTTCACAGAGCTCTATTCACATAGGAATGAGAGAAAACCAGATTAGCGCTCAACCTGAACTGAATACAAAGGCTCCATCATCAGCACAAGGTTCTATTAGCATGCAATGACTCGAATCAAATCCATCTCCTTTGGACTTAGCTCACACTGAGCTCTAGCGGCTCATTCCCACAACATTTTCCAAGCAGGCAGCATCACAAACCCACATTTCAAGTGTACGAAATTCTTGCCACTGATTGTACTCCTTAATGATCCCATTTTCTCTGCCATCTGATGCTTGCAAGGAGCTGACTTTGGCAAGTAGCGATGGGGTTGTGTGATTTGGTTAACCCGGAGCACATAATCCGCAATATATTATTTCCTGTTACCTTCCTACCTCTGAGGGAACATGGAAGCAGGGTCTCCAGGCTGGATCCTGAACACTCCAGCAAAGATTTTTAAAGCCCTTTGCATTGTGGGAAAGTGCGTGAAATATAGGGTGCAGTTATAGGGGCCCAGGTTATAGGGGCCTGATCCCAACATGGCTGCCGCCACACACAGTCCACTCCCCTGCGGCCATCAGCAGCTGTTGCACACCCTAGCAGGCCAAGGAGCTGGCCACACGGGGCTGGCAGCTCTGACTCCTAAAGTTGCCATGGTGCAGGATCAGGGCCCACTGAAGCTAGGTAGCCGTTGGGGTGGAGGAGTGTGCATACTCCTTCCCCACCTAACAGCTGATCAAGGGGCCAGAGGGACATGCGCCTCTCCCCAGCCTGACAAGCAGCTGATTGGGGGGGAAGGAGGGGCACCTGCCCCTCTGGGCTCCTCCCCCCCCCCCGATCAGCTGCTTGTCATGTGGATTGGAAGAAGGGGAGCCTGGGAAGAACAAGCACCCTCTTCCCGGTCTCTGCTCCTCAGATCCACCCACCTAACAGCTAATGGGGGCAGGGGACCTGGGAAGAGGGCGCACAGTCTTCCCAGGCTCTGCTCTTTGCAATCAGCTGTTAGGCAGGGGGAGAAGTGCAGGCCTGAACCAGCCCTGCCCCAGGTAGGGTCTGTGAACTGCCCAGCCACACGAGCTGTGGGGTAAGGCTGCTCCGCAACGTCCTCTGAGTTTTCCAAGATGAACTAGAGCAGCCAGCTGGTTGCCCTGCCCTGGGGCATGGGGAACATGTGGCAGGGCCTGGGCACATGAGTCACTGCATTGTGTGGATCATTTGCCCAGGCAGACGTAAGGCTTCCTAAAGCGTGGGAGCCTCCTCAGCCTGCCTCGTGTGGCTGCAGTGAAAGTGAGAAAGAAGGCTGGCAGGAGAATCGGAATTTGTGTGAGTGGAATGCCAACACAGATTGAGGAATACATGCTGAGCTTGTAAAGGGAAAGGGTAATCCCTAACTTTCTCGCTCCTGTCTGAAGACAGCCTCTGTATAGCTCAGAATAAAAGATGTGATCTTAACTGCTTTGTCTCTCCCACACACAGGAGTAAAACAGCAACTACTCTAGGGATCCATTCATACAAGACATTGTCTGTGAAAATTCCTTCCCTCTGCTGTTCTTTAATGTGTAAAAAGGTTAGGTCGCAGCAGGATGCACTGGGTGTAATGCACTTTTACTCCAAAAAGTCTAACCTGGAAACCAAGGTTAATCAGTCATGCTAAATCCCTCACGTACATTTTCTGTATCATATGAAAAGATTGATTCTGCTGTCATTCTGTCTGCACCATAAAAGACAGCACAGAGCCTTACAGAATTATGGAATATGTGGCGGTGGGCATAGCAATAGGGGAGTGTCACTTTTAAAATGGGGAAGAGAATGTGGGAACATTTAAAAAGTGAGATTACAGTCCCACAAAAGAAACTGGAAAAATGTGCAATAAGGCTTGTGTGAATGTAGCCGAGATTTCACTGACTTCCCCCAGGCCTGATGAGAGGGAGAAAATGGGGGTACAGTTGTAATGGGTTCCCAAGCCTGGGAAGAACAAGAATTTATTTTCTAAATTAAAGGTCGGCATATACTGAAGGTACAGACCCTCACCTAGTAATGTTGATAGCAAAACTTGAATGGTGGAGGATTCTCTAGTGAGTGACTGGGAGAGGATGCAGCTAGCATCTGGGTGAATAAAATACTGATCTCTCAAGAAATTGGCCTGGCCAGCTAGTAGGTGATGGCAAGGAGTGGGATGGGCCTGCCCATGGCTATGCTCTCCTCTGCTTTCTTATTCATGCATAATTCATTATATGCTTTATTATCTTCAGAATAAATCTGTTCAATAAATCTGCATCTAAAAATGAGCCCTGCAGGGCCTGGCTGTGATCTTCCTGAGCCCAGTATTTTGGGCTCCCTGCCATTCACTGGGGGGTGGGGTGGGGGGTGGATTCCCTTCTTCAGACTGGAACCACTGCAAGCACCAGGGCCGGTGCAACCATACAGGTAGCACAGGCGACTGCCTAGGGTGGCAAACTGAAGGGGGTGGCAAACCCACACCTCCGACCCCAATCCAGCCCCCCTGCTGGCGATTCAGAGGTGGGGTAGCTGGATCAGCAGCTGGGAAGCAGGGGTGGGTGGGGATGGGGACTGCCAGCCCCTCAGTGCCCCAAGAAGCAGGCTGTGTGTGCATGGATTGTGCGCAAGGTGCACACATGTGCAAGGGGTATGCGTGCAGGAATTTGCCTTTGGCAGCAAAAATCCTTACACTGGCTCTGACCAGGACAGGCTATTTTGCTGCCCTAGCCAAAATTAATTTTGCCAATCCCCACATCACAAGCTCCCAAGTGAGCCTGTCCAAGGAGCCCTCCCTGGCTCCTGTACTAAGTCCAACGCTGCTGCTGCTGCTGCTGCTGCTTCCCTGGGCTCATGGAGGAGCCAGGTGCTGCCACTGCCTGGAGACCGCCTCTTCTGCTGGGATGAGGCACTGCGGATCAGTCACTCTATGCCAATACCCTGTGACCTGAGGTGCCCAGTATCCTACTCTCAACCTGCCCATTGAGAGTGAGGCTTTGGGGGACTGGAGCAGCAGCAGCTTGGGAGCTCTGCACAATGGCTGCAGGAGGCAAGGTAGTGGCATCACTGCACTGAGCAACCAAAAAAGAATCAGGGAATGCCAGTGCAGTTGCCCCTGGTAACAATGCCCCACCCCAATAACTGCCTCAACAACTGTCTCCAGTGGAGGGTCTAGCCCAGGCTGTAGCCAAGCAAGCCTGCTCAATTCTGCAACAACCTGCAGCTCTTGCACCCAGTGCAGATTGTTGTGCTCCTGCCTGGGAAGCCCCAGGCGGCTCCTTGCCCTGCCTGCTCGCAGCTTTACATAAGGAATAGCCTCCGCTAAGAGGCTTCAGGGGACACAGCAAGGGAATTAGCAGCTGTGGAGCAGCTGTCGGAGCAGGGGCAAGAAGAGTCGGAATTATATGGGTTGGGGGCAGGCATACAGCTAAGGGAGCCCAATTTTAATTCACCTTGAGGTGTCTTCTCCCCAACTGGCAGTGTGATGAAGAATCTTGGGTTTCATACTATCTGGCTGACACCCCATACACTTCCGGTCCAGCCTGATTTTTCACTAGCCATCACTCTCACCAGAGTGTGCTAGTTCACAGTGGCTAATAAGTCGGGGGGGGGGGGGGGGGAAAGGGGAGGGGGGGGCAGTGGGCGTTCTCTTCTTCAATAGGGGAACTAGTTTAGCACACTAGTGTTTAGTAGATGAGGAGAATGCTGTGATTTCAGCAAAACGTTTTGAGAAAGTTTCACACATTATCCTCATCGACAAGCTTGCAAAGCGTGGGCTGAAAGACACTACAAAAAGGTGGATTCATGAATGATCATCAACGGCTCATCCATTTTCAGGTTGGGCTTTCTAATTTTGGATGTTCGCATCACCCCTGTAGAGTGGTCCAAGCATCACCTTGTGCATGTTTAGTGTGGGTCCACCCCACCTCAAAAAACTGTCTCGATGTTGGGAGGGCTTGCCAATTATCGCCTGATATTCAATCTGCCTTTCTTAGGGAAGGTGAATGAGAAGGCTGTGTCTGTGTGGTTACAGAGATACTTGGACTGGGAAAATTCCAATCGGGGTTCAGGCCTTCTCACAGGGTAAAGATCGCACTTGTCAGGGTGATGAATGATCTACTGATGATTTTAGATCAAGAACAGCTGGTCATGCTGGACCTTACAGCAGCATTTGATACAACTGACCATGAGTTGCTGCTTTGGCTGCTGAGGGATGTTTCTGGTGTGACAAGAGCTACTGGTCAGTGGTTTCAGTCATACCTGGAATGGGGGAGCCAATAAGTGGTGATGGACAGATATGCATCATTCCTGAGAAGACTGAATTGTGGGGTCCCTCAAGGTTTCGGAACGGATTGAGATTAAGATCGTGCAGCGCTGCTGGTTTTTAGGACCCTGAATGTTTTACGCCCTGGCTATATTTGAGACCTACTTCTGGAACCTCATACTGATGGGTATCTGTGCTCAGGAACCACCCACTGTTTGTGCATCTGAAGTCGGCAGACAATCAGGATTTTGCTGAGGTGGGCCCCTTGGTGTGAAACTCACTCTCTCTGAATGTTCATTGTAGTTCCTCCCTCCTTACCTTCAAAAAGCACCTGAAAATATATTTTATATATATATATTTGTCGTCCCATTTTTCCTGCCTCATTTTAATTTTTTTAATAACTGTTTTAAATTGTTAAATTGTTTTAAATTGTTTTAATGGTTTTTAACTTTTTGTGAAGCGTTCCGAGAGCCATATAAGACAGGGGGAGGTATATAAATAAAATTATTATTTATTATTATTACCATCAAACTGGAGGGAGGTCTCAAGTGAGGTCAAGCACGGCTCTGTCCTGAATGCAGTGTTATTTAACATCTTGATTAATGACATGGATGACAGAGTTGAGGAAATACTTACCAAGTTTGTAGATGACACAAAACTGGGGAAGGGAGGGGGGCTGCTTAAACCTTGGAAGATAGGATTAGAAAGCAAATTTTAAAAAAATCTTTATAGTTTGGAAAGCTTGGCTGAAACTGACAAAATGAAATCCAGCCAAGATAAATGTAAATTTCTGCATTTAGGGAAGAAAAATCAAATGCACGAGGATAAGATGAGGTTACCTGGCTTGGTAAGAGCACATGTGAAAAGGATCTAAGTTTGTGGTTCATCACAAACTGAACATGAGTCAGCAATGAGTCTGGCTGCAAAAAAGGCTAAAACAATTGTAGGCTGCATTAACAGAAGCATGGTTTCCAAGTCACTGGAAGTAATAATTCCATTCTATTCAGCACTGGTCAGACCTCTCCTGGAGTATTGTGTCCAGTTTTGTGCACCTCATTTTAAGAAGGACATTGACAAATCGGAGCACTTCCAAAGGAGGGCAACAATTATGATAAAGGGTCTGGAAAGTAAGGGTTTTAACATGGTCCCGATTAGGTAGGGCGGCACAACAAATGTGCTGGCGGCCAGGCCGCTGGAGAGGCGCGGGGAACCACATGAATATGCGGATGCCCAGTCCCACCCCCTGCTATGACAGGCAGCCAATGACAGAAGCCATTGTGGCTGGCCATGGTAGAACTGACCCAGACCAGATGAGGTCATGGTGGGTCATAAAAAATGTTATAGTCCGCTGTGGACCACTTTGGCCCAGTTCAGTTCTAGGATCATGACTCCATCGGGCAAACGGTAGCCCGGACTGTAACCCTGGAGGTCTCTGTGATTGCAGCCCAGGCTCACCACTGACATGCCCGGAAGCAATCCTGGGTGAACATCTGGTGGCACAGCAAGAAATAAGTTGGCCACCATCACGTTTGTTAACACCCATTGTCTTATGAGGAAAGTTTGAAGGAACTGGGTATGTTTGCCTATCAAAGAGAAAATGAAGGGAAGGCATGATAGCAGTCTTCAAATACCTAAAGGGTTGCAAAGGAACAAGCTGTCTTAGGAGGTTGTAGGCTCTCACTGGAGTTTTTCAAACAGCGGCTGGATATCCATCTGTTGAAGATGTTGTAGCTGTAGTCATCCTGCATCCAAGCAGGGGCTGGACTAGATGACCCTTGAAGTTCCTTCCAATTCTAGGATCATGATTCCATCCGCAACTGGCAGCAGCACTCACGGTTTGTGAATTCCTATTTTAGGGGTATCCTCCTCCTGTCTCCAACAGGCAGGCTTGGCTCTGCATTCTCCATGAGACAGCAGGGGTAAGCAGGAGGGACTCAGGAAAAGTGAGAAGAGAAAGAAGCAGAACAAGCCCTCTGGAGCGGGAGATCAGCACAAAGGAAGCTGCTTGATCAATGCAAAGACATGTCACTGGCAGCCAAAGGGCATAGGGTTTGCCAGTGTACCAGAGGACTGTCACAGGGGTGGGGGCTAGGGGCAAGCATCAGCCCACCCCCCAGGTGGGACACCCCAAAAAATGAAAGCCCCAAAACAAAATGCAACTGAAGTGGTTTTTGAAATAATAATGTAAAATTGACTCACATTCTGTAACAGAAACAGTTCAGAGGGATGATTTTTCTGAAATAAAAAAAGCTTATGCTTTGAAAGTAGTTTTGGCCAACTGTTTCCACATTCATCTGTGCAAAAGGAGATTCGCCTGGGAGTGGCTGTTGCTTGCTCATTGGGGAAACTCCTGTAAGGGTGAAGGCCAATTCAAAACCCTCTCCCCTCCTCCCTCCCCCTCCTTCCCTTCATTTGAGGCCCACTCTGTGCGCTTATACTCCCCTCTACACCTTCGGGTTGCTGTCATCTACCGCCCCCCGGGTTCCCTCTCCTCTTTCCTCCCGGACTTTGAATCCTGGCTCACCTTCTTCCTCTCCGATGATATCCCCACTCTTATCCTTGGTGATTTCAACATTCACGTTGACACGCCCTCCGCCCCCTCTGTTTCCCGCTTTCTCTCTCTCGCTTCCTCCTTTAATCTCCGACTCTGGACCGACTCCCCCACTCATACTGACGGCCATTCCCTCGACCTCGTCTTCACTCGAAACTGTTCTCTAACTGACCTCTCCTTTGACCCCTTCCCTAGTTCTGATCACTTCCTCGGCTCCTTCAGCCTTTCCCACCGACCCCCCTCCGCCTCCCCCTCTATGCGCCCCTTCCGCAATATGCAGGCCCTTACTCCCTCGGAGTTTGCCGCACATCTTTCCCCCCTTCTCCCCCCCGTTTTCGCCTCCTCCTCCCCTGACTCTGCTGTCTCTGCTCTCAACGCTTCTCTCTCCTCGACCCTTGACTCTCTTGCCCCCCCCTCTGCTCGCCCCGTCCGCCCCCTCGACCCCCGCCCCTGGCTTACCCCTGCCATCCGCTACCTCCGCTCCTGCGCCCGGGCTGCCGAACGCCTCTGGCGCAAATCCCGCTCCCTCCCTGACTTCCTCCATTACAAATTCTCCCTCTCCTCCCTCTCCTCGGCTATCTCCCTAGCTAGGCAGCGCTATTATGCCTCTAGGATCGAATCTTTCTCCCGCGACCCTCGCCGCCTTTTCTCTACTTTCGACTCCCTTCTCAAACCCCCCTGCCCTCCCCCGCCCTCTTCCCTTGCTGCTCGGGATCTTGCGTCGTTCTTCACCTCCAAGATTGACAAGATCCGTCGGGATATTGCCTCCCGCCCCCCTCCGCCCCCCGCTCCCCTCCCGCCCCCTCCCCCGCCCCCCTCCCTCCTCGCATCCTTCCCTCCTGCCTCTCTCCAGGAAATCTCTGCTCTTCTCTCTTCATCCAACCCCTCCACCTGCCCCCTTGACCCGATCCCCTCCCGCCTCCTGACCTCTATTGCTCCCACTGTCGCTCCCCCCCTTCTGCATGTTGTCAATCTCTCCCTTTCCACAGGCTCCTTCCCCTCTGCCTTCAAACATGCCACTGTCTCCCCCATCCTCAAAAAGCCTACCCTGGACCCTTTCGATCCCTCTAGTTACCGGCCGGTCTCCCTCCTTCCCTTTGCTTCGAAGCTCCTGGAACGTGTCGTCTACTCCCGCTGCCTGAACCTCCTCTCTGCCAACTCCTCCCTCGACCCTCTCCAGTCCGGCTTCCGCCCCCTCCACTCTACTGAAACTGCCCTGGCCAAGATCACCAATGATCTACTTGTCGCTAAATCGAAGCGCCACTACTCCGTTCTTGTCCTCCTTGACCTCTCTGCCGCCTTTGACACTGTCGACCACTCGCTCCTCTTGGACTCCCTTTACTCTTTGGGCTTCCGTGGCTCTGTCTTTGACTGGTTCTCCTCCTACCTCTCTGACCGCTCCTTTAATGTCTCCCTCCCCGAGTCGACCTCCCCCTCCCTTCCCCTCTCGGTTGGGGTTCCCCAAGGTTCTGTCCTTGGCCCTCTCCTCTTCTCTATCTACACCCGGTCCCTTGGTGAAATTATTGCCTCCCACGGGTTCCAATACCATCTCTATGCTGATGACACCCAACTCTATCTCTCTACCCCCTCTCTCTCCTCCTCTGTCCGCTCACGCCTCGTCGACTGCCTCTCTGATATCTCCGCCTGGATGTCCCGACGCCAACTCAAACTGAACATGGCCAAGACTGAACTCCTCATTTTTCCTCCCTCCCCCTCCTCTCCCTCTGACCTGACCGTCTGCATTGATGGGGTCACCATCCGTCCTGTTCTCCGTGCCCGCAGCTTGGGCTTCATTTTTGACACGCACCTCTCCTTTAAACCTTACATTGACTCTGTGGCCAAATCCTGCCGATTCGCTCTCCTCAACATTGCCCGCATTCGCCCCTTTCTATCTGTCTCCTCGGCCAAAATCCTTGTTCATGCCATGGTTATCTCTCGCCTCGACTACTGCAACCTCCTCCTTGCTGGCCTCCCTCGCTCCCACCTGTCCCCCCTTGTGGCGATCCAAAACTCTGCCGCCAAGGTCATTCACTCTGCCCGTCGCTTCGACCATGTGACGCCTCTCCTCCTCTCCCTTCACTGGCTCCCCCTTCCTGAACGTATCCTGTTCAAACTCCTGGTTTTCACGTTCAAATCGCTCCATGACCAAGCTCCCCCTTACCTCTCGGACCTAATCGCCCTACGCGCTCCTGCGCGCGCTCTCCGCTCTTCCGCTGTCCCCTCCCTCGCTCTCCCTCGCTTCTCCTGCTCGCCCAACCGCCTTCGTCCCTTCTCCCTCGCTGCCCCGCATGCCTGGAACTCCCTCCCTGCCGACGTCCGCCTCGCCTCCTCCCTCCGCTCCTTCAAATCCCTCCTCAAGACCCACCTTTTCCATGCTGCCTTTCCCAATGCCCTCTAGTCTTTCCCCTTGCTCTTACTGTCAGCCCTCCTCTGCTGACTGCTGCTACCGACCACCTTGTAACCAAGCCAAGTACACGCACCTGAGACTTCGCATCCGCCTGAATGTTTGTTTGTCTTCTCCCATGTCTCTCCCGCTGTCCCCTCTCCTTGTCTCCCCCTCCTTGTCTTTTAGATTGTAAGCCACAGGTAGGGACCGCATCTGATTGTATGTTCTGTACAGCGCCAGGTTGCAACTGGCGCTTTATAAATGTTTAATAATAATAATAATAATAATAAGGCACACCCAGCCTTGCTGAATTGGCAGAATGGAGAGGGGTCCCAGTAGGATTCTGAGGACTCTGGATGCTTCTCAGAGCAAACTTTATGTTTTTAAAGTTTTATTGTTGTTGTAAGCCACCCCGAGACGCTGTGCGGGAAGGGTGGGGTATTAAATTTGTTTAATAAATATAACAATTTATACTCATTCAATAAAAATCAACCAGAGTAGGGTTTTGAACTCAAATTCCCAAACTTTGCATTCAACACCATAGTCCAGTGAGCTCATCAATGGTGCTAACAGGGGATAATAAGGGAGAACCTGCCCAAGCATGATGTAAATGTCCATCTATGGTGTTTGTCTTCTTGAGGAAGGTTAGCTGGACCTGTGTCCTCCGTTTCCGTTGTGTGTGCATGTAAGGTGTTAGCAGTTTCCTGGGCTACACTAGTCACTGATTCAGCCAGTACAAGAGAGATTTTTCAAATACACCCTGTGCTGAAAAATGAAATGTCACCTGTACGAGACCTAGTGGGGCAACGTCCCTGCCCGTAACCCAGTCCTGCATGAGGCTTTGCAGGGGGCGTGAGGAAAATGGTGTTCAATCGTAGCAAGTCTCTGTGGCCTTTAATTAGTGACTGTGGAGACAGTGACATGGCAACAATCTAATGCAAGTATAAGCAGCTCCTACCTCTTGACCCCCCAAAGCTTCACTCACTCACTCCCCCTCAGAAATGGCAGTGGTTCTGCCTGGGACAATTCAGATGCTGGTGGCAACAACTCAGTGCAGGTGGCAACTCCCTCTTTAAAATTGCCCCCCTCAGTCCACAAAGACACATCCAGCTATCACTGCAAGAACCTCCTCCTCTTTCCCCCAGTTTCTCAGCACAGTACACTCCCACGGCTTTCTGTCTGGATTCCCCATCTTTGCCAGTCAGGGTCTCCTGGTGGCTTAAGATCCTTGAACACCCTTTCCTGGAACTTCCCTGACCCTCCTCAGCTAAACCAGGTTCTTTCAGGACATTTGATCCCAACATAGTTCCCAAGGCTTCTGCATCAGTGGTGTCAGACTTCCTGCCTTATAATTTCCCCATGCATCCTCTCATCATTCCTTAAATAAAACCCTTGCACATACTGGCCACTTTCCAGGCTCCGAAAATCCCAGGGCAGGTTGGGCTACAGCACACTAGGAAAGTGCTTGGGATAGAATGTGCCTCTGAGGTAAATTTGGGGGGGGTGTTAAAAAGGTACAAGTGACAATTTGGCACTGAACTCTCATTTGAGGCTTTCAAAATCTAACTCAAAACCTGAGTTTGAATGTGAGATTTAAGGTGTATACAGTTCCCCTCCTGCCCCTACTTCTAATAATAGCATTCCAGTCAAACACCACAGCAGCCCCATTTTTAAAAAGGGATTTTAATGTATTTTGTGTTGTTAATACTGTAAGCTGCCCTGACCCATAGGGGAAGGGACCTAAAGCAAAGCACATGAGTCTGCAACTTCTCAACCCCATGAATGTTGTAGCGGGGGGGGTGGGGGTGGGTGGGTGTCCCACAGGGCCACACGGGGCCCTGGGGGCTATGGAGAATTAGCTCTCTCCCTGCTATGCCGTCCCAGCCTACAGCATCAGCTGAACCTCCTCCTTCCAGGCATGGGGTACCCTCTCAGGACACCCCCCACAGTCCAGAGGGTCTTTTCTTATAGTCCTTTCTTGGAACACCACCTGTGTCCAGTGTACCTGGGGCTGCCTGCTCATCCGCCTTCACCCTACGGGCCCAGGTCCCTTTCTCTCAGGCCTTGGAATAACTCAATCACAAGTCCCAAAGTCCCTTCAGCAAGGCCTTACAACCCCAGGCTCTGGCCAAGCCTCCCCCAGCCAAGAGGCTCCCTTCCTCAGCACAACCTCTCCCTTGCCTGGGTCTCTCTGGTTCTCCAGCCTCAGCACCTTAGAAAGCATAGACAAGGCAGGCTTGTTCAGAACAATTGCTCCCTCACCTTCCTGGCTGAGACTGCCTAAGTCTCTCCTTTAATACAGCCAGAGTAGGCGTGGCCAGGCTGCCTCTCTCAGCCTTAAAGGGCCAGTAACCTGCCCTCTGTCACAGGGGTTTCTCAGCCTGTATCCCCTCAGGCTGACCCCCCAGCGCTGAGGTTCGATCTGCCACACCCCTTGTGTGTACCCAGCCCTCTGGCTGGTGCCCACAACCCCCTTCTTAAAGGGGTAGTAGCCCCCTGGACTGCTCTCTGCTACAAATGTACTCTTGTCTTTCCTGATGTTTGCCTCTCCCCTGTATCTCCCTCCCGTGTCTCTCAGTGTTAGGGTGGGATGGGGTAAGAGGGGAAAGATAAGGAAAGGAGGGATAGGGTTGAGTCCTTGACAGGTCTCCACTCTCTGGCGATACCACAGGGTAGGTAATTCCCTTAGGATCTTGTATGGGCTTTCTCTCAACTCCTGAGGATGAGGATCCCAGGTTTCCCCCAGGGGTGGCGAGAGGAGGAAGGGAAGGAAAGGGGGAAGGGAAAGAGGCTAGAACTAGCGCTCAGGGAAGAGGAAGGGGGGGGAAGGGAGTAAGGAACCAAGGTAAGTGAGGGAAAAACTAAGCAGGAGGACAAGGTACACACACCCAACTGGAGCGAGAACACTGGAAAGTAAGTAGGGAGACAACCGCACTAGCAAGGATTTCCCAAGGGGGAATAAACTGAAACAAGGCACGCGGCTCGAGGAAAAACAATGAGCAAGGTAAGGGTCCAGTCTCTCAAATGATTACTGGCAGGGATCTGCGGCCCTGCCGGCACTTTTATACTAACAGGCCAGGCGTGGGCACTTAGGCTGGAGTCATGGTTCCACCCCCCAGCATCCCACGCTGCCCTGCCAGTCTTACGCTGTGTCTGGGCGGGGCCAGCGCACGAGCCCCAACTGGAGGAGTCGCAGGCTGCGGTGGCTGCCTTGGCAGTCTCACGCCCTGTTTGGGCAGACCTGGGTCTGATGGCCCTGCGGCAAGTTTCTGCAGGCTCTGCACTGGGCCTGCCGCTTCTCCATTGCCTGCAGCTGGGGTGTTGCCCATGATGTGTCCCTCTGGTTGCCTAGCAACCCGCTGCTCACTGTTTTGCCTGCACAAGCTGCAGCGTGGCATGACACTCAGATTGTAAGCCATTTAGGGGTAGGGACTTGTCTCTGACTGTGGATTGTACAGTGCCAGGTACGTTGCTGGCACTATATAAATAATAATAAATAATAATAAGTGTGTGTAGAAATTTAAATAAATAAACTACAGCCAGCTAGACACAACAAAGTCAGGAAAAAATGGCCCCTTATTCCAGATATTATTTTTGCCAATAGAAGCAAGGTTTAGTCTAGTGTAGTGACTTCTGTGAGAACCCCCTTATCAAAGTTATGCCAGGGTTGGTTCATGTTCCTACAGTGATTCGAGCTTTGTTGTGCTGCACGTACAGAAATACACCACCATTAGGGATTAACGCAGCTATGAAGATTAACTGGGCCCAATAGGGACCTTCCTCTTCATGGCCATCACTGGGGGACTGAATACAGGGCATCCAGAGCCAATAGGAGCACCACCTCTGTAGGGTGAAATAAAGGACTGGGCCTTCTCACCAGGAGCTGTGCCTCTCAGGGCAGTGCCCCCTGACTGACTGGGCTCATTAAGGCCATGCGGAGGGGCAGTAATAGCTAAGTGCCTACAGCAAAGCAGGTGTTGGTCCCTGTCAGCACTGCAGCCATCTCTGGGGGGATGGAACAGGATGCTTGCAAAGTGCACATGCTGGCTGCAAGTTCAGTGGACCCCTTTCTCCCCATAGATGGGCTGCGGTGCCAGTGAGGACTGAGGCCTTGTGCAGCTGCAACCAGTCTACACTGAGCACATGCTGGGTGGTAGCCATACCTGTGTTATATTTTATAGTTTGTTAAAGATGACACCAGCAGAAGGAGTTTCATAATAAGTGAAGGCTTACTTACAACTTGAGCCAACTATATACAGAAGAGTTCCATCTCTTCCATCTTAACGTCTCTGTCAGACAACTTTCCTCCCAGCTCTCCATACCTGTTTCTGGCTGTAGCCCCCTAGCGTACACACTGATCCCCTCAGTTCTAGCCTATAGATACTTTCAGGTAACACCCACTTAAAGGGATAGTAGCCCACAACAGCCAGCAGGTGCACGGGGGTCCATGAGAAAGTAGGAGGACTGACAGAGGTTCATTGGTCCAAAAAGGCAAGGAAGCCTTGACCTCTGGCTCACACAGCACACACTGAGCTGGGGATCTAGCAGGAGTCTCCAGTCCGTTTCATGAGTTGCTGCAGCCAGCACACAAGTCCCATGGAGACAGTATTCTACAGACCACCTGGTGCTTCTGGCAATGACTCTGGAATTCCAGAGCCTTCCCCCTGCTGCACTCTGGGCCCTTAATGTGCCACAGGTTCCTCAGAACAAGCCTGAGCCCTGCTTGTAACTCAACCAACCTGGGACCTGATTCTTCTCCAGGCCTCACTCCCAGGAGTTCTTCTCTCTGTGTCTTGTTCCTGGTGGGTGCAGTTCCTGGGCCTAGGGGCAGGGCTGCTAGGGGCTTTGATACAATCTTCTGGGTGCTCAGGTAAGACAAGGTAGGGAGGGCTTATGCTCTGAACAACCCCATGCCAAGATGCACCTGCTGGGAATTATTTATTTCTTTTTTATTTATTTGAATTTATAGGCCACCCCTCCTGCTCCTGCAGCTCAGGGCGGCTCACAGCATATTAAAAACATAAAAATATAAGCAACAACACTAAAAGATACAAAAGTACCAACCCCCCATTAAAACAGCAATTATGGGTATGAAAAGGAGCCTCCTTGCCTAAGACCCCCTGTGGCTGCTCAGGGGCTAGTACCACGCACACAGGCTCCTCTCATGGGGTTGGGAGCTGCAGCCTGGGCAAGACCTGGTGTTCTACAGTCATCCTGAGGGTGGCACTGTGAGCCTGTGTCTCTGCACCAGGCCCTGACATTGGATACGGCAGAGGAATGAGTCAAGCAGCCCCGAGAGCAGTGGGCACTGGGAGAGGGGTCAGATCAAGTGGAGGAACCTGTAAGACCCCCCTGGAGCCTCTGGCTGCTGCTGTGCTGAGGATTCAGTCCATGTGCCTGCTAGGGACCTGAGGAATAATGTAAGCAGGGTGGAGGCAGCACTGCTTCCCAGTCAGTGGAGAGAGTGTGGTTGTTGCCGTGTTAGTCCTCAAAAATAATAGATGAATACAAAGTTGTTCAAACTTTTATTGAACCAGTTTCTGTTGCTGAAAGTGTGCAATCTCTTGGTAGAGCTCTTCTTCAGGCAATAACTGACTTAATCTGACTTATTACCAGCCTGAAGAAGAGTCCTGTACGGTTTGAAAGCTTGCACACTCTCACCAACAGAAGCTGATCCAGTGAAAGAGACCACCTGAACTACATTGTCCCAAACAGCAGGGCACACAGCACTGTGTGCAGGACACTTGCTGTAGGAGCCAGGGCTTGTCCACTCATCAGCAGAACAAGGACTGTTCCTGAGGCCATGGTCACTTGGGGTTAATGATCCTACTGCGAAGAAAGAAAACTCACAGTTGCTGCCAGTGCTCATGCCCCAGTTCATAAAAGTTTAGTGTTTTCCCTGCTGCTTTATTCGCCTCCTTGTTCCCCTTCCCTCAAGAAACTGAATGCCCTGGTGCTGAGCGGGGTGATGAGAAAGGCCCATGAGGAGATGAGGCTCTGGGAGCCAGAGCAGAACTGGTGAGTTTGCTATGTCCTACTCTGGCACTCACAGCTGTACCCACTCCAGCCTGCTTCAACGAGGCCATTTGAGTCAGGGCTGTGATGCCTAGTGGTTTAAGTATTATAGGCTAGGCCCCCAAACATCATGAGAATGGCTTAGGAATCATCAGGCTGAAACATTAAATGGTTTGGTTTTTATTAATCCGTTAGTTTCCAAGCTGTCAGGGCAACTTGCTGTTGTCACAGTCTCAGCAGCCAAGAGGGCTAGAAACTGAAAAAGAAAGCTAAGATGCTCATGATTTCAGCAGCCAAGACTTTAAGAAAATAGCTAAAATAAAACTGCAAGACTTGCAGTGAAATTGTGAGTTTCCTCTCCCCCACTCCATCCCCCTGCCAACTCTTCATTACCAAGTAGTTTCAAGGATTGGGAGGAAGCTCTTGCAAGGATGGAAAGCCTGCTGCACCCCTAAAGTTCAGGGCTCAAGAAGCTTCTCCCACTTGTTTTACCTTATGGACCCAGCTGAGTTAACATAGCTCATTCATTTCTGTATGTTCTAGACCTCACAAGCAAGGTGCCTAGAATTCGTGCCTCTGTGGGTGTTTTTAAATGAGACGCATCCACACATGGCCCCCCACTGGCCGCTATGATTGACACCTATGTATATTTTCCAGGCCACTTATGAAAAATGCATGTTGTAGGGCCTGTATTGGCACCTATGGCACCAATGCAAGCCCTGTAACATGTATTTTCCATAAGTGGCCTGAAAAAATATACATTGGTGGCAACCCTACTATGCACGTCCAGCTGTTAGTTTGAGGTTGGTCCCTGGGGAAGTGCACTCTCATGACCCACGCACCGGCCACCTGTGGCCAGGCATGGAGAACGTCTGAAAAATCCAGAGTTCCCTGTGTGGACCAGGGTGGCCACCTCTATGGACAGGGCAGCCATGCTGGGAGACACTTGTCTGAAACCCTCCCTACGATCCTTGCATGTGTGGGTGTCCCACTGCCATGCCACACACCAACCATGGACCCCCCACCCTGCAAACCTTGCTCATTTTAAAACATCCTCAGATAGGAGTAGGAAGGAGCTTGGGCTATTAGCAGGAAGGAAGCCCAAGGGCCTTTTGAAATTTATTTGGTGCATGTGTGGGTCAGTAGTGCCTGGGAGCGGGCTCAGGATTAAGTTCTAAATCCCAGACAAAACAGTTCCTCATGGTGAAATTAAAGAAGAGGGAGGTCAGGAATTTATAGAGAAACATCCTTCCAGCAACATTATCCAAAATAACAGCCAGGAAATCCAGGCTCAGTGTCAGATAGACGCTGTGAGATTCTGATCAGGAAGGAAACTGCCGATCCACCCGCAGCTCTTTGGTGTGGGAGAAGGGGGCTGTGCAGGCGAACTGTGGGCTTCGGCAGCCACCGGGGCCATTTAAACCCCTCAGACTGGAGGGGTGAGCCCCCTGAATGAGGCACAGAAGGTATTCTGAGGGAGTGCAAGAAGGATCCAGTGGGCAGACACCTAGCTCCGCACTCTCACTGAGCTAGGGGGAATCTCCAAACTAATGAGGCTGCAAGGGGGAGAGAGGGGGTAAGCGATAGGCAGGTGGGAAGGGAGAGAGAAGAGAGGGTATGTTTGTGTGGTATGTGTTGGAGGGAGGGGCCTCACCTACCACAGACAAGAAGAAGGGAGGGTGTGGTTCAGTTTGAGAACTGCTGGTTTTAATGCACCTTGTGACTGTCCATAGGTTGGAAAACTGGACTGAAAATAACAAATGAAATTAATCCAAAATAAATGTAAAATGCATTTAGGGAAGAAAAAATATATATAAGATGAGAGATACCTGACTTGGCAGCAGCAGCACATGTATAAAGGATCTAGGGATTGTGGTTGATCACAAATTGAACATGACTCAGTTATTTATTTTTTATTTATTTATTTCATTATATTTATATGCCACCTCCCATGCCTACGGCATCTCGGGGCAACTTCCAACATAGAACAAAACAATTTTTAAACATAAAAAAACTACAATATCATCGTTAAAACAGATTTAAAACACCCCGCACAAAAATTAACCCCCACCGCCCCCCACCCTCCCCTCCGAAGGCCTGGGCGAACAGCCAGGTCTTACAGACACGTCGAAAGGCCAACAGGACCAGGACCAGGACCAGGCGAGCCTCCTCCGGGAGGGAATTCCATAACCGCGGCCTAGCCACCGAGAACGCCCTCTCCATTGTGGCCCCCCGCCTTACACGGGGGACCTCCAGAAAGGCACCCCCAGTGGACCGAAGGAATCGCTCTGAGGTGCGGAGGGCGAGGCAGTCCCCGAGATATTAGGGGCCCAGACCGTGCAGGGCTTTGGAAATCAATACTAACAACTTGAATCTGGCTCAGTACGCTATAGGCAGCCAGTGCAGAGCGTGGAGCACCGGTGTTATGTGCTCACGTCGCCCCGTCCCCGTCAGGAGACGGGCCGCCGCATTCTGCACCAGCTGCAGCCTCCGAACCAGAAACAAGGGAAGCCCCACGTAGA
>QEPC01006420.1:217188-227454 GCA_003113815.1 Sphenodon punctatus
GGAATTGAAGGTGAGATATAATGCCTCCACGAAAGAAGCTACCCCACTAACACTTTGTTCACACTTACTTCAGGAGTAGTAATCCCTACTTTCCTTTAACCTACCTTCCCATGTTCAGACCAACACAATATTTAAAGCTAAAAGGGACTGTGGAGGGGGCGGGGGCACATATGTCTGAATAAAGAGTATGTTCTCTGGAGTAGCTTCGTACTTGTATATGTACGAAGTCACTTATCAACCATTGTTTACATGACCCTGCACGGTAGTTGCTGCAGTGCAATATTATTTGCGCTGCAGCAAGTACCCTGGGCCAGCCAGGGAGCCCCACCATCTTTATGGGTCTTTTTAGACAAGTGGGATTTTAAACCCGCGGCTCTTGGACACCTGCGTGGGGGAGCTTTAGACGCTCCTCCGTGAATCGGAAGTCGCCCGGGCACCAATAGAAACAGCGGCGCCAGGCAACTCCCAGGTGTTTTGAGACACGGCACAGTAATACCTACGCCGTGTCTCAAAACACCCGGGAGTTGCCTGGCGCCATTGTTTCTAATGGCGCCCGGGCGACTTCCAGTTTACAGAGGAGCATCTAAAGCCTCCCCCCACCCCCACATGCAGGTGTTCAAGAGTTTTAAAATCCTGCTTGTCTAAAAAGGCCCTATGATAGTGCTGCCTCACCTCCCTCACCCCATGCTGTTGTCCCTGCCACTGCTGCAGTGCGGGGTGGTGAGGGGGTGCATGCATGCACACTGAGGCTGAGGTTCGGAGCATCCAGGAGAGAAGCACTGTTTTCTACACAGGTGAGGAGCTTGGGCTGCTGCAGGGAAAAGAAGGTTAATGTTAGCTGTGCTGAGAACCCCAGAGGTTTGAAAAACATGAGTTGGGCCTCCAGAATCATGCAATTGGGTTAATAATTCCTGAGCTTTCACAATCAATGTCTTTGTTTCTGAGCCTTGGGAGTCCCGCTGCAGTGAGATTTTCAGGCTTTTCTCTCCATCCACGAGTTAAAAATTACCATTTTTAGATGTGAATCAATTTGCTGATTACTTTTTATTTGTGCGATATAAGTGGTCTTAGAATCTCACACGTTTGCAAGTGAAAAGCCTCCAACTTGAACCCCTTTAAAGCCATGCCGACCCTTGACCCCACCCCCTCCCAGGAAGCACCAGGCGAACCCTCCTATAACCCCCCTCCACTGGGAGGATTTGGCTTTGCAAAGGTTTAGGGTTTTTTGAGGGGGTAGTGCGGCACAACGCTCACCTCAACACCGTTCTTCACATCACGAACACCATGTGCACATGAAATGGCCACTTCTAACAGTCTGCACATACATGGGCATCTGCATTCCCGGGGTTTGCTAAATCCCCATTTCAAGGCTTCTGTAAATCCGCATCATTTGTTTACACATTAAATCCAGATTTAAACCCACGAATTTCTAAATCTGGTTTTGTTAAACCCCGATGCCAGGTTTTTACAAAACCGGATTTAGATCCTGAAATTTTCACATTAAACGCACGAACGGTGTTTAATCATGCAGTCTACTCACGCATTTGTAATGTGCAAATTTCATCTCTTTTTAAAATTGCCGATCCTTTAAAAAAAATTGTTTAAAAAACAACCAACCTACAGTTTCATATGGCTTTATTGAAAGTTTTGTGTTGCTGCTGTTGCTCCGTGTGGCCCAGAGACCTGCTGCTAATGCACCCATGTGAAGTCTGGCCATTTTATAGATGCCACTTACCCTCTGGGGGTAGCATGAATGGATGGAGTAGCCCTGGGCATGGCTGTCCAACCAGAAGAGAGGCATCTGGCCATCTTATCCACATCAGCAGGACTATGGAAAGTGTGTCTGTGGACACACACACACACACACCATTTTATACTAATTTGCTGGGTGGTCCGAACATCACATTTCCCTTTTGATATGCAGGACACTGAAGATGAGAGAGAGGAACTTTCCCACAGCTCCCCAGTGACGCCAAAATTTGAATGCAGGGCCCGACTCCCAGCCATGGCCAGGATGCTATCCACTGAAGCACCCTGGTGTGTGCTGGATAGGGCTGAAATGAAAATTTTGACTGAATTCCATTTTCAATAGAATCCGATCATTTAGATTGATCTGGCAAAACACAAACCAGAATGCAGTCCGATTCCCATTTCACTGGATTGATTGGAAAAATTTCACCGCCTAGTGCGCACGTCGCATACACAAAACGGTAGCCACTGTACACATACGCAGTACGGTGCATGTATACAATGGCAAAATCTTCCGATTGGAATTTCAATCAGAATTTTGCTGCATATATTTAATCTGCTGTTCTGAAAACACAGAAAACGGAAGGGATGTTTCAATCCAGCCCTAGTGTTGGAAGCTTTAGAAAAATATGCTTGTAGCTCTGCTCTCCAGCAAGCTGTGGACTTGGAGACTCCATGGAATTTGTTTATTTTTATTTATTCCAATTTTTACCCTTCCCTTCCCAGATGACTCAGGGTGGCTAACAAAACAAGTAAAAATACATAAAACAGCATAAAATCACAACCCCCAACCTTTCCCCTCACCCTCCCTAACCAAACCCCTATTCCCTACCCCTGCCTGCCAAATGCCTGAACAAATAAAAAGGTCTTACACCACCTCTGTGTTTGGCTTCCTTTAAACAGACACAGACTGTGAGGCTTCTCAACAACAGAACTTTATTTGAGTCTCAACAGTCCATGCAAGCCTGATGCATTAACTGCTTTCCTAGCAATAGCCTTTGCAGGTCTGCCTCTGACCTCAAACAACTAGTATAGCTACACAGGACGATACATAGCTCAGACCTCTGAAGGTCTTTGCTGCAGCTCCCCCTTGTGGATGGGAAGCTCTCTATCGTAAAACTCTGGAAGATGCCCAGACTCGGGCTCAACCAAAGGGGAAGGGGGATGGATGGGCAGGAATCCCAGGCCCCGCCCCAGCTCCGTTCTGGGGGGGCACACATACAGCTAACGGGTGCCCGACCGAGCTAACCGAACCCGTATCCCACAGATCCGCTGCCCCGGCAGCCGGCCCAGCCACAAGAGGGACCGGTGCTGCCCTCCCAGAGGATGCGGGAGCACAGGACACGTAAGGCCCCCAGCAGGAGGACCTGGCAGAGGAGATTATGTGGACTAGCACAGAGCAGGGAGAGGCGATGATCACCGCAATTGACAGGATGGGGGTGGCTATCGGCAGGGTCGTAGAGCAGATGGAGGGACGGGACAGGCACCTCCTAGCCGAGATGCGGATGGAGAGGTGGCTGCAGAGACGGGACCACACATGGCAGATGGAGGCAATAGAATGGCTGACAGGGACCATCGACTGCTGGGCTGCAGAGCACTCCCTAAAGCTAGACCGGTCCCTTGAGATCAGCACCTCGCTGCTGTGACATGTGGGCATGATGAGTGCCTACATCGTGGCAGCAGCACCCCTGGGCACCATACTGGTTGCAGCCCCATACCCACCACCCATCCCACCACTGGTGCCCATCCCACAGCAGCAGCAGCAGTCCCGACCACAGGGCCCATGCATCCGTCTCTCCATCCTGCCGGGGCTAAGACAGCAACAGCCTCCCCGGCAGGTGCAGCAGCAGCAGGCAGTCCCGGGCCCGGTCCAGTTCCCAGCAGTGGCCACCGAGGAAAGCCAGGAGCTGTCACTGAGCCAGGAAGCGCTGGAGGGGGACAGCAGTGTGGGCAAGGGCAGCTCACAGACAACAGAGTAGCCCACACGGTGACGGAGAGGTCACCCCAGGAAGCAGGATGGGCCGGGGGCCAGGGGTAAAGGGAGGGGGAAATAGGGCACGGGGGCACTAAAGACAATAAAGACACCTTTATTCACAGTAACCGTCATGTCCGTAGGTTATTGCTACACATGCCGGGGACCCTGTGCTCAGCGGGTGAAGCCAGGGCACTTCTGGCCACAGGCATGCCAGGGGTCCCACTGCGGCAGAGTCTCCCCCCTGCTGGGGTTCCATTTTTGGGGGGGCAATGGAGACACACTCAGACGCACCCTGAAATTTCGCCCTTTTATTTTCCTTTCTTTCCCTGGCCTCCTCAGGGCTGTACATCTAGCCCTGCCAGGGAAAGTCCGGGGAGACACCCCCACCTTCAGGGGTCTCTGCTCCACTCTGGGGATGCAGCCCCACCTTCAGGGGTCTCTGCCCCACTCCAGGGAAGCAGCCCCAAGTCCCACTCTGTCCTGGGCTGTCTCCCCAGTCCTTGACTCCTTCCTGGAGTCACTAGAGCCCTCGGAGCCTGTGTCTCGCGGATGCCTACCTTTGCATCCCCATTAGCCTGGCCCCAGCAGCCCTTCCCCTGGGACTGCTTTCTTTTAGGAACTCAACTCTTTCGGGGACTCTAACCCCAGGTTAGGGGACTCTAACCCCACCTTTCTGTCTAGGGGACTCTAACCCCTGGTTAGGGGACTCTAACCCCACCTTTCTGTCTAGGGGACTCTAACCTCTGTCCTTTTAGGGAATTAGCTCTAGTTACGGGACTCTGACCCCTGGTTAGGGGACTCTAACCCCTCCTTTTAGGGGACTCTGACCCCTGGTTAGGGGACTCTAATCCCTCCTTTCTGTCTAGGTGATTCTAACCCCTTTCTCCAGGTTCTCATTACCCAGGGCCCTCCTGGCCTATCTATCGGGGTCCCTCCTCCGTTGCTCTCCTGGCGTGTGTGCAGGGCACCCCACTGGCCTCCCAACACCCCTTCTAGCTGGCCTCATCCACCTGGGAGGCTCTTTCAGTCATCCTCCCATAGCTCTAACTCCACCACTAGGATTATGACCCAAATGGCCACCATCCCGACTGGCACCCTCACCGGCGGCCCATCGGCTCCCAGGGGGGGTTCTATCTGTAACCCCATCTCCCTCACCGGGGTTCCCTGGTCCGTCTGGGTCACCCGCTCTCGGGTCCTTCTTAGATGCCTAGGGGCACGCACCGGTTGTCCACCGCACACCCGCCAGGGACGTGGTGGGGTCCCTCGACACCCCATTGGGGTCCCTCCTGGGCCACTCCAAAATGCCTGCATTCTCCACCACTGTGGCAGGGTCTACCCCCTGCTGGGGGTCCATTTTGGGGGGACGGCAGAGACACACCCAGACGCACTCCGAAATTTCACCCTTTTATTTTCCCTTCTTTCCCTGGCCTCCTCAGGGCCATACATCTAGCCCTGCCAGGGAAAGTCCGGGGACGCATCCCCACCTTCAGGGGTCTCTGCCCCACTCCAGGGATGCAGCCCCACCTTCAGGGGTCCATGTCCCACTCCGGGGACGCAGCCCCACCTTCGGGGGTCTCTGCCCCACTCCAGGGATGCAGCCCCACTGGGGATGCAGCCCTGTGTCCCACTCTGTCATGGGCTGTCTCCCCAGTCCTTGAGTCCTTCCTGGAGTCACTAGAGCCCTCGGAGTCTGTGTCTCGCGGATGCTTCCACCTCCGAGGAGCTAAGGAGGCGTCCCCGCTGCCTGTCAGTCCTTCTAGGCACACTCCCAGTTCTCCCTGTGGATCCCTCATCCCACGGCTCCCAGCCCTGAACAATGTTCAGGCTCCCGTGCCTGAACATTGGCACGGAACCCTCCAACATAGCCCCTTGTTTCCTTGGGCCGTATCCCTAAATTGTTGAGGAGTCATATAATACCGCATAACCATTTTGATTTGTGTCTCTTTTGCTTCTAAAGAGCCAGCACAATGGTTCATATGATGTATTATTTTTGATTTAGTGATTTTGTTGAACTGTCTGTTGAGATCTTTTCTCCATTTCTTTATATAGCTTGGTTCTTTTGAGTACCACAACATTTTTAGTTCATTATATATTCTAGTCACCCCCTGTTGGGTGCTACTGCTGTCTCAAACAGAATTTCTTCTATTACGTGGGGATCCCTTCCAAAATGTTTGTTTTTGTCTGTTACTGTAAAAGCACTCCTCAGTTGCATGTTCTGGAAGGTATTTATTTTATGGTGCAGTTTAGTTTCTAAGATATCTTGGGTAATAAACTTGTGGTCTCCAAACAGTTGTTCTGCTCTCGTGATCTGTTTCTGCTTGAGTTAGTCCCTTAATTTGCAGGCCAAATTATTACTTTTTATAATTTTTAAATCAATTGGACAGAAGAGGAATGCAACATTCAACCATTTGATCTTTTTAATCACTTGTTTCCAATTTTGCCATGCCTCCGAAGCGAAAGGGTGCTCTTTCCACAGTTGTCCTACAATGGGAAGTTCATCTAAAAGAGCATTTCTGAAATTGTCACGTTTTAGGACCAAAAGTTCTTGCTCCACCCATTTACTGTTAGGTGAATTGTGGAACCCAGCTTTTAAGTGCACTTAATGAAGCTGCTTAATATCTGGTAGATTTAGGGACCCATTTCTAAACTTTTCTCTGCAGTACATTTGTAGATGTACTCAATTCCTAATGGACTAAAACCAGAGACAGTTAAAATGTTAGTTGCATTGCCATTTATAATTTGATGTAGTTTGTGTCTTTGCGTAAAATATGTCATGATGTTAAATTGAACCGCTTGTTGATAAGACAGGTATGTACATTGATCTTGCCTACAGTGTTTACTTGTGATATTAAACATGTTGTTGAGGGGGTTGGTGTTTTTTGTTTTGTTTTGTTTTGTTTTTCAAAAGACTTTTTAAAATGCTTAGAGTTTAGCATGTGCCAAAGTGTTTCCCTGGGCTCTCTGCTGGGTAGTGTCCCACACAATGACTGCTAGGGAGGATGTCCTGCTCCTCTGTCTGCAAAGACAGTCTGTCTGCTCAGTAGCACTGGGGTAGGCTAACTCCTTCCTTTCCAGTCTTATCTTGAGGGCAATCCCTGTAGCCCTGATTATTTTGCTTCCTTGGGCAAACTGCTCCCCTCCCCTGCAGATCAAGTCCCAGCACTCTGATCAGTGTGGAGCAGAAGTCCAGGGGATGATCCCCTCTTGGGCATCTCTAAGGAGGTGTGTGTGACTTTCCTATCCCTGGTCCCCCAGGACACCCCAAGAGTCACAGTGGTTGTGGTTCCTACATGTCTTCCCAGAAGGTTGCTTCCCTGTCGAGCGGGCAGGCTAACCTGGCTTCTCTACTGAGCATGCTAAATAGTTCAAATCCCCTCCCAAGAGCAACTGATGCTTATTTGGAAGCCTCCTGCATTCTTTACAGTGCAGGCAGCCACAGCTGGGATTCAGACAAAGCCCCAGAATCTCCTGATGAGTGATACAGAATGAAGGCCTTCCCGTGAGAAGTGTCTGCCCTCAGTGTTCAATCCCCATTCCGGATCTGGCAGGCACTCCCGTGGCTTCACCAGGAGGACACTGGCACCACACACCTATCCCTGTGGAAGCCAAGTCATTGCTCTTGCTGTCCCATGATTGTGAAGGTTGTGCAGCTTTCGTGTGCATCTTTCATAACAGGATAGCTGGTCGCTCGGAAACCTTAGGAGTGGAGAGAACTGAGGCTGCTTTAACATTTGTCTCTGAACAGATTGGCTGCCAAGTGCTAGAAACTGGGGATGTTGGGCTGGAGAGCCCCTGTCTCTTTGAGCATTGAAGGAAGGCTCAGATGTGATGCCAGTAGCAGTGCTTCCTGCGTGGCATAATTCCCTCACTCCCCCACATCCTGGGAGCATTTGCCGTGGCCAGTCCCTTCCTAGGTGTTTACAGCTATTATTACTATTTTTAGTATCTTAGCACCTGGGGCCCTGAAGCAAATTCAGGGCCTCATTGTACCAGGCAATTAACTACTCCAGAGTTAAACTAGTGGCAAAGCCAGGACTAGCACACACATCTCTTGGTGCCAGGCTGCTCTGTTTGCTGGGTTTCACTCAGGCATTTGGAGAAGTGGGCATTTGTGGTGTGTGTAATGGGGAGGGTTGTTTTGTGTATTTTTTTGCTGGGGCATGTGGAAAGGGAACAGTCTGTGCTATGTATGTATGGTGGGGAAGGGGATGTTGCTGGGGTATATGGGAAGGGGGTTGCCTGTGTTTTTGTGCTCGGGATGTAGGGTTGGGGTATTATTTATTGCCTGATTTTCCAGATGAAGTATATGTGTATTTTTTTTTCCACATGAGTGTTGCTAAGGTAGTATAGGTTTGGGGGTGAAGGAAGAGTGTTTATTGCTGGGTGACTGCTTCCTGTGAAGCAAAATTGCATTTAAAAACTTTGCATAATTATGTAAATGAAGTAGTTATACAAACTTTATGCCATCTTAAACTTGCAGAATTTGACTTTGCAGGTTGCAGAATTAAGGATTTTTATTGCAGTGAACACAGGTCCCTGGGACTGCACCAACCTACCCAAGTACTAAGGTTTGTGTCCCTTAGTACTTGGGACACAAACCCTTCAGCTCATGCCCTTCTCTATTTAATAGGAACTGCAATTCGGGAGGGGGAGTGTCAAAGGTACAAATGGAGTCAGCATAAATGGGGGGCCATGGGTTTTGGATGAAGGAGGACAGGTGCGATGTCCCCTTAACCCCAAACTTAACAGGAACTGTTAGGGGTCATACCTCTCTCCCTCATCACCCTGTTTCTATATTACAGGTCAGGGTGCATGGCTTTGAGGACCCCCCCGACTGTAGTTGCTCCCCTGTGTCTGGCATTCCAGACCCTATGGATGTTCATGCTGTGTAGAGTGCTTAACTGTTCATTTGCAACCCCACCCAGTGGCTATTGGGGAAGCAGCAAGGTGAGAGAAGAGCAGCCTGTTGCTGTTCCCTTCTGCCAATGTCCAAGAGCTGCATGCTGCCTTTGTGCTCCAGGCACAAGGCCTGGAGAGTTATTATCACAAGCCCACGTGCTTTTTAAACCTACGTTCTGGGTGGGCATCTGAGAGGAGATCCTATTTCACCACCACCAACAGAATTCCCAGAAGCCAGCACTAAGGTCATCTTCCCTTTAGCATCTGGTAATCCTAGTCATTAATCAGAGGCTCCTAGGATAGGGTTTAGGACAGGAAGTGAAGGGGAATAGTGCAGCCAGTTCAAACAGACGGAGAAATGTTCCAAGCCAACCAGAATCTGGTGACACTGGAACAAGTTTAGCCCTGGAGTAAGTAAGGGCACGGATGACTGTAGCTATTTTGAAACCTTGGACAAAATCAAATTTGTCCCTTCCTACCCCTATCCCTCTAACCTGTCAGGAGATGCCAAGTGAGTCCATCCAAGGAGCATCACCTGGCTGCTGCCATGGGTGAGATGTGTCACCCCCGTTTCTCTAGGGCTCGGAGGGGTGCCAGGTGTGCTCCTACTGGTTTGGGATGCTGGTGGTCAGTCAGTGCCGCAGCTGGCACCCCACATGTGCCAGTCCCTGCCTCTGCCTTCCCCTCAGTTTGGAGCAGGCCCACTGTCTGGAGGGGGAGTACTCGGTGGGTGCAGCAGCATGGTTACACAATATTATGCCACTTTCCTCAGCACCCCACATTGGCTGAGACTGGAGGACCTGGAGCTGCTGCAGCAGCAGCCTTGGACCCTAGCAAAGCAGCTGCAGGAGACTGCACAGCAGCAGCCCTCTGCCAAGCTGCCCAATAGGAAGGACCTGGGGAATGCCAGTGCTTCAACCCCCAAAGGGTATCACTTGTCTGATGAGGCAGGCCCTGAATGCTGTTGATCACTGAGTGGTACTCAAGCTGTGTCTGTTTACTGCAAGGTTTGTGGGACAAACCAGAAAAGGTTGGGTTAGGGTTAGCCGAAGGGCCACCACCGCACAAAGCACCACCCAGACACCAGACTGCACAAGTCCTCATTGCCTGGGAAATGTTGGTCCAGGAAAGGAGCTTCTAGTGGTAACCACTAACCACGTTCTCAAGAGCCTCTATACATAGTGAAAGGCAGAAGCGATGGGCAGAGTAGTCTGCAGTAAAGGGACTCCTAGAATCCTGGGGTGGGAAGGAACCCCAAGGGTTATCTAGTCTAGCTCCCTGACATTAATCAGGACCCACACTATCTCCACCATCCCTGTTGTCCATCTAACCAATTCAACCAGTAACCATCTCTGGAACCAGAGCTGCTGAGTTTAAATGTGAGACACAAGATGTTTTCAGATGAATGCAGGGCTGCCTACCCCTGGAGATGCTCTGAGGGTACACCCCCACATCTGCCTGCTCCCAGTTCCCTGGCCTAAGGTCTGCCCATGCAGCGCATGCCCCACCACCACCACCACCACACACACACACACCATAGAGTTGCAGAATAGAGTGTCTGCAATGCTATGGTGTTCCCAGAGCAATGGCCCACTGGAAGCAGAGCAGCAGCTGGGTCCACGCATCAGACGGACTGCTGCTCC
>QEPC01006420.1:231254-250989 GCA_003113815.1 Sphenodon punctatus
TGAGGGCAGAATCAAAAGCAAACGGGCCTCAAGCCAGACGCATTCCCTGGCCCCAGGCTGCCAGATAGCCAGATAGTGTAGGTTAAGATGGGCACCCCCACATGAATACCAGGAGTCTGCTCCCACATTCTTATCCAACAGACACACGACCTTGGGCACATGGAGGAAGGGTGAGGGAGGCCTTGGTTGACATGACGTGTTCTGCTTCCATGCATATGTCGTGTGAGTGAGTGAGTGTGTGTGTACGTGTATGCCCATCGCTGTATGGGCACACCTGCCTGACCCTACTCCTGTGACTGACATGGAATGGGTGGTGGTGTGTGCCTGGTGCTGTTGATGTTTGTCCATTATGGTTGTGTCTCTTGGGGGCTTGTGCATGTGGTGTGCATCCTCATACTTTCCTTACGGTTGTATGCATGGGTGTCCTGTCCCTCATTGCATGTTGGGAGCACATCCGTGCGGGAGTGCCTGTTGTCCCTTGCTCCCTGTGCCTTGCATCAGCTATATCCCTCCACGTGCTGTTGTTCCTCTCCACCCCCACTGTGCCCTGCATCATCCCTGTCCCATGCTACGAGTTTGCTTCTTACTTGACATGTGGTGGCCCCCACCCCTGCCTGGGGTGCTGTGTGCTTGCCTAGCTGTCTGGGAAGCCTTCCATGGTGCTGGCTCTCTTCATGAGGGCCTTTTGGGATGCTATGGTTGGAGCCAGCATGCCTGTCTCTTTGTGCATGTGTCCTTTAAAGACCTCTGGCCAGACTGTGGACGTATCAGGAGGGGGAGGGGTGTCTGTTGTCGGCCAGGCATTGTGCCGCTCTGGCCCTTGTATGGCCTTTTCCCTATGTGTTGAACACCCATCTCCACGCATGGAGTAACCCAGCTTTTTGCCAGTTGCTCCATGCATGGGGGATGGGTGGGGTCTGCGTGGGTCATGGGAGTGCACACCCACACGCCTCCACATTTAAACAGGCACTCGCATACATGTCCCATGGGTGGACATGAGTGGGAACGTCTCATTTAAAAATAGCCACAGTCTCCCCCCCCCCCATTTGCACTTCTGCAATAAGTCGTTTTCCAGTGGTGTAGTACCTTAGGAGCCTAAATCTCATTGGAGATTTAATACATCTTGGGTTCCTAAATAATTTGAGGGCTCCTCAAAATGTTGCTCATGCTGAAATTAATATTAGGCTCAAAGTAGCTTTCCAGCAAATGATTCAAATTCACATGATTCAATCAAACTCCAATGGTGCCCGCCATTTGCAGACTTGGAAAACATGTGCAAAGACGTTTGACAGACATTAAATGAAGCTTCAAGATTTTCTCTTAGAAATAGATCTTTGATTTTGACTTGCAATTTGTTTCTCCCCGTTTTATCCATTGTGTTATAATCCCCACAGCATGAGGTGGGAATTACAAACCATTCAAGGGAAAGCTGCTGCAATGCACACGGGAAAGAGAAGGCCAAAGAGTCACTGAAACCCTCTGAAATTCCAGAGCAACAGGGTGGCTGAGGCATGCCTTCACTTGAAGAGATGGTGTGGGTCAGTGGCTAAGGCATGTGACTGGGCGCCAGGATGCTTGGGTTCTATTCACGGCTCTAATATTGACTTGCTACTTAGCTTTGATACGTCACCTCTTGGTGTTTGACTCCCAAGAGACTGCTGTTCTGTTATCCTGATATTTCAGCCTGTTGGCTGTTTCTGCCTGTCCTAGTTCTTTTTATATCCCTGTGAGGTGCAAATTCGCTCTGAAGGTGCTGTAATTAATCTGGAAGTAATAACAACCCCCTATCCACCCCTAATACAATGGGACATAGCAGGCTTTAAGCTACTCTACACTGCTAGGCCTGGTAGAAACCTGTAGATACAATGGGTATGTTTTCACACAGATATGGCCCGGGGGTGCACCCCTGCATCTGCCCGCTTGTTGCAGCCACACCTGGATCCTTTTTAAATGGTCCACGATCCACCCACGTGGCACACACACACCGAATACACACTCACCATAGCACTGCTTGTGTGTGCCCAGAGGTAAGGTAGGGAAGGTGTCTGTGTGAAGACACCCAAGGAGCATTTCCTCACTCCCATGATCTACAGTGGCCCGCAGGATTAAGAGCCAAGGTTTTTCACTGCTCACAGTTCCTAGGCTCACGGCAATGGATTGTTGAGCTCCCTGCCCCAGCTGCCACCAGAAGGGTTTGGCTGGGGGTGTGTCCTGGCTGGAGGTGTCTACTGGCTGGGAGTATGTACTGATGACGCAGACTGGAAGGGGGATACAGGTCCCAGAATTCTGTATCCAGTTTCAGCAAATGCGTGCACACACCAGCTTCATATTATAGAAAGCTTTTTACAAAAAACCCCTTTAAGTTCCAGTAAAGTTAATAAAGCCGGTGTGGTTCAGAGTTTTCAATGAAGTTGCATTTTTTTAAAAAAAAGATGACTTGTATACTGCCTCACTACTACCCTTATCCTAAAGTCAAGTCTCAGCCATAGCTGACTGAGCATAATCTTAAGTTGATGGCAAATAAAAGGAGAGTTTCTTCCTCTTCACAGGCTCTGAAGCAGATCGCTCTCCAAACAGTTCTAGTCGGTGGTTTAAAAATCTTTCTAGCGCCTACATTAAAATCTATTTGTCACCGCTGTGAAGTGGGTAAAACCTGTTTTTCTGATGCCCTCCCCCATAGAGACTCAGCAGTCTCTGCATCTGTTGTATAGTGTTCCAGGCCAGGTATCCTCCTTGGGGGTGTGTACGCTCTTAATGGGCTTGCCTGCTTATGACACATACATGTTTGATTATCTTCTAGTCCTACTTCATAATTTTTGTCATAACTTTTACCAATATTATCCCTACAATACTGTGTATAGTGTTTGGTGAGATCACACTGATATTGAACATGTCTATATTTCAGACATAAATTTTCAAAATAGGTTAATACTGATTTCAATAATCATGTCATTCTTCATAACTCATATGTCTTTGCCCCACTCCCTGTCTTCCTTTTCTTTTCCTTTCCTGCCCCTCTTTCCTCATCTGCTACCCTTTCACTCCCCTGCCACATATTTCTCCTTTTCCCTGGCCACCCCACCTCTCTCCCACCCTCATGCCCCTCTTTAACTTGGTTTTCAGTCTTCTCTGTCTCTTCCCTTGCTCCTGGCCAAGCTCCTCATCCTCAGTCTCTACCTATGGGAATCTCCTTCCCTACCCCAGCTGTTTTCCCTACCGGTACCTCCTGCTGCTGTCACCACTATTTCTGGCTCCAGAACTGCTTCCCCTTTATGCTCTCCACCTGGGTAAGGGGAGTACATGGGTGTGTACATGAGTGTGTTTACACCCTGTGTGTACAGCGGTGGTTTCTTCCCAGGGATGCCGGGGCACAAACCCACCAAGCACCTGCTGCCGCCACTGATTTCAACACTGAAATCTGCAGTGCGCAGCTGCAGCTGACACCCCCCCCCACACACACAGCAGCGGCAGCGGCAGCAGCAGCACTGAAATCAGTTTGCAGCTGAAGCCACCACCACCATGGTTTCCAGCGCTGATGCAAGGGAGGGGAATTTCCACACATGAGAACAATGCATGCTCCTCAGCTGAGTTGCACCAAGTTTTGAAACAGCTGAGACACAACAGCTTGAAGTCGGGTAGGGGGAGGGATAGCAAAGGGAGGGAGAGGGAGGCAGAGACACGTGGGAGGGGGGCATGACGTGGCTAGCCTGGCTGCAGGGCATGTGTGGCCAGCTCTGGTTGTGCGGAGGGGAGGGGGGATGGAGGGAGCAGCGGGGGGGGCAAGGCAACAGCCTCATGAGGACCCTTCCCATTGCTTTTATTTAATTTTATTTATTTTATTAAAATCTATACCCCGCCCTTCCCTGAAGGCTCAGGGCAGCTTACAGAAATAATAGCACTACTAGGCGGATGCAGCGCTTTACAGTCACAGATTTTGGAGACAGGTCCCTGCCCAGTGGGCTTATAATCTAGGATGGACAAGGATGAGGGGAACACATAGGGTAGAAGAGACAGACACATATTCCCATTTTACAGATGGAAAACTGAGGCTGACAGGTTATGACTTGCCCAAGGTCACCCAATGAGTTCACTGGCTATGGCTAGGGTGAGATTTGAATCCTGGTCTCCTAGGTCCAAGTCTAGCACCTTATTCACTGATGTCCTGAGAGTGTCCGGGATGACCAGGGCACTTTTACCAGCACAGTAAAAGCAAGGAGAGGGGCTCAAAGAGAGGCCAGAGCACAAAGGCATGATTTCCTATGGAGGAACCCAGCCAATTAGGGTGGTTTTACGGCCCCTTTTCCAGGTGCCCTAAACCCAATCAGAACCTTAAGGAGCCCTCTCTCCCCCTCCATTCTTTACGAGAGGAGAGAGGGGTGTAGGGAGCACAAAATACAGCAGCGGCTTGGAACTGGTCTGGGCCAGTTCAGAGGCTGCTGCAGCAGAGAGCAGACTGGATTTAATGTCTTTTAATTTCTTTTTTATCTATTTATTTTTATTATGTATTTCCCCCCCCTGACTTTAGTTGCTCTTCACTACAGTACAACCCCTTTTACTTGTTCCCCCCTCTCTGAGTGATGTATTTTTAATTTTATTTTGGATTTATTTTTAGGAGATATATATATAAAATATACAAACAACTATATATATTTAAAATATATTTTTGATGTTTTTAATGCATATATTTTTTATTTTTTGTTTTGATAGTTTGTACATTGACTGAATATATTTTTGAATACATTTTATATTTTTCTTTTTGATTTTTTTTATAATTTGTATTTAGTTTGGATATTGGATATTTGCCTTAGACATTTTGTGCATTGGCTAAGTGCAGCAGGGAAAAAATGCAAACAGAATTACATTTTTCCAAAAGCTTTACTTGCAGACATCTTATATTTAATATTTTATCGCCAGCGTGAACACTTCAAAAATACTTGCTTTTGATGTGACCTTATATTGTCTTATAGTGGTGCTCTTTCCTGTGATAGCCCTGGGTGAAAACAAACGAGATGGGGGCGAGGCAGCTCCCTGGGCTGCCTCAGGGAGAGCCACAGCAGCCGCCACTCCCTGGGTCAGCATGCAGCGCAGAACAAACACATGGGCAAACCCGGGCGTGCAGAGAGCTGTCCTACCATCCCCACTCCACGGGTAGGGTGGAGGAACCCAACTCACGGGCTGGCATCTGGCCCTGGCCCTACTCTGCTCCCAGCATCCCACCCCCCAACATATTGTAAAGCCATAGTGATCGCCGGGCAAAAGAAGCCACAGCAAATATGTCCGCCTGCCCTGCACAGTACTCCAAGAGGGCAGGGTCAGAGGCCAGGGAAGATGCATCCGTGGCATCCTTGATGGCACACAGAATTGCCAACCAGACGCAAGAGGAACCTGCCACCACCCATGGAAAGCCAGCTGTGGGGAGCAAAGTGCATTCATTTATGGAATGAACAGAGGAATAAAAGGGGAAAGCAGAAGGGGGAAATCAAAGCAACCACATGCAGCCCAAACACCCAGTCCCCTGGCATGCTGCCAGTCCAGTCTTTTCAAGTCACCATTACCACCATGGGTCCCAGATCAGTCACTCTGGCAGTCCATAGCACAAAGTTCCAATGGGGTTCTGGTGCCTGGGAGGGTGGAACCCCCATCCCTCCACAAATCAGTCACACCGGGTGGCAACCCATAGTGGAATGGTCTAACAGGATCCTGGCAGCTGTGGGATGGGGAACCCTGCTCCCTCCAAATATAGCCCCCATTGATACATGCCCTCTGGTAGCCCCTTGTCAGTATAAAATGGGGGAGTCAAAAACATCCCCACACGCCAGCATGAACTGCACCTCCAGCCATGTCCAGTCCTTGTACAGGGCATGCAGCTCAGCTGCAGTTGGTTCCTCCTCCACTGGAACCAACTAACCATCCCCCCCAGGAGGTCAAGTTCCAGCATCCGATCAAGGCACTCACACCAACCTAGCATACGTCCCCTCCCCCTCNCAGCGCGATGCGCTTGCGCCTCAGGCAGATTGCCGAAGCCTCTCCAATCAGAGAGAGCCCTTCTAACAGGGCTCTCTCAAACGACCACGCCGGTAGGTGCTAGCAACTGCGCTCTTTCTAACAAGAGGGGAGAGGGGGGGCTCGACAAAATGCCCGTCGCCGCCATTTTGTTGGCGACGGGGGCTTCCAGCGCTGATGCAAGGGAGGGGAATTTCCACACATGAGAACAATGCATGCTCCTCAGCTGAGTTGCACCAAGTTTTGAAACAGCTGAGACACAACAGCTTGAAGTCGGGTAGGGGGAGGGATAGCAAAGGGAGGGAGAGGGAGGCAGAGACACGTGGGAGGGGGGCATGACGTGGCTAGCCTGGCTGCAGGGCATGTGTGGCCAGCTCTGGTTGTGCGGAGGGGAGGGGGGATGGAGGGAGCAGCGGGGGGGGCAAGGCAACAGCCTCATGAGGACCCTTCCCATTGCTTTTATTTAATTTTATTTATTTTATTAAAATCTATACCCCGCCCTTCCCTGAAGGCTCAGGGCAGCTTACAGAAATAATAGCACTACTAGGCGGATGCAGCGCTTTACAGTCACAGATTTTGGAGACAGGTCCCTGCCCAGTGGGCTTATAATCTAGGATGGACAAGGATGAGGGGAACACATAGGGTAGAAGAGACAGACACATATTCCCATTTTACAGATGGAAAACTGAGGCTGACAGGTTATGACTTGCCCAAGGTCACCCAATGAGTTCACTGGCTATGGCTAGGGTGAGATTTGAATCATGGTCTCCTAGGTCCAAGTCTAGCACCTTATTCACTGATGTCCTGAGAGTGTCCGGGATGACCAGGGCACTTTTACCAGCACAGTAAAAGCAAGGAGAGGGGCTCAAAGAGAGGCCAGAGCACAAAGGCATGATTTCCTATGGAGGAACCCAGCCAATTAGGGTGGTTTTACGGCCCCTTTTCCAGGTGCCCTAAACCCAATCAGAACCTTAAGGAGCCCTCTCTCCCCCTCCATTCTTTACGAGAGGAGAGAGGGGTGTAGGGAGCACAAAATACAGCAGCGGCTTGGAACTGGTCTGGGCCAGTTCAGAGGCTGCTGCAGCAGAGAGCAGACTGGATTTAATGTCTTTTAATTTCTTTTTTATCTATTTATTTTTATTATGTATTTCCCCCCCCTGACTTTAGTTGCTCTTCACTACAGTACAAACCCTTTTAAATGTTCCCCCCTCTCTGAGTGATGTATTTTTAATTTTATTTTGGATTTATTTTTAGGAGATATATATATAAAATATACAAACAACTATATATATTTAAAATATATTTTTGATGTTTTTAATGCATATATTTTTTATTTTTTGTTTTGATAGTTTGTACATTGACTGAATATATTTTTGAATACATTTTATATTTTTCTTTTTGATTTTTTTTATAATTTGTATTTAGTTTGGATATTGGATATTTGCCTTAGACATTTTGTGCATTGGCTAAGTGCAGCAGGGAAAAAATGCAAACAGAATTACATTTTTCCAAAAGCTTTACTTGCAGACATCTTATATTTAATATTTTATCACCAGCGTGAACACTTCAAAAATACTTGCTTTTGATGTGACCTTATATTGTCTTATAGTGGTGCTCTTTCCTGTGATAGCCCTGGGTGAAAACAAACGAGATGGGGGCGAGGCAGCTCCCTGGGCTGCCTCAGGGAGAGCCACAGCAGCCGCCACTCCCTGGGTCAGCATGCAGCGCAGAACAAACACATGGGCAAACCCGGGCGTGCAGAGAGCTGTCCTACCATCCCCACTCCACGGGTAGGGTGGAGGAACCCAACTCACGGGCTGGCATCTGGCCCTGGCCCTACTCTGCTCCCAGCATCCCACCCCCCAACATATTGTAAAGCCATAGTGATCGCCGGGCAAAAGAAGCCACAGCAAATATGTCCGCCTGCCCTGCACAGTACTCCAAGAGGGCAGGGTCAGAGGCCAGGGAAGATGCATCCGTGGCATCCTTGATGGCACACAGAATTGCCAACCAGACGCAAGAGGAACCTGCCACCACCCATGGAAAGCCAGCTGTGGGGAGCAAAGTGCATTAATTTATGGAATGAACAGAGGAATAAAAGGGGAAAGCAGAAGGGGGAAATCAAAGCAACCACATGCAGCCCAAACACCCAGTCCCCTGGCATGCTGCCAGTCCAGTCTTTTCAAGTCACCATTACCACCATGGGTCCCAGATCAGTCACTCTGGCAGTCCATAGCACAAAGTTCCAATGGGGTTCTGGTGCCTGGGAGGGTGGAACCCCCATCCCTCCACAAATCAGTCACACCGGGTGGCAACCCATAGTGGAATGGTCTAACAGGATCCTGGCAGCTGTGGGATGGGGAACCCTGCTCCCTCCAAATATAGCCCCCATTGATACATGCCCTCTGGTAGCCCCTTGTCAGTATAAAATGGGGGAGTCAAAAACATCCCCACACGCCAGCATGAACTGCACCTCCAGCCATGTCCAGTCCTTGTACAGGGCATGCAGCTCAGCTGCAGTTGGTTCCTCCTCCACTGGAACCAACTAACCATCCCCCCCAGGAGGTCAAGTTCCAGCATCCGATCAAGGCACTCACACCAACCTAGCATACGTCCCCTCCCCCTCAGCAGTGCAGTGGCAAACAAAAGTGGCAGAGAGGGTCCAGCCACCGTAAGGCACAGGTGAAACTAGGGATGGGCGAACAGAACGTGGTTCGGATGTTCTGATGTTCAGTCGTTCGGTTCAAAACCCGAGTTCAGGTTTGATGGTTCAGTTCAGCTGAGTTCGGTTTGGCCAAACTTGGCAGAACATTCAAAAATAGCAAAAACGATAACGAAACCTAATTCTCGGCCCTGGAAAGACGTTTTTTCTGCTTCCAAACTCATCCGAACATGACCGAAATGTTCAGCCATTTGAGAGTTCGGTTTGGACGTTCAGTTCGGACGTCCGAACAGACCAAGTTCGGTCCGAACTCTGAACATCCAAACCGCATTCGCCCATCCCTAGGTGAAACTCCAGGAGCTCAGAAATCTGCAAAGCCATGTTCTTGTCTGCATCCCACAGTCCCATCGCCCGCAGGAGGGGGGCATACCAGCAGGCTGCAATACCCAGAAGCCCAGTTCAGCCGCCCGGTGCTCACACTCTGTCCACACACATGATGCCCAGGCGCTGTATATACCAGCTCACGAGCCCATAGCCAGCCTCCCTAGAGGATGGGTCAGTCAGCAGCCCTTGCATATCACACATCAGCCAGGGCCAAGGTGTCAGACACCCCCCCAACCTCTCTGTGCAGGCAGCTGGAACACTGGCCATGGCGGTCCAGTCCAGGGACAAGTACACAGAAGAAGCCCGGGATTTTATTTATTTATTCATTTAGTCAAAACTTATATTCCGCCCCTCCTGCCCAAATGCAGCTCAGGGCGGCGAACAACATGCACAACGAAAAATTCAATAATAAAACATTTAAAAATAAATCTACAAATTTTAAAACAAGTAATAAAAACACACCCTCCCTCCCAAACCCCACCTCCCCCACCCTACCCCGCCCCCTCGCCAAAAGCCTGGCGGAACAGCCAGGTCTTACACAAACGTCAAAATGACAGGTGGGTGGGGGCCAACCGAATCTCCTCAGGGAGTGAATTCCACAGCACAGGGGCAGCCACCAAAAAAGATCTCACATCAGTGGCCACCCGTCTTGCCCGGGGAACCTCCAAAACGGCCCCCATGGACGATCTCAGGGGTCGCACGGGCACATGGGGAGTGAGGTGATCCCGTAAAGAGGCAAGGCCCAGGCCATGAAGGGTTTTAAAGGTCAAAACCAGCACCTTGAACCTAGCCCGGTGCTTTATAGGCAGCCAGTGCAGAGCCCAGAGCACAGGTGTCATGTGCTCCCTGCGGCCCACCCCACTAAGGAGATGGCAGTCTAGAATGGGGACCAGGAACAGTGCAGGCCCCTTTCAAACAAGAAGAAAACTGTAAGGTACACAAGATGAGGAAATTCCGGAGTCCATGCCAACCAAATGGGAGCACAGCTCCCACAGAGAGGGCCCCAGACAGACCTTGAGCATCCTGGGTTGATGCACAACTGGCCACTTTGGCCGTTTTTAAATGAGCACCGCACACTCGCACCTAAAAATCATGTGCCTTTGAAAAAGAGTGTGGGCGGGGTTTAGATGTGCAGGGATGCACCTTATAGCGCTTGTGCATTTTTTTAAAGGCATCAGTTCAAGACCTCGATCATCGAGGCAAACTCTCAGCTGTGCAGGGACCACCCCAGCCAATAGCTAGGCGAGCAGTCAGCCAGGTGATGGTTGACAGGTGCTTACACATGGTGTGTCACCACTTCAAAGACACAGTGTCTGAAGGCACCACGGCCATCTGCTGGAGAGATATGTAGTGTGAGCACCTAGCTGCCCTTCAGCCCCTCCTCACAACCGCTGAGGCATGCCAGTGAGCACTCCAGGTGGTGCAAGCCATCTGCTGCACCTGGCACAAGGCCATCACCAGCTGCCTCAGGATCCGTTGCTGGATTCAGGCCATAGTGGTGTGGCACAGCCATCTGTCGGGTGCCTGCATGGCCAGGCACTGGACACTAGGCTATATCTGTCACTAACGGGTCATGCTGGTGGGAATGGTGGTACTGTAAGGGGAGCTGCAGCAGGCCATGGGGTATCTGTCCTGGGACATTGCAGCAGCAATCCTCACCCTTCAGGAGGCAATGCCCATTGTCAGTACACCTGGGTCATATCCACGATCATGGATTGGTGAGAGATGGTGCTGACCACATGGGGAAAGGCGGAGTGGGTAATCCATTTCTGCATATCCTGTTGGGTGCTTTTCCAGATCTGAGATCCTTTATCCACAGCTGGAGAGTGTCAGGGCTGGGCTTTGACTGAGGCTGTCTTCCGCCCCGTGCCACTGCCTGGTCTCTGCAGAAGTCAGGTTCCCTACTATGGTATTCCCTCTTGCTCTCTGTCCCACTTACACCTGATAGAGGACGTGGACCCATCTGTCACAGCCTGATTGGCTCTCTGCACTATTTAAGACTGCTGAGGGCTGTGGCAGATGTGGAGCTTCTGCTGTCAGTCTGTCCCTGACTCTTGCTCTGCCTACTTCTGTAGTACTAGTTACACCCCCCACCCCCATTAGTTGGTGTGTTCCCTCCCCCTGTTGGATTTATCTTTGTGAGTTTCCTCTGTTGTCCTGTTTTTCCCCCTTCTGTAGTGTCTCTCCGAGTAGAGCTTCCTCTCTTGTTCTGGTTTCCTCCTTCTGTAGCTTTGCCTATTTGTGTGTAACTTTGTCTCCTCCCCTCCTGCTGCTAATAGCATTGTCTCCTTGCACTCCCTGGCTTTTAGCCTTGTCTCCTCACACCCCAGTATTTATAAGCTTTGTTTTCTCCCCTTGTCCCCTTGTTCATAGTCTTGTCTTCTCTTATTCCCTTGCTGCAGTGTTTCTCCTCTTGGCTCACAGTGCCTAGTTGTGCTCCCTGATCACTGCCTTGGTTTCCCCAGGCCCATTAGAGTCTATGCCTTCCTCACTCCTGTGCCTATAGTTGTGCCTGCCTAGTTCCTCTGCTCCCAGTCTTGCTCTCCACCTGGACTCCTTTGGTCCCTGCTTCCCATTTTTATTCCCTGTTCCTTGTCTCGCCCTTCTGTATGTAGTCTGGTTTCTCTAGTTATAGCTTGGACTCCCTTTGCTCATAGTTTGGGGTTTTTCATTTTGTGTCCCCTGCCCTCTGTTTGGTTTTTGTATCTGGCTCCCTACCCTGAACTCTCACTCCTTGCCCCTTGGTTCTTGTTCCCCATCTGAATCCTTGTTCCCGCCTTGTGACCTCAACGATGAGCCATAAGCCCTCATAGTCCAGGTGTTTCAGCTCCTGTGCTCAGAACTCCATCTCCTAGTAGCAGGGAACAGTGGAGAGGTTTCCTGTTCCATCTGTGGGACAGATGTTCTCTTCAGCCCTTTCCCTACCTACCTGCCCTTCTCTTCACCCCCTTCCCTGGCTCCTGACCCCAGAGCCATAAGAGAGAGGAAGTGGATGGCAATGAGGACCCCCATACCAGTGGAGCAGTGCGGTGCCATTGCCATTTGGATGCTCGCCACACCAGACTGCTGCTGCTTCATGGCCATCCCACCCATTTGCCATGCCCTCCGTACCCCCATGGTGCCTTTGTGTCACGGAGCTCTGTAGGTTCTTCCCGCTCGCTGTCCCAGCCACCTGTTGAAGACAGTAAGGAACAAGAGACATGTTGGTATTATCTAGCTGCTCTGTCCTAGCCCCCCTTCTGGTGCATTCACTTATTGCTCCCCTCAGGCTCTGCATTTCTCAGGGGCTCTAGGTCTTCTGTCCCCTCCACTTCCACCAACTGCTGGCTCTCTGGGCTGAGGGGGTAGGTTGAGGGTAGGGCTGAAATGAGAATAATTATTTTTCTCACAAGAATCTTGCAAGAATTGAAGTCCTTAGCAAGGTCTTGGGAAAACCTTTATAATAGTGTGAGATCTTGACAAGAATCTTGTTTAAAAAGAAAAAAAAAAGCAACTGTTCATGCTTAAATGGCTGCTAGGGCTGTTCTGCCTATGCGCAACCCTTTTCCAAAATGGCACCAACAGCATCACCACCATTTTGGAAAAAGAAGGCTGGTCTACACATGCACAGTTCTTTTTTTCTTTTCTTTTCTGAGTTTCTTGGTGAGAATGCAGCCAAGGGCTGCTGGTTCACGACTCACTGTCATTTGTCAGAATGAGCTAAGAACCGCGATTCTCAACAAGAATCGAGAGTAACTCCAAATAGAGTTTCAGCCCTAGATGAGGGTCCCCAGGGTGGTTTTGGTGTCCTTGGAGCCTGGCTGGGGAGCAGGGGTGTGGCCAGACACAGTGAGCTGTGTCCCTGAGGACTCAGCCTCCTTGGAGTGGAGGGAAATGCTTGTGACTTGAGTGGGTGCTGCATGGACTGGCAGTGGGGGAAGGAGTCTCCTCCTGAAGTTGGCCCTTGGTAAGGCCGGTGCCGGCAAGTCACAGAGCAACTATGAACCCATCCATGTACAGGAAGGTGTCCAGGAGGTCCATCTACTGCTGTGTTTGGCTGCTGCAGCCGAACTTCAGGTTATTATCCTTCACCTCCTTGTAGCCCCTCATCAGGTCCTTTTCCCGCTGCTGACACTGGCTCATGTCCTGGTGATAGCCAAGGTCCATCATCCAAGTAGTGCTCCCCTGAAACACTGGCTCATACCTGTGCATTTTGCAGAGGTCATACTGGACTTGCATGCCCCCCACAGGTTGACGAATGCCTTCATCTTATCCTCAGTTCAAGGGATCTGCTTCTCGCAGGTGGCTTGAGGGGCCTCCTCCTGGCATAGTGGGGGGGGGGGTCTACACTCCCAGTATTGTCCCTGGGGTGGCAGTGCTGGTGGATGCCTGTGAACATGGTGATAGACACACACCATGTATAAGTTGTGAATACTGTGGAATGGCTGCTGTGCTCCCCCACCCCCCAGTGTGCTGACTTACTGTGGTGGGCTGACTGTCCTCCTACTGCATGGTCCCCCCTTTGGCTGACTCTTGCTCCGTTGAGGGATGGGCATTGGGCATGAGCTGCTGTGCAGACCGGAGACAACTAATGTGGTCATGCCTTTGCTGCCCTTTCCCTTTGGGGCCATTGCATGCAGAAGGGTGTTGGGGCATGGTCGCTTCATTGACCACTCTGGGCTTTTTGCCTGCAGCTCTCTGGTCCTGGCAGACCTCACCCCACAGCAGGGCTGGATGTGGCCTAACAGATGGGAGGGCACACATTAGCCTGGTTTAGCCCAGGTGGCCAGGCCTTCACCTGGGCTGCGTTGCCGACCTTCTCCGGCCCACGTGTCCTGTAGCAGCTACCTGCCTGCCCTGGGGCAGACATGGATGAACATCTGGTGGCACATGAATTAACGAGTAGGTGACTCCCAGGCTAATACAGGCTACTGTCTCATTTGTTTTCACCCCCTTTGAATTTTGTTCCTCTTCCCGAGTAATCTGATGCTTGAGAAACTTTTTGTTGAACTTTGTTTTAATTGGTTGAGATATTTTGGTGGGCTCATATAGTGGAAAGGATTGGATGGAATAGACAGAATTACAGACTTCTTGTATTCTATCTTTCTGCTACAGTGTGAACACTTCAAAAATGCTTGCTTTGGAGTTTGTACACAAACTGTGTGATTTTAGTGTTTTTGAAAGGGAAAAACAGTGTTAGCTCCTTTGAATTTTGTCCTTCTACAAGCAATCTGATGCTACTGGGAATTTGGGATATTACTGATTTTTCCATGTATTTTTTTCTCTTTTTCACTGGTCTGGGAACTTGTAGGAAGAATATTGAAAGTGCTATATCACCGGAGGGGAACCTTTTCCCTCCAAGGGACCAATTGAAAAATTCAGTACAAGCTCTGAGGGTCACATAAAAGCTGGATGCAGCAGAGGTGCCCATAGAGTACACTCAGGAAGAGGAGGGTCCAGATCATGGATCTATGCCTTGGATCTGTCCCCTATCCTTGTGTGCATGCCCTCATCTCTGCTCCCTTACCCTGAACTCAGATTTTCAGTTCTTTAGGGTAGGAAATGGATATAGGGGCTAGATCCTGGAACTGGAAAGNACCTGCCCTTCTCTTCACCCCCTTCCCTGGCTCCTGACCCCAGAGCCATAAGAGAGAGGAAGTGGATGGCAATGAGGACCCCCATACCAGTGGAGCAGTGCGGTGCCATTGCCATTTGGATGCTCGCCACACCAGACTGCTGCCGCTTCGTGGCCATCCCACCCATTTGCCATGCCCTCCGTACCCCCATGGTGCCTTTGTGTCACGGAGCTCTGTAGGTTCTTCCCGCTCGCTGTCCCAGCCACCTGTTGAAGACAGTAAGGAACAAGAGACATGTTGGTATTATCTAGCTGCTCTGTCCTAGCCCCCCTTCTGGTGCATTCACTTATTGCTCCCCTCAGGCTCTGCATTTCTCAGGGGCTCTAGGTCTTCTGTCCCCTCCACTTCCACCAACTGCTGGCTCTCTGGGCTGAGGGGGTAGGTTGAGGGTAGGGCTGAAATGAGAATAATTATTTTTCTCACAAGAATCTTGCAAGAATTGAAGTCCTTAGCAAGGTCTTGGGAAAACCTTGATAATAGTGTGAGATCTTGACAAGAATCTTGTTTAAAAAGAAAAAAAAAAGCAACTGTTCATGCTTAAATGGCTGCTAGGGCTGTTCTGCCTATGCGCAACCCTTTTCCAAAATGGCACCAACAGCATCACCACCATTTTGGAAAAAGAAGGCTGGTCTACACATGCACAGTTCTTTTTTTCTTTTCTTTTCTGAGTTTCTTGGTGAGAATGCAGCCAAGGGCTGCTGGTTCACGACTCACTGTCATTTGTCAGAATGAGCTAAGAACCGAGATTCTCAACAAGAATCGAGAGTAACTCCAAATAGAGTTTCAGCCCTAGATGAGGGTCCCCAGGGTGGTTTTGGTGTCCTTGGAGCCTGGCTGGGGAGCAGGGGTGTGGCCAGACACAGTGAGCTGTGTCCCTGGGGACTCAGCCTCCTTGGAGTGGAGGGAAATGCTTGTGACTTGAGTGGGTGCTGCATGGACTGGCAGTGGGGGAAGGAGTCTCCTCCTGAAGTTGGCCCTTGGTAAGGCCGGTGCCGGCAAGTCACAGAGCAACTATGAACCCATCCATGTACAAGAAGGTGTCCAGGAGGTCCATCTACTGCTGTGTTTGGCTGCTGCAGCCGAACTTCAGGTTATTATCCTTCACCTCCTTGTAGCCCCTCATCAGGTCCTTTTCCCGCTGCTGACACTGGCTCATGTCCTGGTGATAGCCAAGGTCCATCATCCAAGTAGTGCTCCCCTGAAACACTGGCTCATACCTGTGCATTTTGCAGAGGTCATACTGGACTTGCATGCCCCCCACAGGTTGACGAATGACTTCATCTTATCCTCAGTTCAAGGGATCTGCTTCTCGCAGGTGGCTTGAGGGGCCTCCTCCTGGCATAGTGGGGGGGGTGGTCTACACTCCCAGTATTGTCCCTGGGGTGGCAGTGCTGGTGGATGCCTGTGAACATGGTGATAGACACACACCATGTATAAGTTGTGAATACTGTGGAATGGCTGCTGTGCTCCCCCACCCCCCAGTGTGCTGACTTACTGTGGTGGGCTGACTGTCCTCCTACTGCATGGTCCCCCCTTTGGCTGACTCTTGCTCCGTTGAGGGATGGGCATTGGGCATGAGCTGCTGTGCAGACCGGAGACAACTAATGTGGTCATGCCTTTGCTGCCCTTTCCCTTTGGGGCCATTGCATGCAGAAGGGTGTTGGGGCATGGTCGCTTCATTGACCACTCTGGGCTTTTTGCCTGCAGCTCTCTGGTCCTGGCAGACCTCACCCCACAGCAGGGCTGGATGTGGCCTAACAGATGGGAGGGCACACATTAGCCTGGTTTAGCCCAGGTGGCCAGGCCTTCACCTGGGCTGCGTTGCCGACCTTCTCCGGCCCACGTGTCCTGTAGCAGCTACCTGCCTGCCCTGGGGCAGACATGGATGAACATCTGGTGGCACATGAATTAACGAGTAGGTGACTCCCAGGCTAATACAGGCTACTGTCTCATTTGTTTTCACCCCCTTTGAATTTTGTTCCTCTTCCCGAGTAATCTGATGCTTGAGAAACTTTTTGTTGAACTTTGTTTTAATTGGTTGAGATATTTTGGTGGGCTCATATAGTGGAAAGGATTGGATGGAATAGACAGAATTACAGACTTCTTGTATTCTATCTTTCTGCTACAGTGTGAACACTTCAAAAATGCTTGCTTTGGAGTTTGTACACAAACTGTGTGATTTTAGTGTTTTTGAAAGGGAAAAACAGTGTTAGCTCCTTTGAATTTTGTCCTTCTACAAGCAATCTGATGCTACTGGGAATTTGGGATATTACTGATTTTTCCATGTATTTTTTTCTCTTTTTCACTGGTCTGGGAACTTGTAGGAAGAATATTGAAAGTGCTATATCACCGGAGGGGAACCTTTTCCCTCCAAGGGACCAATTGAAAAATTCAGTACAAGCTCTGAGGGTCACATAAAAGCTGGATGCAGCAGAGGTGCCCATAGAGTACACTCAGGAAGAGGAGGGTCCAGATCATGGATCTATGCCTTGGATCTGTCCCCTATCCTTGTGTGCATGCCCTCATCTCTGCTCCCTTACCCTGAACTCAGATTTTCAGTTCTTTAGGGTAGGAAATGGATATAGGGGCTAGATCCTGGAACTGGAAAGGGACCAAATAAAAATTTGCCATGGGCCACATTTAGCCTCCAGACCTAAGGTTCCCCACCCTTGCTGGAAGGGAAAAGAAGGGGAGCAGGGATGGTAGGAGCTGGACTGAGGTAAGAGTTTAAAAATGCAGCACCATCAGTGTGGCTTGGTAGCTAAATGTTTGGTCTACTCTACTGTTTGCTAAAGCATTCTGCCCCAAGGTGCCTCTTCTAGTCATGCCTTCCTCTCTCCCAATTGCAACTGTCTGGAGCTGAGGTTAGGGTGGGAATGAGAGAACTGTTCATGTTCTTTGATGCATACTAAAGACTGAAGTTCACACTAAATCTTTCCTCACAGTTAGGCATTTATAGGGCCTTTCCCTGGTAGGGTGAATTTTCTGGTGTATATTGAGGGCGGTAGCATTTCCCAGTTAGAGCACATATAAGGGTTCTTCCCTGCGCATCAGGGATTCTCTCCTGAGTGGATTCTTATTTTTAAAATAGCAATTTTTAAAAGTGAAACAAATCACACATACATATAATGTCCCTTTATTTAAAACAGACTTGAAGCCTTGAGCTGCCAATTTTTTTTCCCTAGCAAATGCTGGTTTTCCCCTTTTGATTTTTTCACACAGAGTTTTGCATTTTGCCTACTATTGCATGCCACCACCATTGTGTAGTTTTTTGTTCTGCACATACGGTGGGTTTTTTCCCCATTCATTGTGTGTTCTATTCCATTGATCATGTAAGTGTGAAATTTTAATGCTGGCCCCACCTCCTGTTGGCCCTGTCCACCACCCCACCAACCTCAAAGTCCATCAGCCACCACTGTGTGTGCGCGTGCATGCGCACGCACATGAGTGTTCACGCACGCATGAGTGCGTGCGCGCGCATGAGTGTGTGCATGCACATGTGTGCAGTATGGTCATTGGTTACAGTGGCAATTTAAACCAGTGGTGAGGGTGGGAATGGAGAGGGTGAGAAGATAGCACTTGATATGGTAGATTATTTCTCTCTCAGAGAAGAAATCAACTCCCTGCTGCTCTGCTCTTCCCCTTGCTCAATAGACTTGGGGGAGGGATTTCTTCAGTTATTTTCTTAGGTCCTAAGCTAGGTCCTAGGCCCTGCCTCACTTTAACCACTGGCTACAGCGGGCATGGCAATGGCAGCCTTAGATTGGGGAACCGGGGAGGGGAGATTCCACACCATGAGTTTCTACAAGGAGACTGGCACAGGGACAGCAATGAGTTTCAAATAGTCTGGGTTCCTCTCTGCAACCCTTGGGAACTGTAAAGCATTTTTGGCTTATGTCAGGGTGATGCAATGCTGGCTCCATCTTCTCTGCCATCAGCATAGTGCTCCCTCCTCTCCCACTTTCAAACAAGAACTGGAGGAAGGGGAGAGCACCAAGAAAACAGGAAAGAGTAGTCTTAGAGTGAACAGCCACGGTGAGGCCATATGAGTGGGGAGGGCCTGATCCCCACGTGGCTCCTTGGTGGACAATAGTTGTTGTCAAATTGCAGGCCCAGTGTGGGGAGCCAGGCGGGCTGGCCCCTGTCAGAGCCGCCGCCACAGCTGAGGCAGGCTGCAGTAGTGATACCCAAATGAACATGTGAACAGCCCCGCCTCCCACCCCTGGATGGACCAAAATCCCACCCCCAGCCGTGACGTGGTTGCATGTGGTGGACACCTGTGCCCATCACTCATAGCCCCACCACAGAACTAGCCACGCAGCAGGCAGAAGGGACACAGTCACATGGGGTTCCCCACCTTGGGCAGCCTTTCCAAGGACACGTCACGTAGCAGGCAGCTGTTTGCCCTGCCAGAGGGCAGGGGGAACATCTGGCTGCTACAGGCCATACGATTCACTACATTGTGTAGCCTGGCTGCCCAGGAAGGGGTAAGGCTACCCAAACTGTGGTAGCCTCCCCTCCCCTCTCATCTCGCTGGACCCCCAGTGTACAAGCATCTAAAGATCATTTCCAGGCAGGAACATTCACACCGACACCCGCTAAATAGAGTGCATTAGGAGTGAGGTAGGTTGGGGGATAGTGCAGCATCTGAACCAGTAGGGATGGGCGAACAAATTGCGGTTCAGGTTCGGCCGTTCGGTTCAGCTGTGTTCAGTTCGGCCATTCAGTTCAGCAGTTCGGTTCGGCTGCATTCGGTTCATCCGTTCAGTTCGGCTGCGTTCGGTTCGTCCGTTCGGTTCGGCAGTTCAGCTAGTTCGCCGAGTTCGGGTTCGGCTGTTCGGTTCGGTTGTCCGAACAGGCCGTTTGGTTAGGCCATTCGGCTGTTTGGTTCGGCGGTTCGGCCGTTTGGGAAATGTTGTTATGGGTGTTTTTTTGTTTTTTATATGGTTTTTTGGTTTTTTATTGGGTTTTATATGGTTTTCTTTTATTTTATATTTGGTTTTTTTGTTTTTATATGGTTTTTTTTTTTTTTAATCTAATATTATATATATATATTAGGGGCGGGCCCGGT
>QEPC01006427.1:14735-97997 GCA_003113815.1 Sphenodon punctatus
CAGTGCTCCAGGATGTTCTGAAGCACCGTTAGCAGGGCTGGAGCAGAGATGGTGCTGCCTGCTCTGCTTCTGCTCCACCTGCACATCTGGTGACCCGCCTTGAGACAGATGGGCTGCTTGGGTGTGAGGGGGAGCAGAGCCGGAGGTGCTGTCTGTGTAAAAGCACCCAATGACACCATGACTTAGCCACACACTGCAATTGAAGTATTTTATTGCTGGTGGATGAAGTTTATAGAAAACTGATTTTTTAAAAGACATATTAAAGAGAAAAAACATCCTCAATATCTTTTTTAAAAAAAATAATTAGTTTAGTTGAACTAAGTAGCTTTTTGAAAACCACACTATAATCCTTATGTACTTAAAAGACTTTTTTTGCAGCAAGTTGAAGCTGAAGAGTACCAAGCAACACAGGATATGACACTATTTGTATTACTGGAAAAGGATTATAATATATTTCAAGACAGACATTGGCTTCCTTATTAAACTAAATAGTAGAACAAAAGGAGGCCCATTACCCGTGCTGGACTGATTCCAGTGGTGCTAGCAGTTGCAGCTTCATGTTGAGAATTGATAATATTTTTAATCCTCAAATCCAAATCTTGTACAACTTCCTCTGCTGCTCGACAGACTGGATCCCCACTGTTTTGGCCTTTTATCAAATGAATCTTGACTGTTGATAGAATTCGACCCCCTGCAATTCTAAAAACAGGCACAGGGTCATCCCCACATTAATCTTGGCACTGCTTTAATATACCCATCAGTTTTGAGCAGAGAATCTTCACAGTTAATCAAAACTATTCAGACAACAGCTTTGATCTTTTAAATCAAACAGCAGCATGTAATGAAATATTGTCCTTTAATATAATGGTTTACTGAAAAACCTTCAAGTTTTAAAAAAGTCAAAAGAAAAAAGGTAATAGATTCATCATTTAGTAATACTCTGATCTACAAAGAAAAGAGAAATAACTTGGCTGTGAATTAAGTTCTGCTAACAGTATAATCTGTAAACGCTCTTCTTTCTATTTTGCTCACAACTCATGAATTAGATGGAAAGGTCTTGGAGAAGCAAATCACCCATCAGGAAGGTTCTCTTTGAACAATACTTGTATTTTGTGTAAATTAAAAAACAGACCAATGGTCAAAAGTGCTTTCATTAAAATATCAATTTGACAGTATAAAGAGGCACCCATTGATATTTACTCTAAGGATGTACAATTTATCTTTCTTTGATAAACTCAAGTGGTTTTTTAGTGTCAAAAGAAAATACCAAGATTTGCAAGCTTTATTATAGATTATCCACATACAATTTTGACAAAATCGCCANACACCAAAGCAATTGTAAAGTGACAGGAGTTCCTCTCTTACCTCAGGAACTACCTCTGAAGCTAATTCTGCTCAGTCAAAGCTACACAAGCAGGGAGACTTGGATTTTTCTTGCAGGTGGGGGGATAACTGCAAAGGATAGCCATTTATGTTGCTCTGCAGTTCTGGGCTTAGCGAGACCAAAGTTCAGTCATGCTTACAAGAGAGCCTTGTATCTCAGGACTTAAAGCTGGGTTGGAGAGTGTATGTAGCTTTGAGGAATGCTTTATTTATCAGAGAAACCACAGATGACTCCCTTTCCCTGTTCATCAGTCTACCTAATATACTGCTAAATAGGCCATTTTCTTTGTAAAATGAGCACTTTTAAAAAACAATCATACAAGGTTTGTTGGACTGTTTTTAAAAAACCTATACTCACCTGAACAGTGTCAAGACAGAGGTGACACCAAATGGAATCACACATTCATCACCAAATAACAGTTCTGATTTGTTTTTGGTAGGAAGTTGTGCAGCTTCTTCATCCAAAAGAATCAGTAAGGACTTCATAGTATCTCTGCCGCAGTATACAGTGCCATGATTTATAGCATGTAGTTTTGGCTGAAATAAATATTATCTTACTAAATATTAATAGGAACATACAGTAAGAATTGCCATATTAGCACAAGACCATTAGTCTTAATTCTAACTCACTAGCCTATCTTAATAGCAGTCAGTACCAGATGCTGCAGGGGAAGGTGCAGGAAAATTCACAGTCAGAAGTTACAGCATAGACTGTTCATAGGAAAGCTTCTTCCTAGACCCAAGCAATTAGAGGTTTGTTTATTCCCAAAATCCAGAGCAGCAGCATGACATCCTAATTACCTCAAAAATATACCTCAAAGATGGCATGGCACCCCCCCACCCCCTCCACACACACACCATAGATCTGCAGGGGGACTGGCTGCTGCTCTAGGCTGCCACCTGCAGCTCTATGGTGTTGGCCGGGGCAACCCCTGGCCAGGAGCGGAGTTGCAGCGGTTGTCTGCGAGTTGACGCACCGCAGTAACGTCTCCAGCTGGTACCTCAAGTTTGGGCAGCCCACTCCACTGGCAGTGCTCCAGGATGTTCTGAAGCACCGTTAGCAGGGCTGGAGCAGAGATGGTGCTGCCTGCTCTGCTTCTGCTCCACCTGCACATCTGGTGACCCGCCTTGAGACAGATGGGCTGCTTGGGTGTGAGGGGGAGCAGAGCCGGAGGTGCTGTCTGTGTAAAAGCACCCAATGACACCATGACTTAGCCACACAATGCAATTGAAGTATTTTATTGCTGGTGGATGAAGTTTATAGAAAACTGATTTTTTAAAAGACATATTAAAGAGAAAAAACATCCTCAATATCTTTTTTAAAAAAAATAATTAGTTTAGTTGAACTAAGTAGCTTTTTGAAAACCACACTATAATCCTTATGTACTTAAAAGACTTTTTTTGCAGCAAGTTGAAGCTGAAGAGTACCAAGCAACACAGGATATGACACTATTTGTATTACTGGAAAAGGATTATAATATATTTCAAGACAGACATTGGCTTCCTTATTAAACTAAATAGTAGAACAAAAGGAGGCCCATTACCCGTGCTGGACTGATTCCAGTGGTGCTAGCAGTTGCAGCTTCATGTTGAGAATTGATAATATTTTTAATCCTCAAATCCAAATCTTGTACAACTTCCTCTGCTGCTCGACAGACTGGATCCCCACTGTTTTGGCCTTTTATCAAATGCATCTTGACTGTTGATAGAATTCGACCCCCTGCAATTCTAAAAACAGGCACAGGGTCATCCCCACATTAATCTTGGCACTGCTTTAATATACCCATCAGTTTTGAGCAGAGAATCTTCACAGTTAATCAAAACTATTCAGACAACAGCTTTGATCTTTTAAATCAAACAGCAGCATGTAATGAAATATTGTCCTTTAATATAATGGTTTACTGAAAAACCTTCAAGTTTTAAAAAAGTCAAAAGAAAAAAGGTAATAGATTCATCATTTAGTAATACTCTGATCTACAAAGAAAAGAGAAATAACTTGGCTGTGAATTAAGTTCTGCTAACAGTATAATCTGTAAACGCTCTTCTTTCTATTTTTCTCACAACTCATGAATTAGATGGAAAGGTCTTGGAGAAGCAAATCACCCATCAGGAAGGTTCTCTTTGAACAATACTTGTATTTTGTGTAAATTAAAAAACAGACCAATGGTCAAAAGTGCTTTCATTAAAATATCAATTTGACAGTATAAAGAGGCACCCATTGATATTTACTCTAAGGATGTACAATTTATCTTTCTTTGATAAACTCAAGTGGTTTTTTACTGTCAAAAGAAAATACCAAGATTTGCAAGCTTTATTATAGATTATCCACATACAATTTTGACAAAATCGCCAAAGAATTCAACTCACTTTAAGGCATGGTTTGAACCCTTTTTATGCAAAGACTAAGATGCTATGTTTATTATTATTATTATTATTATAATAAACATTTATATAGCGCCAGTCAGGTGCATGGTGCTGTACAGAAACACAAGAGACGCGGACCCTACCTGTGGCTTACAATCTAAAAGACAAGGATGGGGAGACAGGGAAAGGGGATAGTGGGAGACAGGGGAGAAGACAAACAAACATTCAAGCGGATGCGAAGTCTCAGGTGCGTGTGCATGGCTTGGTAACAATCAGGATGGTTGCAGCAGTCTGCAGAGGAGGGCAGACAATAAGTATACAGGGAACGACTAGCAGGCATTGGGAAAGGCGGTGAGGAAAAGGTGGGTCTTGAGGAGGGATTTGAAGGAGCGGAGGGAGAGGGCAAGGCGGATGTGGGTAGGGAGGGAGTTCCAGGCATGGGGGGCAGCGAGGGAGAAGGGTCAAAGGCGGTTAGGTGAGCAGGAGAAATGAGGGAGAGTGAGGGAGGGGACTGCAGAAGAGCGGAGAGCGCGTGCAGGAGTGCGTAGGGAGATTGGGTCCGAGAGGTAAGGGGGAGCTTGGTTGTGGAGTGTTTTGAACGTGAAAACCAGGAGTTTAAACAGAATACGTTCAGGAATGGGGAGCCAGTGGAGAGAGAAGAGGAGAGGCTACACATGTTCGAAGCGACGGGCAGAGTGAATGACCTTTGCAGCAGAGTTTTGGATTGCGATAAGGGGGGAGAGGTGAGAACAAGGGAGGCCAGCGAGGAGGAGGTTGCAGTAATCGTCGAGGCTTATTATTAAGCTAATGAAAACTAAGAAAGAAAGAAAAACTGCTGGGTCTTGTATAAAAACCTAGTAGGACATGGTCTTTTACTTCGGAGTTTCTCTCGAAGAAATTCAAGGGGTGTACAAATTGTTCAATGTCCTCTAGAAATAGTGCCCACAGCTCTAATACAACTCAAGTCAGCATTCCTAGGATAAGTCCCAACTGGCAGTGCCTCAGCCAAGTATGATTTAGCCTACTTAGTAGCAAACTTAAAAGCAAAACAATACTGAGTTTCTTGTGACAAGGGAAAATGGACAAGAACTAGATGGATACGTTAGATGTTTATTTATATCATTTGACGTTAACTGCATATAGGAAATGTGATCAAACTTGCCAGTTTGTGTTATTTGTTCTGAACAAAATCCCTACAAGCTATTATGCCCTTGTCCTCCTTAGGTTATTTTTTGCAATGGGGAGAAGGTGGAGGATTTTGATAGACACAGCTGAGCTGGATTTTGAATTTTGACTATTAAAGGGAAAATGTCTACTTTGTGTACATTGTAAGTGCCATGGTCAGATTAAACCAAAGCGAAAGTCTATGTGCAAAGTCAGCCACACCACCAGATAACGGATTTCAGAAAGGACACTAAAAACATCACAGATGGCAGAGAATCACTTCTCCAGAAACCACACCTGAACTAAAAAGTTCAAGGAAAGACAGAATACCAACAAAAAAAACCCCAACCCATCAACACAGCATACAATTGGTACTTACAAAGCGTTCAGAAAGAAAATTCTCTCTCAGAATATGCATACTGGGAATTCCCCATTTAGATCTCTGGCAACTTCATATCAAACTGCCTATTTCTTACAGCACTTAGTTGGCATTCCAAGAGGCAAGCACTTGCTGTCTGATAGAAATGTGGTATTCTATGGTAGCACTACATCCAGACCAGAAGCATGGGGGTGGGGAATGGGTACACTTTCCCAGGGTCTGGGGATTCAATGGGGCCCAGGCTACAAGCCCATAACTATGAGGAAAAAAATTGAGGCTAAATTGTAGATGCTTGAGGATGTTTATACAAACTTATTTCCCTGTATCTATGGATCTATAGGGTGTCCAGATCTTGTAAAAGCTTGTTAGATTTGCTGGAGCCAATTAGAAGCAATGTTTGTTCAGAATGTTTCTTGTTCTTCTCTGTGAGCTGCTAGTCCGGCCCTCCTCTTAAGAGAGAGTGCGGTGGTATATGACTTGTAGTTTGAGAGACAAACAAACTAGATGTGTGCTTCCCTTTCTGACATGCTCTCTCAAGAATGAGAAGTCAGATTTCCTTTGTTCCTGGCATTTCCTGTGCATAGGTAGGAGGAGCCAACAGGGTGCGGCAGCAAGAGTGTGGGACAAGCACCACAATAATTGCCAGTGAAAGCTGAAAGAAGTTTCAGCAAGCTAGCACTCATCAAAAACTGCAGGCATTCTACAACACAAGAACACTGGTCACCTTGATGTTTCGTCTATTGAGCATGAACTTGCAAGAAAAATTGACTTTAGTGAGGTCATTCATGATTTCAACATGAAAAAGGCCAGAAAAATAAAGCTGTAAAGTGATATTGTCTATTTATGTCATTTCAGAAATAAATTAGATTTTTTTTCTTTCATGACTCATGAGTGTGAGAGTATGGGATGGGATTGTGGCAGGGGGCCCGTGTTACAAATTTGTGCCAAGCCCAGAGAAATTATGCTTGGGCCCTGGCTGCATGATTAAATTAGGGCTGAAAACACAGGGCTCGGATTTACTCAGATTTTACTGAGAATCAGGGCATTCAGTCTCATTTTGCTGAGTCCCGAATGGCTGAGGAATCGGCCTACCACTCAGGACTCAGCAAAATCCTCAGCCAAGGGCAGGAAGGAGAGCAAAGGGGGCAGTTAATAGGCCAGCATTGGGCAGGTAAGAGGGGGGGCAGCAAACTCACCTAAAAACTACGGGAACACAGTGCACCACTGTGGGCTCACTTGGAGCATGCTCTATGGGAGCAAGCTGATCTACATTCTCCCGCATGCTCCTCAAAAACTTTCTGAGTATGCTCACAGAAACTGCTTTTAAAGAAACAGCGGCCTCACTAAGTGAGTCAACAGTGGTGTGCCCGGCTCCTGCAGCTTTTAGACGAGTTTGCTGACCTCCTTTCCCTGCCCACTTACTATTAGCAGCCACTGCTGCCCTCTGCCCCTTCCTGCTCCCTGCATCCGAGTTCCTGAGTATTCACTGAGTTCCCAAGGTGGGGCCCAAAAACTCTGGTCCGATCCTCAGAAATGCTCACAAATGTTTTTTAAACTATTTGGTACACCCTATGATAATCTAGGGATCTTCATAAAATGGACAAGCAAGCAAAAGGATCACCCAGAGTCAGCATTTTGTTGGCCAATTTGGATCCTCTCTAGCTACCGAAATCCAGAATTACTGAGATTATTTTTTTATAGTTAAAAAGGTATATGCTAATTAAGAAATCTGACTCGAAGAATCCAACATTTCTACATAGGAATTAACATATCTTGATCTATTTCTGCATAAATGCTTCAGCTGTATGATCCTTCATTACATTGCTATTAAAAGCAAATCATCATTAGGTAGAGGCAAGAGGTTTTATTGTTTTTTGTCTTGCAAAAAGAATACAAACATCCTCACAGTTCATTTTATCTTACTTCCCATATTATTCCTTTCCAGGAAAAAGTTCCAGTTCCCCATCAGATACACAGTTTCAGCTGGAGCAAGGAAAGGAAAAGTTTATTCATTCATCAACCAGAATTCACATCAACAGGCCAAGGTATAAAGTGCTGACCTAATGTGTATGCGGATTAGCTTTATGATCCGATGCCATGGTTTATTTCATTTTGCACCAGGGTACAGAATAAAAGAAAACTCTAGGTTATGAGAATTGGTTTTATGCAGGACTACAATACTTTGTCCCCGTTGTTATATCAGGGGTGGGGAACCTCTAGCCTGCGGGCCACTTCCAGTCCAGAAGGTGTTTATCTCCACCACTCGTCTATTCTTCAATGTTGTGCAGGCCAGAGCCCGCTTCTGTGGCCTGGGCAGACTTTGGTGGGCTGCATGGATGATCTCTCTGATTGCAGTCAGCTGGCTTCTGAAGAGAGCAAGGAAATGGGAAGGAAGGGTACAGCAGACATGCAGCTGCCAGGACAGAGACCCCTCCTCCCCCCGGGAAATCCCCAGAGAACCTCTCTGCAGCCACTCACCGTAAGGCCAGGCAGTGTGGGGCTCCAGCAGGGACCACTTCCGGTGTGCGGGGCTGGGCAGCACATCAGCAGGAGGAAGCAGATAACATGGGCTGCTACTCTCCATTCCCAGCAGCTGTCCAGTCCGCGGGTCGCATGAGCATACAAATGTATGCGTGAGAAAGGGGGAAGTGTGCATGTATAAATGTGCGAGTGTGAGATGAGGGAAGAGAGTGAGTGAGAGTGTGTGTGCGAGTGTGAGATGATGGAAGACAGTGAGTGAGTGTGTGTGTGAAAAAGGTGTGTGTGAGAAAGATGGAAGTGTGTGTGAGAGATAGAGAGATTATATTTGTGAGAGAATGAGAGAGAAGGGGGAGTGTGTGGTGTGTGAGTGAGACTGTGTATAAATTTGTGTATGATGGACAGAGAGGAGTGTGTGTGTCTAAATGTGTGCGTACACGCGCGCGAGAGAGGAAGAGAAATTCCAGTTTTGTACGGAGTGGGGAAGCTACCTGTTAATTGATTTTAACTGATTTTTAATCATTAAATTAAGCCCCTAATTGATTCCCAGGTCCCCAGGCCCGAAAAAGGTTCCCTACCCCATCAACCAGTGGATTGATCATGAGGTGTTGTGGATATGACCGCGGGCTGCGAAGTGTGCGAGGCTGCTCAAGCGGTTCCATTCTTTCCTGTTGGGGAGGTCCCAACAAACAGTGGTGAGTGACTGTTCATTATCCTACAAGAACCTTCCCTGTGGAATCCCACAGGGTTCCTTCTTGTGCCCTTTCCTGTTCAATGTGCATACGAGGCCACTGGGTAAGACTGTAGAAAGTTTTAGCATGAGGTACCATCAATACGTGAGCCTCCCCGAGCCGCCTGTTGATGGGAGGGGGTGGGATATACATTTTAATATAAATAAATATAATATGCTGATGTTGCTTGGCTTCACCTCTTTTTCATCTGACCCAGATCCTGCAGTCTCGGTGCTTACCCCGTGCCTGGCTGCTGTGGGGGGATTGGATGCAGGCAAGCCAACTGAAGCTGAACCCAGATAAGACAAGACAAAAGTGATGATTGCCCAGCCCTGTGATGTGTGTATGTGTGTAAGGAGGGGGCAGGGAGGGGGAGGAATAGGACTCCCATCATTGATGGGTCCAGCCCCTTTTAGTTACTCAGGTTCTCAGTTTTTACGTGCTCTGGATCCTTTGCTGTGCCTGGAATATCCGTTTGCAGCAGCGGCCAGGAGTACTTTTCACCAACTCCAACCGGTGAGAAGGCTGCAGCCCTTTCTTTCTGAATCAGAACTGGCAGTCATCCATGCCTTTATAACCTCAAGACTAGACTACTGCAATGCACTCTACATGGAGCTGCCCTTAATGACAGTTTGGAGGCTGCAGCTGGTGCATAACGCAGCAGCCAGCCTTTCGTTGGGGGCAAGTCGCTGGGAGCACATTGTATCCATGCTTCAGAATCTGCACTGGCTACTGATAGCATTTCAACACAATTTAAGGTGCTTGTTTTGATCTATGAAGCCCTAAACAGCCAGAACCCCACATAGCTAAAAATCATCCTCCTCTTTCCCTCTGCTCCATTACAATTCCTGAAGCCAACCAGGAATGCCCTCTTGCAGATACCATCTGCCCATCAAGTTTGTACAGTGAGTGCATGCAGAGAGGCATTCTTGGTTGCTGCGCCCGTTTTGTGGGGCAGCAACCACCCTTCGCCTAGAGGTTCATCAAAGCCCAAGCTGGAGCCTTTTTCAAAGGTAATAAGATTTTTCTTTTTTGCCAGGCTTTTCAGAAGGCGGGGATAGAGATTGTGATGGGGCGGAGATTTGGGGGCTTTTTATTGTCTACTTTAATATGGCTTAGGTGCTGGGGCCTTATTTATTAATTCCATTTTTAATCCCACCCTTTCCATTAGGCTCAAGGCAGTTTACATCATATAAAAACAGCTTAAAAATCTCATCCCCAAAACCCTTTTCCTAACCCCGCTACACAATCCTATCCCTGCCTGCCAAACACCTGGCCAAACAAAAAGGTCTTACATCACTTCTGGAAGACGAACAGGCTTGAACTTAGGCCATTTTTACACGGATGCCGCAGCAGCGCCGATGGGTGGGTGAGCACACCCAGCGGTGCCGAGCAGGGAGACAATCACACCAACAGCGCCACAGGGGGTAGTGGGACGGAAAGGGGAGGGGCCAGCAAACGCACAGTGGCCAAACACCCACCCCGGGAAGCACCCAGCAAACACCGACACAACATGGCTGACTGAAGGCAAACAAAGCCGTGCAATGCAGCCCCGCCCCCCCACCACCAGAACCCACACAGGCGGGGCAGGAGGGAGCAGGGATGACAGCAGCTACAAAGTAGCCAGCCCCTCCAAGGGCCAACACAGATGCCAGACAGTCCAGCGTCACGGAGTCCTCCCACACAGCCAAGCACCCCACACACAGCAGCCGACACAAGCACACAGGGACGGGCCCATGTCCCCTCGGAGGCCAGGGGGGTCAGAAGCCGCACCACCCGAGCAACTGCTCAGCACCCCGCACAGGCACCCGTACGAGAGCACAGGAAAGCACAATGCACACACCCGGGGAAGGAACACAACACACTTTAATGAAACGCAACAGAGGACAACAGGCAGGGGCAGGTGTACGGGTCAACAGAAGGGGAGGGGAGCACTGGCAGCAGCAGAGCCAGGGTAACTCCCGGTCAATAGGATCAGTGACCCCGCACCCAGCACCAGCGATCCGCCTGCGCGCGGTCCAGCCTCTGCAGCCACTCCAGGACATGGAGGAGGTCCACCACCTCCCCTTACTCCCGTGTCCGCTCCTCAATCATCGCCTGCACTGGAAGGAACAGAGGGAGAGGGGAAAGCCATCAGAACCGGCCACAGGCCCCACAGAACTGCACCCCCACAGAGACACACAGGGACAGGGTCTAGCAAACAAGCAGCACACTCACGATGTTCCTGGGTTTCCGTGCTCACCCAGCCTCGTCCTGCGTGTAAGCTGGCTCCCTTGGTCTTGTTGAAGGCTTTCCTCCTGGCCATTGTGGGAGCGTGCACACCCGACTGGAGTCCGGTGTCGCCCCCGGTGGGCGTGTCTGTGGGGGGGGCATGTGCATGACCTCGCCGGCGCAGCGTGGTCCCGCCAGTTCTGTCCCCGTGGGTGTGGGTGTTTCAGCTGTTACACGGCCGGTTAGGTGTTGGACACCCATCTCCACCCACGGAGTGTGCCGGCTCCCTCCCGGCTGCTCCGTGGGTGTCGGTGGGTGGGTTGTGCACACGCACACACCCACTCGTGGATGTTTACACGGACATTCCCCCACCCATCCGTTGGGGGTTTCTGGGTGCTCGTGGGTGGGTGGCGTCCGTGTAAAAGTGGCCTTAGATGGATCTCCAAGGGGAGGGAGTTCGATATTGTAGGGCAGCCACCAAGAACACCTGTATGTGTGCCCTTGTTGTGGAAACCTCATGGGCAGATGCAAATGGTACCCACAAGAGGGCACTCCTGGCTGACCACAGAGGCCACAACAGAACATGAGAGAAGAGGTGGTCTTTCAGATACTTGAGGGAAGGGTGGGACATAAGCTCAAATATATGAATAAAGAGTTTAAACTTTACAGAAGGCCCAAGTACTTTTATTGCTGAAGAACAAGAACAAATCTATGATAAGTTATTATTTTTATACTAATATTTACCAATAGTGAAATTTAAGGGTTTAGAAACAAACATCAGCTTTAACATCAACAACAAAACAGCATTTAAGACCGTGATGACACAAATTGAGGGAAGTTATCAAAATCATACAAGTTACTTGTACTGAAAATGGATTTAGACTATTACCTCATAAAAGCTCTTACAGAATCAGTATTGGATGATTTTGGAAAAAGATCATAAATTTAATTGTTTTGTTCACCAGTGACTCAAAAATGTTTTAGCACAGTAGCTGCAGGAGTAAATATGTGCATGCAAATATAAACATAGGCACATTCCTGCTAGTAGCCTGAGAGGTCTTAGCCTCCTTTTAGTCTAGTTCAAAGTGGGAGCATGGGCTCTTTGGATGGTCCCTCATACACTTTTACCTTAAACTACAGGTTGAGAGAAGGGAAAGGGACTTGGAGCTCTCTCAACATGCAAAATTTAGTGGTATAGGGTTTCCCCACTCAGGTGTAAACTTGATGTAAGAAGTGTAAGTCTGTTAATGATAATTTATTTGTTTTGAGATATCTAAGAGTTTCATAAGAGTTTGGGGCCTTGGTGTCACTGGGGGAAGAGTTCGGTATGGTGGATGACGCACATTATCACAGAATGCCAAAGTTATAGTAGATAATGAAAAGCTAGGAAGTTTGGGAACTACAAAAGGGGTTTTGGGAGGGATTGGATTAAATAATGGTACTTGTGTATTGGCGTAGTGTTGATTAAAGTGTAGTAATGGGAAGTCAGTAGTTTTTGGCTTTCTGACTTCACTCTTGAGTCCACCTCCAACTCCTCTCCAGCCTTTTCCTGACTCCTGCATTTTTGAGGTGTGTGGGCATGGAAGGGAGAAGAGAGGAGGGGAGAAAAGCAGTTCTGGGCCCTATTCCTGAAAGGAGAAAAACAAAGACAGACTCCTGCATCAATGCACAGCTCTGCAGACCTTAGTCAAGTTCATGCAGTGTAATACTCCTCCTTACAGGATTATTGCCAGAGTGCATAATTTCAGCATAATCAATAACATGATGTTAAAACATGTTTCACATCTTTCAGCATGCTGGAAAGCACTTTCAAAGAAGAAAAGTGTTATTCGTATGTAAAGTCATACAGCAATAAGGGGGTGGGGGGAATCAAAACTATCAAAACACGATGAATTGAAATAGTTTAATTTAACAATGGGCTGAGAGAGCTGATTTCATGTACACAGTTGCTCTAGTTTTTACAGCCCCAATGTACCAAAATTAAACATGCTTTATTTACTACATATTGATATTGTAATTTTAAAAAAGATATTCTAGATAGCAGTAATCACCACACCGCCCTAAAAGATACCCAAGGACTGTTTCTACACAAATTAAAAGGCAGTTACTAGTAAAATAAAATGGGTCTAACAGTACATAATTTGTTTAACAGTACATACTCATTCAGGGAATAAACCTTTAGTGGAAAAAGATTAAAACAGTGTAGAGAGAAAAGTCAAGAATATGGACAATAGTCAAAAGTCTGATTAAAATATAAAACAGACTCCTGATGCCTATTCCAAAAACAGGAAGGAATATGTCAAAATTCTATTATGGCAGGGTCAGCATTTTTATTTTGTCCAATTTCCCCAACAGGAACATTATTATAAGCTGTATTTTATGACAAATCTAATTCTTTTACTGTCATGTGGTGGGAACAAATTGCTGAACACCGCCCCCCCGCCCCCCAAAAAACCCCAGACTATGAACAATTAGTGAACACAGCAGCCATATCTGTAGCAATGAAAATAGTTGGGAGGGGAAGGCTGTTTATGGTTGTGATGATAAATTCATTTTAGAATTGTAAAAAAGCATATTGTAAATATCTAGTGCAATATAAAGATTATGTCTGTGAATTTGTTCTAAGATGTATCCATGCACAATGCTAGTGGAAGCTTTCTGCATCTCAAGAGAAATGGCCCAATCACTTTTAAAACCCAAGCACAGAAAACAGAATTTAAGGCTCTCATAGCAATGGCAGGTAATCATACATTCAATATTTTACGTAGTTAAATTGCATATGTAAATTGTGAGTAAGTTTTAAAAAGGTATAAGAAAAAATTTAGTTGTTTTTTTTAAAATGTATTTAAAATCAAGACATTCCTTTTGTATTAATGAAGTTAATTTCCTGTTTTTATTAATGTAGCCATGAATGTCAAGAATACAGAACTCTACAAACCCCAATACTCTAATGGAGCATGCAAGAACCCCACTTTGTAGACCATGAAGTTTGAGAATTAGGCTTTTGGACAATGCAAAAATTGTCTATTGCAAGTAACAACAGCTCTGGGGATAAAGAGAAACCTTGTGTAGCACTCAGATGTTGTTCAGTACAGTACAGACAAAATTAAAAATGAAATCAATTTTTGAAGACAGAGGTTGTGTTTATTATTCATTTTTCTGTTACTACACATTAATAGAGGTTACTTACCAGTAACTCTGTTCTTCGAGAGAGCTCCACGTATTCTCACTCTTGGGATTCACTTCCTGCTTCGCAGGTACCGGAAAACCTCTCATCAGCAGTATCCAGGCAGAATATGCCTGGAAAAGACTAGAACATGGTGAGGGCTCCGCCCCTCCATCCCCCTCCCATCCTGAGAAAAGTGCAGGCCCACATCGCGAGGGATGGGCTAGGATAAATAGGGGGAGGAGCCCTCACCACCTCAGTTCCTTCCAACCCCGGTCTGGAAGACCCCAGCAATGTCCATCCGAGACTGAGGGGAAGGAAGGCGGGATGTGAGAATACACGGAGCTCTCTCGAAGAACAGTTACTGGTAAGTAACCTCTATTTCTTCTTCGAGGATCTCCACAATTCTCACTCTTGGGAGAGTAATAAGCAGTTGTAACACCTACCTCAAGGAGGGGGGAGTCGAGGAAGTGCATCCAATAATGAATTCAGAACTGCTTTCCCCACCTGGGAGTCTGACCTGGTTACAAGGTCCAGTGAATAGTGCTTAGTAAAGGTATGCACTGATGCCCATGTGGCAGCTCTACATATGTCCAAGAGATGTATCTCATGAAAATTGGCAAAAGATGTAGCAGTAGCTCAAGTACAGTGTGCTCTTAAGCCCAAGGGTGGAACCTTATTTGATAAAGCATAACACTTTTGTATACATAGGACAATCCATTTGGAAAGTCGTTGCGAGGATATCTTGACTCCAATCCTCTAGCCTCCATACGATAAAAACAAAGAGTCACATGCTCAGATGCTCTTAGTTCGCTCAATGTAAAAAACTAATGCTCTTTTGACGTCGAAAGAGTGAAGCGCCCATTCTGCATGCGAAGTATGAGGCTTTGGGAAAAATACTGGTAACAAAATTGTCTGATTCAGATGAAAAGGAGAAGCTATCTTGGGGACAAAAGTCGTATCAGTCCTTAGGTTGACTTTGTCTCTATGAAAAAAGATATAAGGCAGTGAAGCTCTAAGAGCAGTCAGTTCGCTCACTCTCTGTGCTGAGGTGATTGCTACCAGGAAGGTAGTCTTGATGGTTAGATTCTCCATGGTACAGGAGGCTAAGGGTTCAAAGGGAGGGGACATCAATTTTGATAACACAAGGTTCAAGTCCCACTGGGGCGCAGGTTGAGATCTTGGTGGGAAAGTATTCACCAACCCCTTCCAAAAAGACTTAATCAGAAAATGAGAAAACAAGGTTTCCTGGCCTTCTGGTTGTAGACGTGATGATAGCGCCGCCAGGTGCACCTTTATAGATGGAATGGAGAGACACAATTCCTGTAAGGCCAGAAGACACAGAAAAACGTGATTCATATTTAGGGAGTGTAGAGGGAGGGACTGTGATTCACACCACTTAGAAAAACGCCTCCACTTCAGCTCATAGCACCTATGGGTAGAGAGTTGCCGGGAATTTAGCATAATCTCCGAGACTTCTGGAGGTGCATTCCTTACTAGGGTAGGATCAACCATGTGGAGAGGAGAAGCATCTGCAAATCGTGGTGCATGATCCTCCCCTGATCCCGAGACAGAAGGTCGTGTATGAGTGGGAGGGTCTTGACGCGCGATGCCATCGCTTGTAAGGTTTGGAACCAGGTTTGGTGGGGATCAGATGGGCCTTGTCTGTCCTGATCTTGCATAGAACTCTGGGGAGGAGAGGGACTGGGGGAAAGGCATAGAAGATCGTAAAGGCGTCCGATATTGATCCTGGTGCTAGTCCTGCCCGGCTGCAGAATTCTGGGAGCTTCGTGTTCTCTTGTGATGCGAACAGATCTATCATCGGCGTCCCCCATTCCTGAAAAATGTCCTGTAGGATCTCCTCTTTCAGCGACCATTCGTGCTGGTCCACCATCTTGCGGCTGAGAAGGTCTGCCAGTGAGTTGTCTTGGCCTGCCAAATGAATTGCTTGAACATGTATGTCGTGTCCTATACACCAATGCCAGATGGTCTCTGCTTCCTTGGATAGGCATGCGGATCTTGCTCCACCTTGCTTGTTGACATACCACATAGCTGTGGTATTGTCTGTTACAATTAGAATGTTCTTTCCCCTGATGTGGGGTGGTAGAGCTTTTAGAGCCCATCGTATTGCCCTGAATTCTAACATGTTGATGTGAAGGCATGCCTCTTCTGGAGACCATAGTCCATGCACTTTAATGTCTCCCATGTGAACACCCCAGCCAGTTAGAGAGGCGTCTGAGGTGATTGATGCACGGATACCTGGTGGATCGAAAGGCACTGCCTTTAGGACTTGGTCCGCAGCTGTCCACCACTGTAGGTTCTTGAGAAGTCCTTGTGTTATTGATAACTTCATGTTGAGCGAGTGGAGGGCTGGGGTATAGTTCTGCACCAACCATTGCTGGAGTAGCCTTATGTGAGACGTGCATATGGTGTCACCATCGTAGTGGATGCCATCAGTCCCTGTAAGTGACGGAAGAAGCGAACTGACTTGGTCTGATGGGATTGAAGAACATCCAGAGCACGTCCTATGGCGAGGAACCTCTCTGTTGGCAGATATGCTTTCGCCTGGCGGGTGTCTAGTATTGCCCCTATGAAGGGTAAGTGCTGGGAGGGGCGTAGATGTGATTTGGGTAGGTTGATGACGAAACCTAGACCCTCGAGCAGTGACATTGTCCATTGCAGAGGTCATTGAAGTTCTCGCTGCAACGTAGCTGCAATCAGTCAATCGTCTAGATACGGAAATATTCTGACCTTTAACCGTCAGAGATGAGCAGCGACCACCGTGACACATTTGGTGAAGATGCGTGGTGCCATAGACAGTCCGAACGGAAGGGCCCTGTACTGGAACTGAAGGTTTCCTGGAATGAAGCGTAAGTATTTGCGGTGAGATGGATGGATAGAAATATGAAAATAGCCATCCTGTAGATCAAGGGAAACTAACCAGTCGCCTTGCCGCAGACCCATAAAGATAATGAGTAGGGAGGTCATGCGAAACTTAACATTTACAGACAAACTTATTGAGTTGTCTGAGGTCCAGAATAGGGCGGAAGTCCTTGTCCTTTTTAGGAACCACAAAAAATCTAGAATAAAAACCAGTATTAAGCTCAGACTTGGGGACTGGTTCAATGGCTCCTTTCTGGAGAAGTTTCTGAATTTCAGAGTTGAAATTTGAGTTGTTGGGGGGAGCCCCTTGGGGGGCAGGCAGAGGAGAGAGGGAGTGGAACTGGATGGCATAGCCAAATTGGATAATTTCTCTGACCCAGCGGTCAGTGGAAATGGCCTCCCACTGGGGTAGGAAGGGCAACAGGTGGTCCTGGAATGAGGGGCTATCCTCATAATTTCCCTTGATCAAGGTGTCGTTAAAAACGGGACTTCATCTGCCGTCCAGAAGACGAATTGGAGGATACTTTGCCTCTGCCCCTCTGTCTATTAAAAACCTGGTGTTGTTGAGGGCCTTGTGACTGATGGTACTGGAACGAGGTCTGTTGCTGGAAACGCTTCCCAGCACTGAAGTTATACGACGGGTATGCGGGCCTTCTAAGAGAAAAGGCATAGGGATTTGAGGTAGGGTAGGGTTTCTTACGGATAGTGCGTATAACCCCTGTAGATCTGGCCGTTTGATTCATTTCTTTAATTTTTTTTCAAGGTGTCGTCACTAGATGCAGAGAAGAGCCCTTCACAATCAAATGGTAAGTCCTCTATTCTTGTTTTATTTTCCTGTGTCAGAGCTGTGGAATGGAGCCATGCATGTCTCCGGCGTGCAATGGCAGATGCCATACATCTGGCATTGGCATCAGCCATGTGCATATTTGCAGTCAGCTGAAATTGAGCCATCTGCATGCCTTCCTTCTGGAGAGCCGCTATCTGATTCGGGTCTGTGGTGCTGCTGAGCCTTGACCACAGCCAGTGCTGGTAGCCGCGCATGGCAGATGCATAATTGGCAATTCTGAACAACAGGGAGTCAGAGGAAAATATTTTCCTTCCCAATACGTCCAGTCTCCTTCCCTCCCTGTCAGATGGAGACGTCTGTACTCCTCCCACTCGGGCTTTTACCGATGCTGCGGCAATCACTAGGGAGTTGTGGGGAGGGGGGGGATGTTTGTGAAAAATCTAAGCCCTGTCCTTCAGTACAGCGTATAAGGAGTCCGCTAGCTTATTAGTAAGTTACACAGAAGCGGGTTTACTCCAGATGGCTGAGGCAGGTTCCAACAGCTGCTCTAGCAGTGGTAGCATTATGTGACCAGATTCACCTGCCCCTAAGATCCCAAATATCGGCCCCATTTGGGATTTTTTAACTACCCTCGTAGGGAGTTTGGGAAAGGAGGATGCCATTCTCTTGAGCACTGCCTGGAAGGCTTTAGAATCCTCAGTCACCAAGGATATATTGGGGTCCGATATGGAATCCAGAGGGGGAAGGGATATTGTCTCATCTTCCTCCAGTGATGGTGATGATGAGGACGATGAGCGAGATGCCGATCTCCCTGGGGAGGCTACTGTAATTGGTGCCGGTACCGACTCCTCTCTCGGGTTCCCCAATAGCGATGTTAGTAGCTCCACAGCTACGAGGGTGCTAACCTTTCATCCTGTGATTGTGTCACCGTGCTCTCCGGTGCTGGTACATGGGGTACCACCTTCCATGGAGCGGACGGTACCGGGGGTGCGAGAACTGTCCTTCAGTGGAGACGGTATCGCAAGCCTCGGTACCGACAGTGATCCCTCGGAGCCGTGTTGTGCTGGCTCCGTCGGTGTCTTCTGTCCCGGTTCCATTGCTGGTGTCGCGGAGTGCTAGGTGGGGAGCCTGAGAGGCCCCTCTTCTCCACCCTCTAGTGCCCTTTTCGTTAATAGGTCAGTAGACGGAGAGTCCTGGCCTGTTTGGCCCTGCTAGACAAGACTGAGCAGGCTCTGCAAGCCTGGGTATTATGGGCCTCTCCCAAACAGGCTAAACAGCGAGCATGCTGGTCGCTGATTGACAGGGTAGCAGGACAAGAACTACAACTTTTGAAGCCCGGTTGCTTGGGCATTCCTGCTCACCCCGAGGGGCGGACTGCACCCGGGGAAAAGGCCCCCGCGGGCTAGGGCAGCACTCAGTAACTCACGGAATTTCTTTTCTTCTTACAGTTTACTACTGAATAACGCTGAAAAGCACTGAGAGGTCTTCCAACGCCACGCAGTTGGAAGGAACTGAGGCGGTGAGGGCTCCTCCCCCTATTTATACTAGCCCTTCCCTCGCGATGTGGGCCCGCGCTTTTCTCAGGGTGGGAGGGGGATGGAGGGACGGAGCCCTCACGATGTTCTAGTCTTTTCCAGGCATATTCTGCCGGGATACTGCTGACGAGAGGTTTTCCAGTACCTGCGAAGCAGGAAGTGAATCCCAGAGTGAGAATCACGGAGATCCTCGAAGAAGAACCAAAAGTGTCTACTACTATTAACAAAAAATACTTTAAAAGTAGATGCTCTCTAAAATCAAAGCAACTATTCCCCAGTGAGTAATTACCACATGAAGTTAATTTTTCAGCTCATCAACAACCCTTTTGCCTTTTTCAATCACCACCCAATATGATGGATTGCCTGGGTATTAGTGACTGTCCCCATACCTAATGGAACACTTCAGGTGCCCCCAGTATCAAAAGAACTCCCATGCTAGAGCAGAGCCATTCCCAACCCATTTCGCACTCTGTCCTGAGCAGAGTACATTGGTATAAAACATTGCTAATAATAAAGGGACACATGGGAAGGAGAAGGGGGAGAAGCAACTCCAGCAGGTGCCCCATCCCTGCAGCTACCAGTAACAGATATTGGATCATACACACCCTGCTCTTGCTCCCACCCTGATCGTTAGCTGGGTGGAAAAAGTTCTGGTGCCAGTATTTCGCCAGAAGCTCAGGTTATTACTCTGCTCCCTCAGCAACCAGAACCTCAAGAACCAGTGCAGAGAAAGGATGGAAGCACAGTGGGAGGTAGCGAGTCTGTGCAGCATTAAGGAAGAGTGTGCTATACACGCTTACTGCTCACAGCTGTGCCTTAACTCCAATTTTGCACTTGAAACCCCAGTTTATGTACAAGTTTGACTACAGATTACAAACTCCTAATATTCATGTATATCCTCATTTGTCCGAGTTCTTCTCAATATCAGACATGCTATATGCCCTACATTGTTTACTGATAATTTCTTGGAAATTTCCCGAGACTGAAGGCCCCAAACTGGATAGGCCTCACTGTATCTCACCTTTAACCTTGCTCCTTTTGGTGCCCCACCACTTAACACCACTGTCCCTCAAGTCACACACTCCCCACCGTGTTTGCCAGGTCAAAATAAGGGACACGATGGGGCTCCGACTACTGGGTTCTTTCAAACTGTGGTGCCCTGAAATAAGATTATTATTATTATTATTATTATTATTATTAAACATTTATAAAGCGCCAGTAACAACCTGGCGCTGTACAGAACATATAATCAGCTGCGGTCCCTACCTGTGGCTTACAATCTAAAAGACAAGGAGGGGGAGACAAGGAGAGGGGACAGCGGGAGAGACATGGGAGAAGACAAACAAACATTCAGGCGGATGCGAAGTCTCAGGTGCGTGTACTTGGCTTGGTTACAAGGTGGTCGGTAGCAGCAGTCAGCAGAGGAGGGCTGACAGTAAGAGCAAGGGGAAAGACTAGAGGGCATTGGGAAAGGCAGCATGGAAAAGGTGGGTCTTGAGGAGGGATTTGAAGGAGCGGAGGGAGGAGGCGAGGCGGACGTCGGCAGGGAGGGAGTTCCAGGCATGCGGGGCAGCGAGGGAGAAGGGACGAAGGCGGTTGGGCGAGCAGGAGAAGCGAGGGAGAGCGAGGGAGGGGACAGCGGAAGAGCGGAGAGCGCGCGCAGGAGCGCGTAGGGCGATTAGGTCCGAGAGGTAAGGGGGAGCTTGGTCATGGAGCGATTTGAACGTGAAAACCAGGAGTTTGAACAGGATACGTTCAGGAAGGGGGAGCCAGTGAAGGGAGAGGAGGAGAGGCGTCACATGGTCGAAGCGACGGGCAGAGTGAATGACCTTGGCGGCAGAGTTTTGGATCGCCACAAGGGGGGACAGGTGGGAGCGAGGGAGGCCAGCAAGGAGGAGGTTGCAGTAGTCGAGGCGAGAGATAACCATGGCATGAACAAGGATTTTGGCCGAGGAGACAGATAGAAAGGGGCGTATGCGGGCAATGTTGAGGAGAGCGAATCGGCAGGATTTGGCCACAGAGTCAATGTAAGGTTTAAAGGAGAGGTGCGTGTCAAAAATGAAGCCCAAGCTGCGGGCACGGAGAACAGGACGGATGGTGACCCCATCAATGCAGACGGTCAGGTCAGAGATCTCTTATTCTACGGAATTGTCTCTTATTTCAGAGCCTCACAGAAGGGAGAATACATGACAAGTATCCTACATCACCCCATTTCCCCTCCCCCTCCCAATACACACTGCCACACACTGCCACACGCAGCAGAGGACAAGACCTTGGGTTCTGCTTCTCCATATAGCATAGGCCAGTCCCGTGCCAAGGTTAAGCTGCTCCAGGCATCCTATGTTGCTCTCTGCTGGGGCAGCTGCAGCTGTGAATTGGGCTGGGGCAAAAGACAGAGTGGCCTGGATCAAGCAGACGCATACTTCTCTGGCCACATTCTGATGAACAGAAGTTATGCAAAGTAACTACCTTATTTTCATTAAATCAAAGTAAAAAAATACCAGTTAGAACAGTCAACCAGAATGTAATCCTGTGCTCGAGCTGTTCGATGAGTAATAGATAAGCGCCCCTGGGTAATCTGAGACCAATCTCCCATTTAACGTACGGAAATTCTGTCCATACATAAACTCCATCAGTTTAAGCCCCCTTGAGTTAGTTATCTGATCAATCATAACGGGGGTACAAATATCATAGTTTTTTTCAATATCTTCCTGCAGTCTATCATGAGCTTGACCGACTCATGCGTTAAAATCCCCATCAAGGATGATTTCAGCTGAACCATATTATCTCTTAAAAGCTCAATCGCGCTTATTAGAATATGCAACCACTCCTTTTCATGGAGTCCTTTTTTTCCTTATGGGAACGTAGACATTCACAATGATCAGGCGGGTTCTATGGCGAAATTGTAATTATTATTATAAGCATTTATATAGCGCCAGCGATGTACCTGGCGCTTTACAGAAAATAAGATCGACACAGTCCCTGCCCGAGAGCTTACGATATCATGACTTGGGCAAAACTCAGCCCAATATCCAATTGTTCTGCCTCACAAGGAACAGTAACAGGTATAAGAGTAGCAAAGCCTCTACACCACCTTCCCTTGCGAGTTCATATGAACAGTTACTTCTAAACACAGGAGCACATACTTCTATTCCTAAATAGCATTGGTTTAGTGCTCTGTTCAAGCAGTGGTGTATCAAACCTGTGGTGGGCCTGGGCCCATATTCTAATTATGAGGCTCCAGAAGGGCATGGGACACGGTCTCCAGGGTGGAGGGCATGACTTACACATGAAGGCAGTGCCAGCCCAGCTCCCAATACCACCCTCCCCACCCCCATGTGGTAATAAACCCACAAGGAAGTTTTAAGACTGAATTGAGCTGGGGCTAGAGCTCCACCCCCACCAACTCTGAAAACTTCCTTCTTGGAAGGGCTCTTTGCAAGCAGCTTAAGCGCCACTAGGAATTTTTCAGAGTGGATGGGGGTGGTGTGTTAGTCTCGCTCCCTTCAGCTCTGAAAGTTTTCTAGCAGCATTCAGGTCACTAGCAGAGGGCCCTCAAAGCCCCCTCATTCCATGGTAGCTACGCCCCTGTGTTCATGTGAACATTTCTGTTTTAGTCTTGAAGACTCAAATTAATAGTTCACTGGAATGTGCTCTCAGTGTCTCACAGCAAGCGATGGCTATTGAAACAATGAAAACAAACAATATTTCCCACCAACAACCTTTCAGCAACGCAGCATGCCCAGTGGCTGTGACTAGACCTGAAACAAACCAAGAAGTGGGATTGATTTGCCGAGTTTTGAGCAAGGAAAAAAAATCACTGCTCATATGGAAAATGACCACCGCCCCTAACCAAAACGAGTCCCGGTACTCGAGTTTGCAAGTTTTACTTGTGAGAAACAAATTGGGCTGCTTGTTCAGCAATAGCTGTAACCCCTGCAGGATAGGGTAGGAAACTCCTACTACAAGTCACTGATGGGCATGCTTAGATGCCAAGTGATTTTTGCACAGGAACTCAGGGAACCCATTAAGAGTTGAGTCTGATGATCAGGTTAAACACATACAACCCGTGCATGTTAGACACATGCAACCTGTGCAGCTGCATCAGGTCTGGCCCCTAACTGAATCAGTGAGGGAGCGTAGAATCACATTACTTGTGAGGGTGGAGTTCAGTGGAACTCAGTGGGGAAGATAAAGGACACAGACTGCGGGGAGGGAAGCAGTGAGTGTTTGCTGTCCATGCTGACTTTTTAAATTTGTCACTCCAGCATGGGAAGCACTTCAGTGCTCCCGAATCGCTGTTAGTTTTATATTAAAGTTTGTGATCCAAATACCTGCAGAACTTTCCAGGACAAGAGACTAGTGTTCTTTCCCTCCTCTAGCAATTTCACAAGTTGCACTTGCTCACTCCAGGCAGGCCTCCTAATAATTCACTCTGTGGGCTGAGACTTTTCACCCCCATCTCCTGCTGGCCCTGTAAGTCAAACAAGTCACCCTTCTCCCCCATTCTCCTTTGCTATACCAGACCCCTAATCCTACTTCTCCCTGCTGGGGGCCCTTGACTTTTCTCAACTCCCACATGGGCCTTACCTTTAGGCCCCTAAGCCCCCTGTGGCATCCCCATCCATCTTCTTTGCCATCACAAATCACCAAGGACCCCTGCTCAGAGGTCTATATATCTCCCCAGCAAGTTAAAGAGTGGGAAAGGAAACTCCACTGCTTCTGCCATGTCAGTGGACACTCCCTCCACTGCCCTGGTGAGGAGACGTTGGGGCACCTAGATGGCTCAGGAGAGCCAAACTTGAGTCCTGCTTTGAACGTGTATTTTCCCACTTTCTGTTTTGTACCTCCCTTTCCACCTAACCCCACCCAAGAGTTGCACCCTGGGTGAGTGCCACAGCACCCACCCCCTCAGAATGACTCTGCTACAGAGCCATTGGGATCTTGATTCAAGTCCGTTTCACAATATCATAGGCTGGTTCTCGGTCTGTCTGATCTTTAGCTTAAATTAAAGATGTGCTTTCTCAACATCTGCCTACACCAGAAGCCTGATACAGAGACAGGAAGTTAAAACAATCTAACCTAAATTCAAAACAAATAGCAACAATATGTAGTTTTAATTTCATGCAGTAGGCTCCATAAAGCGAATTGCTTTGTTAAATCTACACTTTAAAATTATCACGTTTACAACACACTATCTTTTTAAATGACTGTTTTACAATCCCCTGACATTCTGTTTTCTAAAGCAATGCATCAGAATTTCCATCTGATCCTCAAAATGTTTTGCAAGTATAAACCTCATTGAATTCAGTCAGACATACACAGGCAGAGCACCTTTAGGATCAGATGCCCCATGCTCTTTGAAGCAATTCTTATGTTAAATTGGAATGGAAGAAAATCATAATTGGGTTTTATAATTTAAAGTCTGACAGAATTGTCATTATAAATGCTAGGGGGTGGGCGTCAGTATGAATTGTCTAAATTTGGATGATTTGTATTGATAAGAACCAATACAAACCTACCAGGGGATACGAGCCAAAAGATTCGTATCACCCGGAGGGAATTTATCAAAGTTCCTTGGAGCTCATCGGTGCCAAACCTATCCTGTCCCCCAGCTCTGCCTCCCCCAGACCCCTGCCCGCCCCGATGCTGGAGTCTAGGGAAGGCAGAGCTGAGGGAAGAGGAGGAAGTAGCTGCTTTACTTACCAGGATCCGGACTCCAAACCAGCAACCCGCAGCACCCAGCATGGTCTTCTCAGGGCAATGCCGGGAAGAAAAGAAAAAATACCATAGAAAAGCACTGTGCATGCACAAAAATGGCTGCCATAGTCATTCTGCTCATGTTCTGCCATTTTCCAAAAGACATTTGGGAAAATGGCAGCCTGTGTGCGCATGCTCAGCTGGGTCTATGTCCTGGCATGCTCAGCTGGGCAGACATGGATTTAGGTCTGTATTGCTTGGATACAAACTAAATTCAAGCAATACGAGCCAAAATCTGAACAAATTCTGGTTCGGTTCAGGACAGGTTAGAACTGAATCAAAATTTTCATCTGAATTCCTACCCCTAATATATGTCAGTTTACAGGAATATTTAGTTTTACAGTGATATTTGCTCTTGATGTTTAAAGAGGTTTTTGTTATTGCTATTTATTAAAAAATACTTGAATTGAAAAAAACACTATCATGGTTTAGCATTTATGTCACAGGACATGTAATGAGCCGGCTGTTTCCAATATTTATGTTCATTTATAATTCAAAATTCCTGCAAAACCAGAAGAAATTATTAAGGCATTACTCCATTCTTTTTGGTTATCATCATACGTTTTCACCTAGTCTTCACCTATAAAGCTCTTCACAACCTCACTCCCCCCTACCTCTCTGCACTTATCGCCCTCCATACTCCAGCCCGTGCACTTCGCTCCGCCTCTGTCCCTTCTCTCACCCTTCCACGCCTTCCCTGCTCCCCTAAGCGCCTTCGTCCCTTCTCACTTGCTGCCCCCCATGCCTGGAACTCCCTCCCTGTCCACATCCGCCTTGCCCCCTCCCTTCATACCTTCAAATCTCTCCAAAACTCACCTCTTTCGCTCTGCTCTGTCTGACTCTTTATCCTGCTGAGCCACTATTCCTATACCTACGATCGGTTTACCCTTATCCTTGCAACATGGACCTGCCTGCTGTCATTCTCATCGTAACCAAGCCAAGTACGTGCACCTGAGACCTCGCATCTTCATGAATGTTAGACCCCTTGTCTCTCCCTCTGTTCCCCTTCCTATGTCTCTCCCCCAGCTCCTGTCTCTCAGATTGTAAGCCCTAGGGTCAGGGACCGTGTCTATTTTATTACTTTGTAAGGTGCCAGTTACACTGCTGGCGCCATATAAAGGTTTGTTAATAATAAATAATAATAAATACATTTGATGCAATATAACGTAGCAGCATTTTTGCTGGAAAACCTTCAACCCACCACCACCTCCAGCCTTTTTGGTATAAAACAAATACAGAAGCAAATTTTTTAATTTGGACAATATTTTGGGTCAATTGTTTTCTAAAATGTTTTAAAATGATGAAACCCAAGTTGACATCTGTTTTGTACTTTAAATAGACCAAGAAATAATAGTAATAATAAAATAATAATAATAATAATAATTAAATAAAAATGTAAAAAGCACCAATAAAAGGAAGTTTATTCAAAGATCTAGCAGATCTACACACTTGAGAAACATACACATCAGGAGAACAAGCCAAAAGGCAGTAGCTATTGAGGCTATGCAAACATCCCCCCCTTCATTTCATGTATTAGTTTCAGGACCTAGCTTCCATCATGGCCCAAAAGGAACATCCAGTCAAACAATCAAGATACTATACAGAATGAAGAAGATAAAATTTAAATAAATGAATACAAATTTTAAAATGTATATACAAAACTACATCAAATGGAGCATACACAGGTAAACCAAGTTGGGGGGAGGGGCAGGGGAGAGAGAAAAGAAACTAAGCCAATTATAAGGAGTCAGATCTTAATAGAAAGGTCTTTCATTATTTGTCGTCTAATTGTCTCCGCCTTGTAAGCAAAAGTTGGACGATCTACTAAGATCTTACAATCCTTCTGCTGAAATGGCCATATCAGTCGTTCATGACAAGTTAAAAAACTAAATCTTGTTATGAGTGGAGGCAAGTAAAGATTTCTAATTTCATTAAAAGGAGGACAATGGAAAACATAATGAATAATATCCTCAACAACCCCAACCCTACATGCATGGACCTTCAGTTCTCAAGGGATACGTTTCCTCCTCCCTTCCAATACAGCTGATGGCATCTTCTCAAGACGAAGCCTACAAAGAGCCATTGTTAGCTTACTGTTTAATTCCATGGTTAATATTTTTCAATCCCTATGTCTGTCTTCCATAGACAGTAGAGGGGGGCAATACTCCTCAGCCAGGAAGCTGCAAAAATCCTCCTGCCAAGAGATATCGTATAATCTCTGAAAAACCAAAGACCTCTCCTCTGGGGCAAAAAACCTACTATCACTGGTAATATAATAACAAAGACCAGTTCTTCTAACAGAATTACAAATTAACCTCAACCAAAGTGAGTATTGGGACTGGCCATAGTTACCATCCTCTAATAAACACAACTTGGGGTATCTTAAAGGTAAATAAATATTTTAAACCAATACCCCAGGAGTTTACTTCTCGTTATGGTTGCCAAATTCTCCATTCCTGTCTCTAATCTTAAATAGGCTGCCAGAATAGACTGATGAAGCCCAAGAACTCCTCTCAAAAACCTATTTTGGAGAATGTTGATGGAATCATCTGTATCAAATCCCCAGACTTCTGTCCCATAAGAAATTTGAAATATAACCTTTGCGTGGTAGACCTGCAGTGCAGCCACTATAGATTTTCCCGCGTAGGTATCCTGGAATTTCTTAACTGCAACAGCTAACCGCATGGCTTTGATCTTGGTCGCCTGGAAGTGATTTCTCCACAATGTGGATCTTGATAACAACAATCCTAAGTATTTAAATTCCTTCACAACCTCGAGAGGATAAATTATTCATATGCCAAAGAGACCTTCTCAAACATTTCCCCAAAGTTGTTATTTTAGAATTAAAATAATTTACATGTAGTTTGTTCTCATTACAAAGTTGTGAAAATTTTGTTAATGCTCTTTGGAGACCTATTGGGTTCTTCGAAATAATCATAGTATCATCCACATACATTAGGACCCTAATAGGGGTCGTCAAAAATGAGGGAAGGGGAGGAAATTCAGGTAATTCATGTTGCCAATAATACTGTTCACATAAGAGAGGTGCTAATATGCAGTCCTTGTGGGTACCAAACAGGGGTCAGTTCTCATTGTAAACCATACCTGATCTGTGCTCATGTAGCTCATGGTATGCAATTAGCAATTTCAAACGTGAATATTCAATTCCCATAAGCACCAGTTTTTGTCACAAAACATTTCTATTGTGTCAAAAGCTGCAGTAAATAAATAAATGAAACGTATAAAGCTGAATTAAGCACTTTTGTATACTTGCGGCAAATATACTGAATTGTAAATAGATGATCTAGTGTGGAAAATCCTTCCCTGAGCTCTGCTGGAGAGTCAGAGTAGATTCCCAGCTTCGGCCCAATTTGTCATATGGTATAACAGATGCCGCCCAAATATTTTCGCAGAAATATTAATCAAATTTATTGGGTGGTATGAGTTGGGCATATCCTTGGAGTCCTTCTTATAGACTGGGATAATAATATTTCCGCTACAGGAGTCAGGAATGATACAGGTTCCATTAATACTATTGTACCAAGCAGTCAGTACCGGTACCCACCAATCCAGATTAGATATATAGACCTCAGTGGGAATCCCATCTCGTCCTGGAGCCTTGTTCTTTTTCTGTTGGCTTACCAGATATCTGACCTGGTCTTCTGTCACAAGGTACAAAGTAGTATCAACACTAGACTCAGCAATTTTATCCATGGGGAAAGAATCCTCAGTTAAAGAAAATTGAGCAGAGAACTAACTAATCCACACTTCCGGGGAGATGTTACAATCCAAATTATTACTATAGGTGGCTGTGCCTTTAGCTACCAGAAGCCAGAATGCCCTAGAGTCCTTTTTAAACACAGCATAGGACTTATAATAGGACTTCTTTTTAGATATCAACCTCTTATACTCCATCCTTATCTTATAAAAGGCATCAGGCCACTCATCATTCGGTTTCCTAAGATTTCTTAATTCACAATTAAAACATTTCCTCCCTTGCCTGCATTCATAATCATACCATGGGGCACTTTTTAAGGTATGATATTTATTGGGTTTTAGAATAACTAACCTATGCAAGAATAGGAGTGAGTGAATTAATTATGCATTGCGAGTTCTCTAAAATCACCTTTGGGTTCTGTGACTCCATTATCATCCTGCGAAGGGCTTCAAGATTGAGCAATGGCAATCACTAATCGTATCTGCAAGCGATTTATCCCAACGCAGTAGTCTATTAACGATAATAGGTGCCACATTTTCCTCAACTTCCACCCACTCACTCAAGCCTATATGTAATTCTAAAATTAATGGAAGATGGTAACTCTCAGGACAAGGAGAGATCCTGAAGTTTATAACGTCTGTCCAGTTTGCCGGCTCAATCAATATATAATCAATTGTGCTGGCTCTTCTGGGCATATAGAATGTCTCAAGTTTAGAACTGGCAGTTGGAAAGGAGTCATTGATTGGGCGTAGATTACAAGATAACTTATAGAGTTCAAAACCAGATAAATTTACACCCTTGTCAAGGTATTCCACAAATCTCATTAATCAATAAACAATCCTCATCATCCCAGGCCAGACCTCCTAGCCTGGCATTGAAGTCACCTACTATTAAAAATTTATTCGCTGCAAATTCACTCAACTCCTCTAAATAGTGATTAACAGAATCCCATTTGTTCAAAATGTGGCCCTTCGTAGACAGAGTAGGGATGTACACATGAACTATAATCCACGATGGACCATGGGGGGACTCTTAGCCTGATACTAAGGCACACATCTATACGAGAGAGTAGCTGGTAGGCCGTCCAGGTCTGATTATTTCCAACAAGAGTAAGAAGGTCTGCACATGAATTACCTCCGGCTTTTGAGAGCATGCTTAATAGACTGAAACAGGTATACCCTTCAGAAAGAAAGGTTCCAATAACCAAGTTTCCTGGAGCATTATGATGGCATGCACCAGGATGAATGACATACAGTCACTATCACCCAATTTACTTGCCAAACCTGCCACATTCCAGGATAAACTAAATAGAGATCCGACCCGTTTCTGTACATACTAGCTCTTTTAAGTCAAAAGAAGTTGGCTTTTAGACGGGTTAGATTCCAACACCCCCGGACCAGCCGAGATGAAGGGCTGGTCTGACTCACAATTCACAACTTCCAAAGAAGACAGAGTTACAGCAACATTGGATGATCTGGGCGTTACTAATTTTTCAACTCCTGACTCGTGGACCCTCTCCTCAGATCCTAGCTCCTAATCTAAATACCTACAGGCTTGCCACTCTTTGGTAGCTGTTAATGCATAATCTTGAGCCTGAAGTGGGGGAGTGGATGGGGATCCCTCAATAATAATAACCTCATCATCCCCTATCTTATGGGAACACACAACCTGTACCAAGGGATTGATAGAGACTATTTTCTCCTCGTCTCTGATGTCAAATATTTTCGCAGCGTCCACAGACATTCAACAATATGGCTCTGTTCTTCAATAGGTACATCTCTAAAAGAAGATATCAATGTAATTTCTTCCTCCCCCAAAACATCCGACAGCTGAACCTCCCTTCCTGGCTCCAAGGTGTTAATGTCCTTCCGTCAAGTTTTATCAGGGTACTTTCGGATAGCAATATCTTTCCTTACCTCCTGAGGCACACCTCCATTGACTCCTACTATAAGCGGACTCTGTTCCTGATGGAGCATATCAGACTCACTGGGTCTTTAATTTATCCTCCGACAGCTTCAAAGGACTGGGCAACCCCACTCCCATTCTATTTTCATTAACAACTTCCTCCAGATTAATCAAAGGAGGTATAGTTGGAGCTTGCCCAGTTCTTTGCATAGAGGAATGGTTCTCATACCCACTAGTACCCAGCTGATTACCAAAGAAACGAACTGGAGCCAGGTTCTTAAAATATCTCACTACTTGGATTCCCATTTCTTCAAACCTAGATCTAAGACTATACACCATCTGCCTTATACTTTGATCCAAAGGTGACTGTTGCTCTAGTCTTAACATAATTGAAGAATATATAATCAATATGCGTGATATCAGAGCCTAGAGGTAATCCCATCATTGGCTCATCCGTAAGCTTCAAAATCCATTCAGTTTGAGCTAAAAGTTCTTTGGACTTTGGATAATTAATAAAAACTAGCTGAGATCTAATCAATTGTAAATTCCAGCTAGTTCCTCCCCAATGGCTAGGACATGGGCGCATGGATCTTGTATTACCTCGTCCTGACTTACCTGTAATAAAATTCCACTAACAACCAATCTTGAACCAATGGGGGCTACATCTTCATTTATAACTTCAACAGCTGTCTTGTTCTTATCGCTAGACAAACCCAACTGCAAGAATTTCGTTCTTCGACAAGGCCTTATCCTTCGTCTCTCAAACCGAGTATCCAGTAGACAAAACAACTTTTTTTTAAAAAGGTATGCCTTTTGGATCAAGTCCCAGTTCTTAAGCCATGTCTCCCAATTTTAATATTTTCACTTTTCTTTACAACTGGTAGTTTTCCCTGCTTTCTTACCCCTCTAGAACTCACGGGCTCAAGACGGTTTAAAAAAGGCAGGGGTTGGATCAGTTCCCCCATAGCAGCAGCTTTAACAGAAGAATAATTTCCATGGATTATAAACTCTGAAAGCATGGTTAAAAGACCCATAGATTCAAAAATGAGCTTCCTTATTGCATCAATGTCCTTAAAAATAGCAGTTATTAAGATGCTATTGAGGATATGTTGGTCACCAAGCCTCTCCCCAAAGGAGAAAGGGATGCAATCAAACAACTCACAGGGATTCAGGACCTCTGTCATAGTGGGTTCATAGTACTTGGGTCATCACCAGGGGTCAGTTAAGTTGACTCTATTGAACATTGCTCATTGAGACCAACCTCTCTCACTAAAACTTTATTTTCACCCTAAACATTAACTACCGTGCTGACCAACAGAGTACTTTGCACATTTTGCTCAATAGAGTTTTCCATGGACTGTTCCTTTTCCTTTGTTCTAAAGAATTCAGTGATCTTAGGTTGAGCAGGCACCGATAGCTGATCAATCTGTATGCCCAGCTTCCCACAAGCATGTCTGGTAAATACCATGATTTATCACAATAATACCACTCCAATATAGAGACTCGAAGTAGTCAATAAGGTAAACTTTGATACAATAAGACAAAATAAAACTACAAAATCCAAATAAAATTAAAAAATAAAAATTCTAGACTCAACTACAAAACCTGGGTAAGCTCTAATAAAGTTACTAGAGAATAATACAAAATCCAAACTTCATCCTAAAGAGCTAACTTCAGGGCTATATAAGCTAGCAAAGGCCCCAGCAAAAAATCTTATCACCAAATGCCACTCTCCCAACAGCTCACTTCCCCAAAATGCAGGAACCGCAGGGCATTGCATTACTAGAATCAGTCCTGGCCAAGGGAGGAAACATCTTGGGGCATCTCCCACACCAGACTATATATCCTTCCTCTTCCATGTAGGAAAAGAACAGAAAAGTTTATCCCCCTGAAGGTCTGTATTCAAGGGGTGATTTCAGACGTTACGCCACCACAGTCAACCACGGTGAATCCCCCTATGGGGATCGTGATGGCGTAATGTCTGTTGGGCCGAAAAGTGATTCCCGCCAGATGTTCACCTCCAGCGGGAATCGCTTTGACCACGCTTTCGGAGGTCCGACCGGCCCAACAGATGTGACGTTACCACGGCCAACCACAGCAGGATTCTTCATGGTTGACTGTGGTAATGTCACGTCTGCTCCTGGACCACAGCCTGGAATCGGCGGCCGTGCCCACCGCTGATTCCGGGCCATGGTCAATACCCCGGGTGGCGGGGGGCCTCGGGGGTGGGGCTGTGCGGCCGCACATTGTGCCGCACAGCCCCGCCCCCTCCAGAATCAACCGGCACGTCTGTTGATGGGCCGTTTTGATTTCGGAGGGGAATCAAATGGTGATTCCGTGCTGGGGCCAATGGGTGCCCCGGCACGTCTGAAATCACACAAGGTCTTTGATTCATCTTAAGCCTGTTGACTCTACAGTTGTTTAAATCAGGACCCTAGCTGGAGGTCTACAGGCAAATCTGGTGCAGGCATTCAAAGTGGCCCTCTGGGGATAACACAGGGTCAGTTCTCGCACATCCAAGCGAGTCTCCGGGGATGTCTAATAGGGGAAGCACCCCTCAGTTTCCAACAGGGGCTGGAAGTCACAGCTACAATGTCAGCTACAAGGCCCTCAACTACAATGTCAGTGCCACCCGGTGCCGCTTCTCCTTCAGAGTAACAAGCCACCTCTACTGCCTCCGTGCCTCGAATGGGCTACCAACAGGCCTGTCCCTTTGACCATCGCCTTCAGGGCGCCAATCCCAGTATGTTACAGGTACCTGGAGCAGGAGCAGGGAGAAAGCGCAATTGAGCAAGGTCTAGCAATCCTGGATCCTTCCTCATGCAGCAAGACAGACACCAGTGAAGTCCCTTCCCAAACATCCCCCCGTAGGTGGCTCCAAACATTCAGTGCAAACTACATCAAAGTCTACATCACAACTATCTTGGATTCTGCTGAATATTCAAGGTGCCATCTGGAGTCGCTAAGATAACATCTGGAGTCACCAAAGAAATAGACTTGAGAGGGAGTGTGGCTCTCACGTTGGTCTCAAATGTAAGAAATGGAGACAGGGTAGTTCAGATGATATATTTTACTGGACCAACATCTATTGGTGAGAACATGTAAACCTGAGAGCCACACATGACCCTTCTTCAGGTATAGAAGTCAGATGTGGAGATATAGAGAAATGTTTGTGGATGGATAAAGGCAAAGTATAATTTAAATGATAGTTTTAGTTTTGCTTTAAAAATACATCCACAAAACATGTTTCTCCATTTCGTTGTCAGATGGGATAAAATACACAAGCAAGTACAAGGAGCTGATAAAAAGACACTGACCAGAGAACCCATTCCACAAGCGCAAATTCACTGCATATGCTATACTGAAGGACTTGAAGTGACCGTTTCAGACTTTTCCATTATTCCACCTAAGTGCTGCACAATAGTGCCACCTAATGGAAGATGCTGTACAGCGAAGTCAGGGCCCCACCCAGCTATAGTACCCCTTCTATTCCTTGTCTGCTCACTCTACTCCCCTTTCAGCTCAGGGGAAATACCTATGGTCCAGCAAGCAATTCATAAGCACAGACTCCAAGAGGGCAGACAGCAAAAAGTCATAAGAGTCTGAAATTCATACACAGCTTTCAGGAACCTTGAACCGGAAACTCTACAATACAAAAAGGTTGACCTTCTTTGAGTGTAGCTGGCACTTTGAGCTCTTCTCCACTCAAATCTGAAAAAATAGAAGAATCTCCAGAATTATTCACAGAGGCTGTCCAAAACTTCAAAGGAACTGGTGAGATTGATCACGGGAATATAGTATCATGTCTAAAGTGGAGTCTTGTTAAGCTGAATTTTGTGGGACCTCAAAAATGTTCAAAATAATCAGAAATACAATTTATGCAGAATTAAATAAACAGGGTAGTACAAGTTTTATATAAGCATTATTTTACTCCCCCAGCTAAATCATCAGTAACTTTGAATAAATTAATAGTTCGCAGAGGCATGTGGTTAGTACACTGTACCATATACCTTTCAAGCCTGCAACAGGAGGCACAGCACTCCTGGTTCATGTGCTCACCTGAACGGCAGGGAACAGAAGTACTATACACAACTGCACTGCAAGCTCTACATCATGCACCAATTTTACCATGCAACTCACTTGAGCAGGAGAGCTTGCAATGCGAGAGGGGATGGAGGTACTGCTGCATTGCAAGTTTGGAGGATATATGCAACAGCATTTCAGCCACATGCAGCCAAGAAATCATTAATACACTCCAAGGTACTAACATTTTTACTTGGGAGAGTATACTCTATTCACCTTTTAAAAAACGAGTTGTCAGCACACAGAATTTGACTTATCCAATTCAAGAAGATAGAGGTTACTTACCAGTAACTCTGTCCTCTGAGAGAGGTCCGCGTATTCTCACTATTGGGGATTCACTTCCTGCTTCGCAGGTACCGGAAAACCTTCTGTCAGCAGTTTCCAGGCAGAAGATAGCCTGGAAAAATCTAGAATAAGGTGAGGGCTCCGTCCCTCCCTCCCCCCTCCCACTCAGAGGAAAGTGCGGGTTCCAGATCGTGTGAGAGCGGGAGTCTATAAAGGGGGCGAAGCCCTTGCCGCCTCAGTTCCTTCCAATCCCGTCCTGGGAAGACCCAACAACAGGTACCTCCGAGACAGCGGGGAAGGCTGGGCAGGATGTGAGAATACGCAAAGCTCTCTCGAAGAACAGAGTTACTGGTAAGTAATCTCTATTTCTTCTTCGAGGATCTCCGCAATTCTCACTATTGGGAGAGTGAGTAGCAGTAAAGTAACCTACCTCGAGGAGGAGGGAAACAAGGAGGTCAGTCAGAGAGAGACTGCAGGACTACTCTTCCCACATTCGAGTCCAATCTGGCTGCCAGGTCTAAGGAATAGTGCTTGGTGAAGTTGTGCACTGAGGACCAAGTGGCAGCGTTACAAATGTCCAGAATAGGGACCCCACGGAGATTGGCTAGAGAGGAGGCCACCGCCCTGGTGGAATGTGCCCTAAGAGGGGAAGGGGAAGGTTTCCCCGCTAGTTCATAGCACTTCTGGATGCAGAGGAGGATCCATTTGGATAATCTTTGTGACGTGAGGCGCACTCCGATGCGTCGTCCACCATACGAGATAAACAGAGCGTCTGATGCTCTGATTAGGCGGGTACAATCAATGTAGAAGGCGAGAGCTCGTTTGACGTCTAGTGTATGCAGCGTCCGCTCTGCTCGTGAGGCATGAGGTTTCAGGAAGAAGACACGTAAGGAGTTAGTCTGGTTTAGGTGAAAAGGGGTAATCACCTTAGGGACAAATGACGGGTCTGTCCTGAGGTCCACTTTGTCAGGGTGGAAGCGAGTGTACGGTGGGGATACTCTGAGAGCAGAGAGTTCGGAGACTCTTCTGGCTGAGGTGATGGCAAGCAAAAGGGCTGTCTTGAGGAACAACTGCTCCAACGAACAAGTGGCCATAGACTCGAAGGGGGCTTTCATGAGCTTAGTCAGGACCAGGTTGAGGTCCCATTGAGGGGCAGGTTGCGAAACCGGTGGAAACGAGTTAACCAATCCCCTCCAGAAAGTTCTAGTGAGGAGGGTGAGAGAAGAGAGAGTCTGGTCCCTCTGGTTGCAGGCAAGAGGAGATGGCTGCTATGTGTACTTTGAGGGAAGCGATGGAAAGTCCAGAGCCGTGTAGGTATAAGTAAGTACCTGAAGACGTGGAGGATAGAGACGCCATAGAGCAAAAGAGCGACCTACACCAAGCCGAGAAACTAGACCATTTCACAGCATAGCAGGCACGCGTTGAAGGTCTACAGGAGTTGAGTAGGACCTCAGCTACTTCAGGAGGGGCATCTCATATCAGGACTGGATCAACCAGTCGGAGGGATGGAGTGCCCACTGGTCGTGGTGTAGAATTGTGCCCTGTTGGCGAGAAAGGAGGTCGGGTAGTAGTGGGAGGAGAACGGAGTCCACTGCCAGATTCTGTAGGGTCTGGAACCACGATTGGCGAGGCCAGGCTGGAGCTATGAGGATTACGTGAACGCGATCTCTCTGGGCCTTGTGGAGAAACCTGTAGAGCAGGGGAACAGGAGGGAATGCATATAGAAAGGGCCCTTTCCAAGAGATGGCAAAGACGTCGGAAATTAAGCCCGGGGCTTTGCCTGCCCTGCTGCAAAATCTTTGAAGTTTTGTATTCTCCTGTGTAGCAAATAGGTCTATTAGAGGGGTGCCCCATGTGTCAAATATATCGTCGAGTACTTCCTCTTTGAGCGTCCATTCGTTTTGATTGGAGCTCCTGCGGCTGAGATGATCTGCAATGGTATTGTCCTGGCCCACTAGATGAATAGCATGAATGTGAATGTTTCGCTCGATGCACCAGGCCCAAATCCTCTGGGCCTCAATGGATAGGCAAATGGATCTGGCGCCGCCCTGTTTGCTGACGTACCACACTGCTGTGGTGTTGTCTGTGAGGATCAGAACATTACGACCCTCGATGTGGTTGACAAGGGCTCTGAGTGCCCAGCGAATTGCCTCGAGCTCCAGCAAGCTGATATGCAGCAGGGTCTCTTCCTGAGACCAGAGGCCGTGGACCTCTATGTGATCCATATGGGCTCCCCACGCTGTGAGTGGCACGTCGGTAGTGATGGATGTGTCCGGTTGTGGTGGGTCGAATGGCATGCCCGACAGTAGGTGGGCTGGGTTGGTCCACCATTGTAGCTCTGTGAGAGTTTGAAGTGGAATGGTTACCTTCAGGGACAGAGGATGGTGGCTCGGGGTATATACCTTCGCAAGCCAATGTTGCAACGGTCAGAGGCGGAGACGGGTGTGCGGTGTCACCGCCATGGTGGCTGCCATGAGGCCCTGCAGCCGAAGAAAAAAGCGGGCTGTTCTGGTGGCCTGGGTCAACATGGCCAAAAAGATGGACAGTATGTCGAGGTATCTTTCTGTAGGCAGATAAACTCTTGAGTGTACGGTGTCCAGCACTGCACCGATAAACTGGAGCCTTTGAGTGGGTATCAACTGGGACTTGTCGTAGATGTAGGGTCTTGTGTAGATGGCCCATAAGGGAGCGTTTGCAAGATGCTGCAAGGAGCCAATCGTCCAGGTATGGGAATACCCTCCCCTTCATAGTTCTTAAGTGAGCCGCTACCACTGACACGCATTTGGTGAAGACCCTCAGGGCTGTAGAGAGGCCAAACGGGAGGACCGAGTATTGAAAATGGCGGTTTCCTACAAGAAAACGCAAGTATCTTCTGTGAGCAGCATTACTGGAAATATGGAAGTATACGTCCTTAAGATCAAGGGAGGCCAACCTTGTTGAAGGCCGAGGAAGATGATAGGGAGGGAGGTCGTACGGAATTTATATTTTTTAATGAACTTGTTTAGCCGACGTAGGTCTAAAATAGGTCTGAAGCCTTTGTCCTTCTTGGGAACCAGGAAGTAACTAGAGTAGAATCCTGAGTTCTGTTCAGGAAGGGGGACTTCCTCTGTGGCCCCTTTGGCTAGTAGCGCCTATAGCTCTAGTAGTATTTGAGTACTGGGGGGGAGAACCCCAAGAGGGGTGCGAAAAGTAGGGGGACGCTCCAGTTCTCCCTTGATCTCAGGAGTTCTAAAAACGTTGTTTGGCTGAAGGTCCCACCGACAAGGTAGAAGAGGATCTACCTTTGCCCTTTTGCTTAGAAAACCTCCTCCGAGGTTGGGAAGCGGAGGTCTGGGATTGCTGGTACTGGGGGGAGTACCTTCTATTTATGGAATAGGGGAAATGTGGGCGTTGTCTGGCCTGATAAGAGTAGGGGGTAGAGGACTGGTAGAAAGGCCTCTTCTTATTAGACCTGATTACCCCTGTGGACCTGGCAGTTTGACATATCTCCTTGACCTTTTTCAAGGTCTCATCAGTAGAGGCTGCAAAGAGCCCTTCCCCATTGAAGGGGAGGTCCTCAATGCAGGTCTTGTTCTCCGGAACGAGGGCAGTGGAGCGCAGCCATGCATGTCGTCTGAGGGTGATGGCCGAAGCCATGCCCTTTATGTTGGAGTCGGTAATGTGCATGTTTGCTGTCAACTGGAACTGCGCTATTTGCATGCCCTCTCTCTGTAAGGCCAGGATCTAGGCAGGGTCAGAAGCTCTGCCTAACTGTGACCACAACCAGTGTTGGTAGCTGCAGAGGGCGGAACCATAGTTGGCAGCTCGTAGGGAGAGTGTCTCCGAGGAGAAGATTTTTCTGCCCAATACATCTAGGTGTCTCCCTTCTTTATCTGCGGGGGAAGTCTGGATACCGCTGGCCCTAGACTTTAGAGAGGCCGCTGCAATGACCAAGGAGTTCGAGGCAGGGTGCTTATAGAACATGGACGCCCCCTCCCTGGGAATTGCATACAAGGAGTCTGCCACCTTGTTCGTGGGTTGGGCGGAGGAGGGTTTGGCCCAAACAGCCTTAGCGGGTTCGAGGAGCTGATCCAGCATGGAAATCATGATTTGGCCTGAGGCCCCAGGATGCCGAATACTGGCCCTGACTGGGCCTTCTTGATGACCCTAGTTGGTAGTTTGGGGAGGGCCACGACCAGGCGCCACAGCATGGTCTGAAAGGCCTTGTTGTCCTCAGTAGAGAAGCTAAACCCAGGATCAGTGATGGTGTCAGGGGGTGGATGGGATATGGTCTCATCCTCGTCGGTTTGGGAGGATGAGGAAGAGACGGAGGCCGACCGTTCCGACAGGACATCAACTTCAGTAGGAGTAGCAGGGGTAGTCGNCTGGATGGAGTAGCCACAATCTATTATCTCCCTAACCCAGTGGTCAGAGGTGAGGGAAGCCCATAGATGGTAGAAGGGTTGGAGATGGTAACGAAAAGTAGGGGGACGCTCCAGTTCTCCCTTGATCTCAGGAGTTCTAAAAACGTTGTTTGGCTGAAGGTCCCACTGACAAGGTGGAAGAGGATCTACCTTTGCCCTTTTGCTTAGAGAACTTCCTCCGAGGTTGGGAAGCGGAGGTCTGGGATTGCTGGTACTGGAGGGGGGGGGAGGGGGAGTACCTCTATTTGTGGAATAGGGGAAGTGTGGGCATTGTCTGGCCTGATAAGAGTAGGGGGTAGAGGTCTGGTAGAAAGGCCTCTTCTTATTAGACCTGATTACACCTGTGGACCTGGCAGTTTGACATATCTCCTTGACCTTTTTCAAGGTTTCGTTGGTAGAGGCTGCAAAGAGCCCTTCCCCATCGAAGGGGTGGTCCTCAATGCGGGTCTTGTTCTCTGGAGAAAGGGCAGTGGAGCGAAGCCATGCATGTCATCTGAGGTTGATGGCCGAAGCCATGCCCCTTATGTTGCAGTCGGAAATGTGCATGCTTGCTGTTAACTGGAACTGCGCTATTTGCATGCCCTCTCTCTGTAAGGCCAGGATCTGGGCAGGGTCAGTAGCTCTGCCTAACTGCGACCACAACCAGCGTTGGTAGCCACAGAAGGTGGAACCATAGTTGGCAGCTTGTAGGGAGAGAGTCTCCAAGGAGAAGATTTTCCTGCCCAGTACATCTAGGCGTCTCCCCTCTCTATCTGTGGGGGATGTCTGTATATCACCGGCCCTAGACTTTAGAGAGGCCGCTGTAATGACCAAAGAGTTCGGGGCTGGGTGCTTATAAAACATGGCCGCCCCCTCCCTGGGAATTGCATACAAGTCTGCCAGTTTGTTCATGGGTTGGGCGGAGGAGGGTTGGCCCAAACAGACTTAGCGGGTTCCAGGAGCTGATCCAGCATGGGGATCATGATTTGGCCTGAATCCCCAGCCCCAAGAATGCCAAAGACTGACCCTGACTGGACCTTCTTGATGATCCTCGTCGGTAGTTTGGGGAGGGCCACGACCAACCGCTGCAGCATGGCCTGAAAGGCCTTGTTGTCCTCGGTGGAGAGGATAAACCCAGGGTCAGTGATTGTGTTGGGGGGTGGAGGGGATATGGTCTCATCCTCGTCGGTTTGGGAGGATGAGGAAGAGACGGAAGCCGACCACTCCGAGAGGACCTCAACTTCAGTAGGGGCGGCAGGGGTAGTCGCTGCCATGGGATTAGCCCTAGGCGACTGAGGGATGCCCAGGAGCACGTTCAGAAGGGAAGGTTCAGCGGGTGGGTCTAACCTTGCTTCCGCTTCAATCCACTGTTGTGACCCCCTCTATGGCTCCGGTGCCGATCCGCGGCTTTCTTCCCGAGGCTGGTCGAATGGGACGTACCCTCGAATGGGAGACGTGGTCCTAGGTGAATCAGGGGGCCTGGATACCGTTGCCAACGGAGGCATTCTCGGCGGTGCGGGAGGTCTATATTGCATAGCCTGAGCCTGTTCTTGTTCTAGGAGAAGTCCCTAGCAGAGGGGTAAGGGGACCTGCGATACGAGAGCGATACAGAGAACCCCAGCGTTCATACCCCTGGTACCGGCTGAAGTCCCCCGGGTGGTACCGTGCCTCTCTGTGCGGGGAGCAGCAGGAACAGGGTGATTGGGAACATAGATCCCTGTAGGAGCGGGGGCGAATGTCGACATGTTCCCTCTGGGAAGTGAAAACCCCTTCCCTATGTTCCCGTCTTGGTGATCTTGAGCGGGATCGGTGCGTCGGCTGGGCGCGCGTATAAGGTGAGGCATGGAATGGTGCTCGGAGCCACAGTACTGCCAGCGGTACCGGTGGTGGTTGCATCACCGGTGATGCAAACCCCTGGTACGGGCTGCAGTACCGGCATCGTGGGCGCCGCCTCTGTTGAGTGCGGAGACATGACCTATGACGAGGCCGGTAAATCCATGGGGGCCGAAAGGGACATTGGCCCTTCCTCACCCCCCTGAAGTGCCCTCTTGGTGAAGAGTTCTTGTAACCTCAGGGCTCACGCCTTTCTCGCTCGGGAGGAGAGGATTGTGCAGTGCGAGCAAGTCCTCGTGATATGCCCTTCTCCCAGGCAGGATAGACAGAGGTCGTGGGTGTCGCTCACTGAAAGCACGGTGGCGCAGGAGGCGCACCGCTTAAAGCCTGGTTGTTTGGGCATGCTTTGTAGAGTCTACGGGAGGTCCCGGAGGGGGAAAACCCCTCGGGGTGGGACAGGTCGCACTCAATCTGACTTTCTTTCCTTTTCTCTTGAGCTTTGTTGAAGATAATTATCAAGACTTTACCAGAGAAGTTCTCCTCTGTATGGTAAAAGCTGAACTCGTGCTGAGGAGCACGGAAGGTCTTCCAAGCGCGACACGGTTGGAAGGAACTGAGGCGGCAAGGGCTCCGCCCCCTTTATAGACTCGTGCGATCTGGAAGCCATGATTTCCTCTGAGCGTGAAGTGGGAGGGACGGACGGAGCCCTCACCTTATTCTAGATTTTTCCAGGCTATCTTCTGCCTGGAAACTGCTGACAGAAGGTTTTCCGGTACCTGCGAAGCAGGAAGTGAATCCCCAATAGTGAGAATTGCGGAGATCCTCGAAGAAGAATACATTTAATAAGTCTGGGAAGGTGTGGAAGACAAACAAAAACTTAAAACCCAAACCATAACTAGTGGTATTGCCCAAACAGGGACCTCAAGACAGATGGTACAGCATGCCAAGAAAATGGATATCCAAGGAAATTTCTGATGTTTGGGCATTCTCCCGCCTATGTGTTCGCAACTCACAACTACCTTGCTTGCTTCTATTCTCTGTTGTCTCAGGCAAAAGACAGAGAAGGAAAAACATTGATAGCACTAGCTATCATACCTTGCAGCAACAGCAGAGATCCCTGGAGAGAATACTGCTGGGATCAACTCCCCATTCTCAACAGAAGGTCTTTTTAACACATTCTTCACACCACCACCACAGCCTCCCCTTGAAAACTACCCTTTATACCGTCACACAGAATTATATGGAAAGAAAAGAAGAAAGTCAGACTACCAAAAGTACACTGAAAACCTCTGCTGCCCTAAAGGGGAAAGCTAAGGTAGAACCTTATCCTCTGGAACCTTCCTGAATTGGCAGTGGCCAATTTGAGTGTTTTGTATGAAAAGGCTCCAGAGGATATTGGCCATTTAATGCTGGTGAGCAACAGCAGAGAGAGAAGGCAGAAAGATTACAAAAGTAGTTTAGTCCAGGAGGAGATGGTGTCAACAGATTCAAGCAAACACCCCAAATATGTTTTTTATCCAAATGTCAAGCCAAATAAATGTTCTAGAGTTCTATTTAGGGATTCTGAATATTAAGAGATAAGATCCATTGCACTGAGCATATCCTTTTTGACGTGTACCAATAGTTACAAATTTAAGATGCAGACATTTTAAAATCTGTGAATCTGTTAAATTTACTTTAAGAGTTCACAAATATATATTTACAAGAACTTTTAATATTATACTATGTAGATATATCTCACTAAGAAGGAAAACCCAAGAACTCAGATTACCTTGGATCCAGGACTTCACCAACAATTTCTTCCAATTTATCAATAAAATGAACAAAGTCTGCAAGCCCCTTTATATGGGTTCTTAAAGGATCAAGCGGTGAAGGTGCATAGCCTTTTCCTCCAAGTTCTATAGCTCGGACGAAAGATGTTGCCACCTAATTACAAAAATAAATTCATTAAATAGAATTATAGAAGAATCTAACATTAGGAAAAGCAGGATTTGAATTCATTAGGAGAATGTCAATTCTCCACAGCTATCAGGCAAAACACCCCCAAACATACTTTATTAATTATTTTTTATATTATTATTATTATTATTATTATTATTATTATTAATATAGCACCAGCAGTGTACCTGGCACTGTACAATCAATAGTTATAGACAGGTCTTTACCGCGCCCCCCCCCCCAGAGGACTTATAATCTAAGAGACAAGGGAGAGGCAAACATCAGGAGAGACAAGGATACACTCATGAGGTTGACAAACTGAAGGTGCACATGCTTTACTTAGTTACAGGGAAGAGATTCTGAGGGGGGGGGAGGGAGGGAGGATGCAATTTCATTCATGATGAGCTAGGGAAAGCCTGACGGAAGAGGTAGGTTTTTAGGAGCTGAATGTTGGGAGGGTGGAAGGAGAACAAAAGTATCCAGGGAGGGAGTGTCAGGCATGGGGCGCAGCAAGAGAAAAGGGGCAAAGAAGTTTAGAGGAGTAAGGGGGTCGCAAGCAGGCATGGGTGGGGGCAAAGGAGAAGCAAAGCTTCTGGGTACATGTGAGAGATATGGGGGAGTGAAGCCATGAAGAGCCTTGAAGGTGAAGACCAGGAGCTTGTGCTGAATGAGTTCACGTAGAGAGAGCCAAAGTAGGGTGGAGAGGAGGGGATGAACATGGTCAAAGCAACAGGCAAGGTGGATGACTCTGGCAGCAGAGCACTGGACGGAGACGAGGGGGGTGAAATCAGAGCAGGGGAGACCAGATAGGAAGAAATTACAGTAGTCAAGACAAGAGATTACTAGAGCATGGACTAGGGTTTTTGCAGTGGCAACAGTCAGGCAGGGCCCAGTTTAGTAATATTATACAGAGTGAAGCGACAGGATTTGGCAACAGTCTGGATCTGAGGCATAAAGGACAGGAAGAAGTCAAAGATTAATCCCAGGCTACACGCCTGAGGGACAGGCTGGATGGAGACACCCTCAATGGAAATTGAGATGGAAGTAGGAGGGGAATGTTTATGGGGGGGTGGGGGCGGAGGTGAGGACTTTGGTCTTGGACATACTAAACTTGAGTCATCAGCGAGACATCCAAGCAGATATGTCAGAGCAACAGTGAGCCATACGAGACTGTTTGGAGGAGGAGAGTGTGGGAGGAGAGAGAGAGAAAGTTGTATGTCATCAGCATACAGGGTGATACTGGAATCTGTGTTTTGCTTCCATTAATAATCCAACTGGTGTCAGCAAGCTGCATGCTTCTAGAATTTGCAAAATGAGCCAGTGTAACCTAGTGGATAACCTATTAGACATGGACCTAGGAGATCAGGATCCAAATCCTATCTTAGACATGAACTCCTTGAGATTCACCTAAGCCCTAGTTTGAGCATCTTCTGGAGGCAGTGTAAGACCTATTTATTCGGCTAGGCATTTAACGTGCAGAGGTCGATCCACGAGGGGAGGGAGTGTATTATTAGTATTTGTTTAGGTTTTATTTTGTATTTTATATATTTTTGTTAATGATGCGAGCTGCCTGAGTCTCAGGGGATAGGGTGGGATAAAAATCAAAACAAAACAAACTTGCCACTGCTCAGCTTCAGTTCCCCATCTGTCAAATGGGAATAATAATGACCTACCTCACAAGGTTGTTACAAGGGTGAACTAGATAAGCACTGTAAACAGATAAGCACTAGAGAAATGATAAATAATAAACGTATCAGCGCATCAGTATATTAAACATGAAAACAAAGACAAATTAAAAGTATATTAGCTGCTTGTCCTCGTGAAGAAAACTAAGTCTCCAGCACTAAAAATATTTTGTTAAAGTGAATGAAGCTTGTGGCAACATACTTTGAGTTACAGAGTCCAGGTTATCATGCTTAAGGATGTGCCTGCATAACTCAGTATATATGAGCAGAACTATGAAGTATTTATAATAATAATAATAATAATAATAATAATAATAATAAAGTTTATTGCATGACCGAGGTCATTGCAAGGACAGAAAGGCAAGATAAACACAAATAAACAATCATTTACAGGTCAAGAACAAGTCAAACCGAGATAAAACTAAAATGCATATAAAAATTTTACCCAAACCAAAACAGGAATTCGGGGTAATCGTGCCCCTCACGGGGCTAATAGGAACACAAATTCACCTCCAATTTCCACACTAAAGAGAGACAGATAAGTCAAGTGCATAATATTAAAACCCCGTGGTTAAAAACATAAGGCTTTGCACAAGGCCAGCCCCAAAACCACAAAAGCAAAACGCAACCATCAACAGCTTAAAAAAAAGCTTATACTCAGAAAGTATCATGGCCAAGGTCAATGAACAGAAGTAAAAAACCAAAAATAAAAGAACATTACCAGCAAGCGGAAAAATAACTCCAAGCCAAGAGCCTAGATGCCTGGTAAATCAACTGCAGGTTGCCGCCATAGGAAACATAAAAAAGCAATCATAATGGAGTGGCACACAAAGCCTCGCCACAAAGGGTCGTATCTTTTTCCTGCTTAATTTTGGTTGCTAGGCTCAAGAAACAAGCACCTTGCTGCGTAATGAAAGTGGAACAATCTCCGAGCATGAAAATTAAAAGGAATTCCTCTGAATTCCTCGTATGAAGTATTTACAGGTCAGGATCATAATCTGCATTATGAACATCTTCCCCCAAAGCTAGGCTCCTAAACAGCCTAATTTCAGAGGTACCAAGTGTAGGAGGAGACAGCCTTATTGAGATGCTGGCCCTTTAAGGAAGTTAGCAGCAGCAGGGGTGTAGGTGCTAGCAGAGTACCACATGCTGCACATACAGCATAGCTAGGCTTGAGCCTGTAGCCTAAATGAAATAAGATGGTGGATGGCCTTTAGGGTCACAGACCTAGGTGGAACCCTGATGAGAAATGGGTTGTTCCAGGGACCCTCAGGATGAATTGAGAACTATGATGAAAAATTGTATATATAAATCAGAGGACCAGGCTGCCTGTAAGAGGTGGAGGAAGCCAGAACAAGAGTGACAAGGTGAAGGTAATGGAGTTGATCACTCATGGGATACAAAGAAGAGTGTGAAAGGCTTTAGGGAGCAGGCCATTGAGCCGGCAGCTAGATTAACAGACTGTGGGCGCTTTCACAGGAATTTTGCAGGAATGCATCCTCTGAAAGTCTGGGAGAGGGGATGTGCGTGCAAACCAGGCACACCTTTGATCACGTGCGGATGCCCAGAAACATGTGATTGAAGCATGCTTTTATGAAGCATAACGTTATGAAGCATGTGATTTAAGCTTTTTAAGGCGATTGACCGAACTGCGAAATGCAGCTCAATTGCCCTTGTAAGCATGCATAAAAGCATCAATCACGATGATCAAAGATGTGCCTGATTTGTATGCACATCCCCTCTCCGAACCTTCAAAGGATGCATTCTTGCACGTGTTAAAGCACCCTGTATATAATCTACTGCTGAATTTAAACTGTAAAAGGATTGTATTTGAACTTTGTAAATTGAGGACGCTGCACCCTGCTTAATTATGGAGTAAAAGCTGGGCCGGCTCGGGATAGGCCAATCTCTGCAAAAAGGGGAAAGGTGTAGCAGGGTGCAACTTTATTGAGATGCTGGCCCTTTAAGGAAATTAGCACCAGCAGGACTGCAGGTGCTGGTAGAGTACAGGTGCTGCACAAGTGGAGGATAGTGTCCAATACAGCAAAGCCGAGCTTGGGTATGGCAGAAACCAGCCACACAGCTAAAACCCTAAGCAAGGCTCAGTGCTGGAGGAGACCTGGAAGAGGCAAGAGCTAGGGGAGAGCTCTGCCTGTGAGCAGTCAGGGAGACTGCTTGGAAAGCAGTTCTAGAGGCAGGAGCTGGGAGAGCTCTGCTTCAGAGAAAGAGAGCTGATTAGTGGCAGCCAGAAAGGAGTACCAACCCCACTAAGAGAGGTTGCTTGAACTGTAGAGTTTAGCAGGCCACAGAAGGGATTGTGCCTGGCCTGTGAACTTGCAAGTAGCCAAAATAGCGAGCCTGTGGGGTCTTGTATCTGGACCTAAAGATGGGAATGTGCCAGATACCAGCGGGACTAATACCAAGAAGTCCTAGACCACTATGAATGGATATGGTGATGGAGAACTGTATATATTAAATAAGAGACACTTGAGCAATAATTCCCTGAAGAGTCAGATTGGAAAGTATCCTAAGAACATAAGTGCCATACCGGGTCAGACCAATGGTCCATCTAGCCCAGCATCCTGTCTCCGACAGTGGTCAATCACAGTGGCTTGGGAGAAGCACCCAACAGGTCACAATGGGGGATCCATTCCCTGTTGTTTTCTCCCAGCTCTCATCATGTTCCCTGATCCTGTCTGGCTAATAGCTGCTAATGGACCTATCTTCCAGAAACTTGTCCAAACCTCTTTTAAACTCAGCTATAGTACTGGCCCTTACCACAGCCTCTGGCAGTAGATTCCACAACCCAATTATACACTGAGTGAAAAAATATTTTTTTATTTGTTTTAAACTTGCCACCCATGATTTTCATGCAGTGTCCCCTAGTTCGAGGACTAGCTGAGAGGGTAAATAACTGCTCCTTGTTTATTAGTTTCACACCACTCATGATTTTATAGGATCTCTATCATTTCTCCTCTCAGTCGTCTCTTCAAGCTGAAGAGCCCCAACCTACCAAGCCTCTCCTCATACGGGAGCCATCCTCTTGATCATTTTTGTTGTCCTTCTCTGTACCTTTTCCAGTTCAGCTATGTCTTTTTTGAGATGGGGTGACCAGAACTGCACACAATAGTCAAGGTGTGGTCAAACCATTGATTTGCATAGAGGCATTATGACATCCTCAGTTTTATTCTCTATCCCTTTCCAAATAATTCCTAACATTCTGCTTGCTTTTTTGACTGCTACTGTGCACTGCGCTGTGGATTACATTGTATTGTCCACAACCACTCCCAGATCCTTTTCCTGAGTGCTGACTCCTAGCTTAGTACCCAGCATTGTGTACGCATAGTTTGGATTATTTTTCCCTACGTGCATCACTTTGCACTTGTCCACATTAAATCTCATTTGCCATTTAGATGCCCAGGTGTCGTAAGATCCTGTTGCAGTTTCTCAGTCTGCTCATGTTTTAACTACCTTTAACTAATAATTTGGTGTTGTCTGCAAATTTGATCACCTCACTCTTAACACCCTTTTCCAAATCATTAATGAATACATTAAACAGCACCAGTCCCAATACAGATCCCTGAGGCACACCTTTTTACATCTCTCCTTTGTGAAAACTGACTATTTAATCCAACCGTTGGGAGCCGCTGCCGGATTGTGAGTCACCTATCTGTTTGCTGAAATCTTGGGGGGGGCAGAGCGCAGTGCCTGGAGGATCGTTAAAGGAACCAGGTGAGCCTACAACCGCCTTGGGTCGTCTGGGAGTCGCTGGAGGGGGGGACGACACATATTTTCAGTGTGGAGGTTTTCTGACCAATGTCGTGAGATTTGGGGGTTCTTTTGATAAACTGAGTGTTTCCTCTTGTTTTACTACATGTATATTATCTATTAATATGTCAAATGTTAAACGTTCACGAGTGGAAGCAGTTAGTACCTCCCCGTAGCCTGTTAAACTCCCCAAGCAGAGGAAAATAGAAAGCTATTTCCTTAGCGGTGCAAAACCTAAAGAAATGACGACGTTACCTAGTATTGCTACCTCAAACCGCTTTTCAGCATTGGTGGACCTGCAGGATCCTGAACTTTCTGCCTTGGAAGCCCCCAACCAACCCTCCCCAAATGTCTGTTTAATTGGTAGAGGCAATTTTGCAAAGCCAGTGGCTAAAAGCTGCTTGACAGGCGATGACGATATTCTTTATGCAGCCCTACTTGCCAAACATGTATCTTTGACTTCTCAGACGGTGCGTTTTATGTTTGCACAGTTGAACTGTGTTGATTTAAAAATTAGTAAACTTTTGGACTTAATTTCTATACATCATTCTGTTCCACCTTTGGAAGATGGGAAAAATTCTCAAGCTAGACAGATGTCAGAAACCTGTAAGAATTCTTTTCAGCCAGCCGTTAGGGAGACGTCAATGCTGGAAATCTCTCATTATACCAAATCCCAGGAGCTAGGTGAAGGGGTGGTTGGGAAATATGCCCCCCTCCCTTATAATGTTATTTTTACAGTTCTCCCTTTACCAATGGGGCGGTTGTCCTTTTGGAATACATCCTTGGATGTGGTCGAGCACCTTCGGGTTCTGTTGCAGATCTCTGTAACTAGGAAGAACATTTGTTCCATCGATCTTCTGTGTCATTCACAGGGTCGTTGGGTGGTAAATGTAACTTTCGACTCATTGTGGTTGGTAGATCATATTTTTTAAAATGACGATAAATTGAAGGGGAAAGATATTTTCGTATCAAGGGGTTATTGTGATGAATCTGATAAATTAAACAAGGTTAAATCTGTAGTGGTTCGATCATGCCCTAAGGAGGATAGTAGTCTCCCACCACTTACGATTCCACACTCGGCAGGTCCAAAATTGCGCTTGGATACACAAGAAGGGTTAACAATTCAGGATACAGTAAAGTTTAACCGAGGGAAATTTAATTGATCCAGGAAGGGGGGAAGATATGGAGGTTGAAGTTCCTAGAGAAACGGGGGTACATCCTGGCCCCTTTGGTACTAAGGGTGCAACCAAATCTTTCCCTATTCCCTCAGACCCTAAGACAAGCGGAGATCTTGGAGTGCATGGAAGCTTTATATACCCAATTAGGGAACCTAAATAACTTCCACTAGAGAAACTATATTGGAAGTAAGGCTAGAGGAAATACCAGCCATTATAGGGAAAGTAAATAGGCAGATTGGGTCACCAAAGGAGGTACCTGGCCAAGGGAGGGCACGCTGTTCTACCCCATCCCCTGAAATTAGTTTAATAAAGGAAGCAGTCTATTATTTGGGGAAAAACTGGAAGGTAGATGACATGACCAAAGTGGATTTAGTTCAGGGGGATCTTGAGGATCCCCTAGCCTCATGCGGGCTCTCTATACAGGATAGTATAGTAGTAAGTTTAAAGGCTGCCACTGAGGGCCCATCCAAATGACAGAATCGTCAGTTTCAGGGTTTGGGTTTGGTGCCTTGGAATGTGCATGGGTGAAAGTCATGTCTGGATAGTGAGGGATGGGGCATTTTATTAGAATATGATGTTATCTGTGTCCAGGAAACATGGTTGGAAAATATTCTAAGGTTGGAAGTCCCTGGTTATTGTGTATGGAGTGTTCCAGCCATTAGGGAGGCTAAGTATGGAAGAGCTGCAGGGGGACTGGCTATTATTGGCAGGTTGGATAGGGAGCCGTTGAGTGAGGAAATTTCAAATCCCCCGCCACATAACATGGCAGTCAAACTTACATGGGGGAGCCAGGGAGGGTTAATAGTTATAAATATTTATATTCCCTGCTCCAAGGGTACTAGGGAGATGCCCTCTATCTGGCATGCTTTGGCAAGTTTCATTGAGGTATGTAGTGTAAGCTATCCAACCCATATCCCTGTCTTGGCCGGTGATGTAAACGCAAGGATAGGAAATTCAGACCATCCGATTATGGAGAGCCTGCAGTTAGAAATAGAGGAACAGCCTGGAGGGAATTCTCGTACCTCCAGAGACTCGATCTATAACGCAAAGGGCCTGAAGTTCTTCAAATGTCTGTTTCAATTAAATTGGTGTACCTTAAATGGGTGTGAGAAATCAGATAAGGATGGGGCGTTTACTTTTTTTGGGGAGACAGGTACCAGCGTTATAGATTACATATGTATCCCTAAAATGTGTTTAGAAAACTTTTTTGAATTTAAGGTTATTCCAGTAGGGATTAGTGACCATCTCCCGATATCAGTTAAGATAGATTTGGGAGGGGAAGACAGGTCATCTTCGAAGAGTGCCGATCTAATTGTCCAGCAGAAACCCCTGTAAGGGCAACTTTCAGGTGAAATTGGAAGGTGGCAAATATAATGTCTGAAAGTCTAAATGATGAGAGGTGTTTGGAATTAAAGGCCTCTATAAACCATCCTCAAACCGATGTGGGCAGGATCCCAGCCTTGTTTATTAATCTTATTACCATTTTACAGGAGAGTGCGATTAGCACAGTACAGGAAAGGTGTAGGCCAACAAGAGCCGTACGGTTTGACAAGGAATGTGCTATGCTCAAATGGCTTGCAAATCAAGCAGCCCGTTTAGCGAAACAGAAGCTGGACGGGTACAATCTGTCTAGTCTAAGGCTTGCAAGCGCTGCCTTTAGGAGGAAAATCAGGGAAAAGAAAAAAAAAAGCTACTGTCAGTCTCAATGGGACAAACTGGCTCTTGCCATGGAACAAAAAGATTGTGTTATGTTTTGGAGTATAGTTAAAAGAGGGTTTTTTGATCCCGACTCAGCAACTGACTCTGGGATATCAGCCCAAGTCTGGCAAAATTATTACTATGATATTTTTGCAGTTCAAGAGAAGGACAGTAGTGAGGACCCTAAGCTGGAATTATCTCTGACAGATTGCCCGTCTTGGTAACTGGTTGAGGAGATGGAAATTCACTCCCTCATAGTGGCTTTGGCTTTGCTTTTGAGAAAGGCCTCGGGGGAAGACGGGATCCCTGGGGAAGTGTTTAGAGAAAATTTGGAGTGGTGGGTTCCTGCTATCCAGAGTCTTTTTAATGGTTTAAATGCAACTGGGAAATTCCCTACGGGGTGGAACAATAGTGTGGTAATACCTATCTAATAAAGGCCTTAGAAGTGACCCTGCGAATTACAGGCCGATCAGCTTGCTAGATGTAATCGCTAAATTGTATGGGAAATATCTTTTGGCGAAATTGGAAGCATGGGCTGGAAAAGAAAAACATTTTTCATGAAGAACAAGTGGGGTTTCGATAAGGGCGAGCCACAGTTGATCACTATTTTGTTTTGGTTCACCTGATAAATAAATACATGCATATTAGGGAAAATAAATTGTTTGCTGTATTTGTCGATCTCAAATTGGCATTTGACACAATAATTGGGACCGGCTTTGGGCAAAATTGGCATCCACAAATATTGACAGACGTCTTTTATTTTTGGTACGAGAGTTACATTTACATACGTACATGAGAGTTCAGCTGTCCCGTGAAGATGACTTATCTGATTCCATCCCTGTACATTTAGGAGTAAAGCAGGGGTGCGTTTTAGCAACCAACCTTTCCAAGTTCATGAAATGGCATAAATGACAGTGGACACTTATAAAAATGAGATGACCGTGGCACCTTCCATAGGTAGGAGGGTTCTCCCTATCCTTTTGTACGCCGACAACATGGTCTTGTTATCTGTTGCGGAAAATGGCTTAAAAAATGCATTGGTGGTGTTAGGCTCCTATTGTAGAAAAGAAAAACTAAGGATAAACTACTCTAAGACCAAGATTATGGTGTTCTCAAAGAGGGTTCGCACCCGTAGATGGGAACTTAATGGCGTTATGCTGGAACAGGTGCCCCAATTTAAATATTTAGGATTGGTTTTTGCTGCCTCTGGTTTGTAGATTCACCAGGTGGCAGCCATAAAATTGAAAGTTCAGCAAACGATCGGGGGGGAGGGGGGGGGAAGATTATTAAATTCTGGACCACTAGGGGCAGGAAATTGATTAAACCGGCCCTACAGTTACTTACGCAAAAACATATGCCTCAGGTGTTGTATGGGGCGGAACTGTGGGGCTTTGAGGCTTCTTCTTTAGAAGTTCTCTTAAATAAGCTTCTTAGAACGTTCCTGGGGGGACCTAGTTTTACACCTGTCCCCCTCTTGAGAACTGAAACGGGGATGGTCTCAGTTGACTGTAGGGCCCAAGTGTCTATTTGCAATTATTGGATAAGACTGATGGGTATGCCTGAAGGAAATTTGCCTTATGCTTGCTGGGTAGAACAGGTAGGTTTTAAGCACAGGAATACATGGAGACTTCGCTTCTCTCACTTATTGAATGAAATTGGATATTCTCTAAAGGCTCTGGAAGGGTTACCAGGGGGTTCAGTGAAAAGATTACTAGGGACCCGTTTATTGGATATCCATAAACAGCAGCATATTGCACTGGCTTCCGTGTCAGTGGTTGCCCCTATGTATGGAAGAGTTAAATCAGTGCACCAACTGGAGCCTTATCTTTTCTGTTTAGCAAATTTTGCCCTTAGGAAAGCACTCACTTTGGTGAGATTCCAGCTGATGCCTTCCAAAGTTTTGGAGGGCTGCCTTAAAGGGATTCCTTATAGCAACAGGCTATGTGATTGTAACCAGCACATTGAGGATCTAACCCATTATCTTTTCGACTGTGTATTAACAGCAGACATCCGCTATCAATTTAGGGGATTGTTTCGCCCCAAGGTTGTTTGGCAAAATTTGGATCAAAACCATATATATTATATATATATATATATATATATATATTGGCAAATCCAAATCATAAGGTAATGTATAGAGCGGCAAATTTTCTTCTTCTGTTGGCTAAAAGAAGGAGTTTAGTGCTTATAGGAAGCTAGATGGGATTCTTCTGGTGTAAATCTTGTACTAGATGTTTAAAATAAGATCCAGATGGTGTTGCTTTCTTGGTGTGGATGCCAGTATATGTAAAATTTTATAAAGTTATGCTGAAATTATCTTTTGTTGTATTGATTTTATTTCTTATGTTTATTATTATTATTATTAATTATTATTAACAAACATTTATATAGCGCCAGCAGTGTACCTGGCACCTTACAAAGTAATAAAATAGACACGGTCCCTGACCCTAGGGCTTACAATCTGAGAGTTAGGAGCTGGGGGAGAGACTTAGGAAGGGGAACAGAGGGAGAGACAAGGGGTCTAACATTCATGAAGATGCGAGGTCTCAAGTGCACGTACTTGGCTTGGTTACGATGAGAATGACAGCAGGCAGGTCCATGTTGCAAGGATAAGGGTAAACCGATCGTAGGTATAGGAATAGTGGCTCAGCAGGATAAAGAGTCAGACAGAGCAGAGCGAAAGAGGTGAGTTTTAAGGAGAGATTTGAAGGTATGAAGGGAGGGGGCAAGGCGGATGTGGACAGGGAGGGAGTTCCAGGCATGGGGGGCAGCAAGTGAGAAGGGACGAAGGCGCTTAGGGGAGCAGGGAAGGCGTGGAAGGGTGAGAGAAGGGACAGAGGAGGAGCGAAGTGCACGGGCTGGAGTATGGAGGGCGATAAGTGCAGAGAGGTAGGGGGGAGCAAGGTTGTGAAGAGCTTTATAGGTGAAGACTAGGAGCTTGTGCAGGATTCGTTCAGGAAGGGGAAGCCAGTGAAGCGAAGAGAGGAGGGGCTGCACATGGTCGAAGCGACTGGCGAGGTAGATGACCCTGGCAGCAGAGTTTTGGACAGAGATGAGGGGAGAAAGGTGAGACCGGGGAAGGCCAGTGAGAAGGAGGTTACAGTAATCAAGGCGAGAGATGACCAGAGCATGAACAAGAGTTTTGGCAGACGAGACAGAGAGAAAAGGGCGAATCTTAGCAATGTTATGGAGGGAGAAGGGACAGGATTTAGCAACAGCGTCAATGTAGGGTTTAAAAGAAAGGGGTGAGTCAAAGATGAAGCCTAGGCTGCAGGCTTGGGGGACAGGCAGGATGGTGACTCCATCAATAGTTATTGACAGTGAGGAAGGAGAGGAAGGATGAGGGGGGAAGATAAGGAGTTCAGTTTATGTTTATGTATATGAATGTTTATGTATATGAATGTTTATTTGGTATTTTTGCATCAACCAAGTGGTTGTGACAATAAAGAAACTACTACTACTACTACAAACGCTTTCTGGAAATTCTGGTACACTATATCTACTGGGTCTCCCTTGTCCACATGCTTATTTACACCCTCAAACAAGTCCAACAGGTTAGTGAGGCATGACTTACTCTTACTTTTACTAAATCCATGTTGACTCTTCCCCATTAAGCCTTGTTTGTCAACATGCCCTGTAATTTTTCCTTAATGATGGTTTCCACCATTTTGCCCAGCACAGATGTCAAGCTTACTGCTCTGTAGTTTCCAGGATCGCCTCTGGATCCCTTTTTAAATATCAGGGTTACATTTGCCACCCTCCAGTCCTTGGGTACAGTGACAGATTTTAGTGACAGGTTACAAATTACTAACAACAGGTCTACGATTTCATATTTGAGTTCCTTCAGAACTCTGGGGTGAATGCCATCTGGCCCTGGTGACTTGCTAGTATTCAGTTTGCCGTAGAACATTTTCTAACGTCACATTGATTTGTAACAGCTCTTCCAATTCCTCGCCTACAAAGCAAGGATCCGGCATGGGTACCTCCCCAAAATCCTCCACAGTGAAGACCAACGCAAAGAACTCATTCTGCTTCTGCAATGTCCTTATCCTCCCTGAGCGCCCCCTTTTACTCCCTTGTCATCTAATGGACCAACTGACTCCCTAGCAGCATCCTTGCTTCTGATGTATTTGAAAAAGACTTACCCTATTAACCAAGAACTTACTGAAAAAAGTGAGTAAGATATTGAGGTGCTGTGGGGGAGGGGGAATCAAGCAGAGACTCTTCAGGGCCAAGCTTTGCCGCCAGCCAGCTTCCAGAAGGGCGAGGCAGAAACTATTTAGGGGTCAAACTCTGCCCCTAGTCAGCTCTGAGAACACAGACAGAGACTCTTCAGGGGCCAAGTTCTGCCGCCAGCTAGCAGAGCAAGGCAGAGACTCTTTAGGGGACAAGTTTTGTCGCCAGCCAATGTTGTAGTTTGGTGGTTTGATTATTTGAGGGCAGCATTGGTATATGCCCAAGGATTGGTTGGTATCTTGGGTCCCTAGGGCAGGGGGCTAGGGTATGTGCCATCTGTGTTTTATATTTATTTGATGATTGTTTGGTTACGGTTGGTATATATTAAATGTATTTAGTATTGGAGGTGGGTATTTTTAATATACCCTTTATAATATTATTTGGCTTTAGATTTTGTAGAAATGCTTGTATTTTGATAGTGTATTTTTATGTTTTATGTTGATTTTGGGGCCATGGCGAAAGCCAGCACCATTGAATAAACTTGACTTGATAGTGTATTGTGTATAGTTTGTGGTAAAGACCTACGGTCACACCCAATAAAATATTTGATTGATTTGAAGCTATTTGAATGCCAAAGCATAGATTTAGGAAGCTACTTGTGAAATTTTGTGTGTATTTATAAAAATAAGAACAAAATGTTCGCACAGACAATAATGGGACAGAACAACAGACACAACAGCTACAATTTTAAGACCACTTATTTTCTAATCTAATGTTTTGTAGAAACAAAGTATTAAGCTTTTGAAAATCATGTTATGTCTTTACAGACAATAGATTGTCCATGCAATTTTTAATTTCAGATTAAATAGTTAAACTATAAAGCTTTCAGGACTTTAAAATCAAATAAAGGAATAATTCAAGCAAAGAAAAAAAGCAGTCCTGCCAACATTCAAAGCTTTGTTGTAGATTGTGTATGGTTCATAGTATTGTAGAGTTAGTTTCCGTTGAATAACACACAGCAGAAGTTTCTTCAAAACAGAACTTTACTAAGAACTCAGACGACATGCTTCCATACCATACAGACTGCATGGGACAAGATGGAGGACAGAGAGAGGAGAAGAGAGGAGACAAGGAGAGAGAAAAAACCTGTTTCATCCTCTGATCCTCCCCCTACTGGACCAGTCCCATATTGAGCTTACAAGGCTTGCAATGGGCTTTTACTTGTGACTGTTGCACATTCCGACACATAGGATCGTACCTCCTCAATGGAAAAATATTTTGGCTTCATATAGTTTCTCCAATACCAAGATGCCAAACAGAAAAGCTTCTTTACACTGTAAAGAAGTCTGTCCCCCCCGCCCTCCCCCAACACCTTTGGTAACCCTGAGAGAGGGGGTAATGAATCTAGTCCAAACACATTAAAAACAAAACAAACACAAACATTAAAGACATTAGGAGCCAAAATAATTAATCCTAGAATCAATTTTTCACAATTGTTTCCATAGTCAATCATAAGAACTTAACTACTTCAGCATGAATAGCCTGGTTCATTGCATCCATACGCAATTCTGTGCAAAATATATTGAGACTAGTTTTACTCTCATGTTAAATAACTGAATTTACTAGACTACTGTGCTGTTGCAAACCAAAGCATTGCACAACCAGGCTTCAGTTCTATTAGTGCCAAAAGTAGTAAACAAAATAAAGAAACAAAGCAACTGAAATACCAAAGTGACAAACAAAATACCCCAAATGCATATTCGGTCCTACTAACGAAGTGGGAAACAAATAGAGGTTCATATCCGCTTCATCAGACGTGGGCAAATTGGTCAGATATGATATTTGCAGGATATTCGCTTCAGTTCTAGTAACAGACTCTTGTAATATATTCATTGCATATGTTCTAAACCCATTTAGGATTCTAGTCATTGCTTTAGATAAACTGTTTTGATTTCCGTTTTCTACACTATCTTTGCAATTCAGGTTCTTTCAGAGCTGGATAATGGATTTGCATACAATAATGGCTCCCTAGCCCACCTTCACAATTCATGTCCAAAAAAGAATTCTCCACTCCAAAGTCTCTCTGTTCCTTGTTCTAGCCTAAAAACCACATTTTTGCATGTTATTTGTCCTGGCTGCAGGTGTTAGCCTGAATCCAAGTTGTTCTTTGCCCTGCCTCTGTGTTTAAAGAGATAATTCAAGTTTTTATCTTATTACATTTGATCAAGGCCAGCTACATATTGAGATATCAACGCCAATCTGTCACACATACCAGGAAAATGGGCATTTGTCTCTTCTGTGCAGCATGTTTCAGATCAGTGAAAGCTTCTCTTCCAAGTCCTCTATCAGGAACATTTAGTATATGAGCCAAGGCTAGGTCATTCTTAGAATTAACCAACAAGCTTACATATGCATATATAATACTCTTCACCAACTGTGGCAGCTGTATAAAACAGTAACAAGTTAGTTTACACTAGATTTCTTTGCAAGAAAAAAACAACATATTTTAGAAATGACACATGCAGAAATCACAGTTCTAAGAGTAAAGATGTCACTCCTATAAGCTAAATTACAAGACTCTGATTTTCATAAATAGGGAGAAAAAGAATTATGTAAGTAAGCATTGATGAACATCTGGAATTTAGGGTGCTCTTTTAATGCTTGCCAAAATTCCATATCACCTACATAACATTAAACTTTCATTAACATTTCATTTCCCATTTCCACCATTATAACACCTAAGGTTTCCTTAATGTTGACCAACTTAATGATACAAATACTCTATCACCACCTCAAACAGGACCTGATCCATTATCTCAGTAAAGATACCAAGACACTCTCCCTTTGACTTCTGTGGACATTGGATCAAACCTGCTTCCTTCCCAGCTCTTCAAAATAAGAACCTTATTAACTACTTAGTGGAAACTAAGAAGCTGATTTGTGGTCCAAAAGGACTTACTTATAATAAAGTGTTGCACAAAAGTCTCCTAAAAGGCCTCTGGGGTATAGCGGGCCCACTAAGGGCCTAAGAGGCTTGGGTCCCATCTCTCAAGAGTACATACCACCCTGGGTTACTGACTGTTCCCAACCTCATAATGAAGGAAAACTTGGAGATTTGAATAAACTGCCTAAATGCATGTTATATTTAAATATGTAAACTATCACACCACTGAACTGTGAATAAAGTTGACTTATTTGGCTTTTGGCCAGCCTGTCAGTGCAAGCAGATAAGAAAACAAAGACTAAGCTACTGGTGAGAATACTACAACATTTGGAGATGTATATGCAGGGATAAGTCTGTCTGTGTAAGTGTAAGAAAGTAAATTATTAGAATGGCATGGTTGTGCTTATGAGCCAAAGCTTGTAGCAGGCAGCAGGCTGTTGCAGTGACTGGGTCTTTGAGAGAGAGCAACAGCAAGGGAGTTGTAGGTGCTAACCAAGGTCCAGGTGTTGGATAGACAAGAGGACAGTGCCTGGATTCCTCACACCTGCACTTGGATACGGCTGGTCAGCCAAAGCCCCAAAGCACCAAACTCAACTCAGTTAGGATGGGGTGAGGTTGGGGTGTCAAGCAGAGGTGGAGAGTGAGCCCTGCTAGAGAGACTCTGGTTGCATGAATAACCAGTGCCTGGCCAGAAAGAACTAGAGAGAGTCAGAGCTGAGGGGAAGCTCTATCAGTGGAGTCAGGCAACTCAGAGTAGGACCAGCTTAAAGGAGCCTGGGAAGGCTATCCTGAGACAGGACAACTGGGTTTTTTACCTTGTGAATTGTCCTTCTTGATAGCTCCACAGGGCAGGTATTCCAGATGCTGGGGAGAGATCTCTGCCACTACCAGTCGAAGGCAGAATGTTCAAGTTCAACTGGGCATGGTCAGAGAATTGCTCCCTCCATTTTCCAGTTGGTAAAAAGCTAAAGTCTGAAACAGTAAGCTCCTGTGTGCTGTTTCCACTCCCCTCATACCAGACCAAGAAACAAAGGGAGGGAGGAATACCTATCCTGTGGAGCTATCAAGAAGGACAATTCATAAAGGTAAGAAACCCAATTGGTCTGTCTCCTCAGATCCACGATAGGTATTCCAAACACTGGGGACTTTTCAAAGCAGTGACCTCAAGATGTCCAAGGCAGGCAAAAAATAAGAATAACTTGGATATACAGCTAATCTAGGGTTTCCTGGAGCACAATTCGACTGAAGGCTGCTTCTGCCAAATCCAAAACATCAGTTTTGTAATGTTGGGTAAAAGTATACAAACTTGCCCAAATGGCTTCCTGACAAATATTACTGTAAGAGCTCTGGCCTTGAATGCCCAAGAGGCAGCTGCCACTCTTGTTGAGTCTGGCAAAATGCCCTGTGGAAGAATTAGGTCGGCGGCTTTGTATGCCTCTGCAAAACATGCCACTATCCATTTACCGATTATGGTCTTAGAGGCCTTCAGACCCCTGCATCTGGAATGATAATTAATGAAAAGAGCAAAGGATAGTCTAAAGAACTTGATTCTTGTGATGTAAATTTTTAGCACCCTTTTAACATCCAGGGTGTACCAGGACTGTTCTAGAGGGAGTTTAGGCTTGGGTAATACAATGGTAATATCACCTCCTGTTGCCGGTGGAATAAGATATTCACTTTAGGCATGCATGTCAGGTCCAATCTGAGAACTACAGACTCTTCTCTGAACCTACATAAAGCGGGGTCAACCAACAATGCTCCTAATTCGGACACCACGAAAGCAGAGGTAAAGGCTATGAGGATTGAGGAAGGTTACCTTCACGGCCAGAAAATAAGCTGAAACGGACGCTTGTTCAGAGCTTCTAAAACTATATTTAGCCTCAAGGTGGGGAACTTGTCGACAACTGGAGGGGAAAGGACCTTCAGGAATTGCTTCATGTGGGGCGGAGAGGAAATTTTTACATACACGCAACACACACTAACTGACAGGTTACTATCCAATGCTGCCAACTGCCTAGTTAGAGTACTCGGCCAAAGCCCCTTATCCAAACCCTCCTGTTGAAAGGCCAAAGTATCAGCTATTTTAGGTTTCTGTGGGTTTGTGCCCTTGCCCAGACACCATTGTAGAAAGACTCATCAAGTACACTGGTATATTAGTATAACAATATACCAATAGACTAGCCTTTAGCTGCCATAATGGTTTTAAGTACTGCTTCCAAGTACCCTAGGTTCCCGAGTGCTGCATGCTCAAGAGCCAGGCTGTCAAGCGAAAGAATTCTGGCCACTCGTATTTGATGGGCCCCTGAGCGAGGAGGTCTGGCTCTGGGTAAAGGTGCAGAGGATCCATTGCCTTCAGGTTAACCAGATCCACGAACAAAGGTCTCCTTGGCCAGAAGGGGTCCACCAGCATGATCGACACCCTTTCCTTGTGAATTTTGATTATGGTTCTACTTATCAAAGGAAATGTGTATAAGAGACCCGGAGGCCACTGTCTGTTCATGGTGTTGTAGTTTTCTGCTAGGGGATGGAAGGCCCTGGTTATGAATCTGCTGAGTTTCATGTTGCAATGGGAGATGAATATGGAGTCCCAAATTGAAGGACTATCTGGTTGAATGCCCTCTGGCTGAGAGACCATTCTGAGCGAATCTGCTGTAATATTGTCCTGCTCCTTGATGTGGAGAGCCGAGATGGACAACAGATTAGTCTCCGGCCAGTTTAGGAGGTCCTTGGCTTCCCTGTTTAGTGTCTTGGACATGGATCCCCCTTGGTTTCTCATGTACGCCATGGCGGTGGTATTGTTTGTGTAAACTAGAACATGTGCCCCACTGACGGCGGGAGCAAAGTGATGGAGAGCCAAGTTGATGGTCCTGAGTTCTAATCAGTTCATGCTGTGACTCAAGTCCTGAGGAGATCACAGCCCCCAAGTGCAGCTGTTCTGTGTATGAGCCCCCCTACCTAAAAGACTGGCATCGGTGGGTATGACCACTCTCTCTGGCTCTGCAAAAGGAACCCCTGCAGAGAATCAATGGAGAGCCATCCACCAGGACAGAGACCGACAAACCTGATCTGGTATTTCCAAAGATAGTCTGACCTTTTCTATGATCTGTAACTGCCATGGTATAAGGAATTCCTGCAAGATACAAGAGTAGTGGTGGGCCCAGTCCAACTGTTGTAAGCAAGAGACCATCAGAGGCCTTGCAGATAGGATAGTTGTTGTAAACGAAATCTGGGAATGGAGAGTATCTTGGCTATCCGTGATCTGATTTGCTCCTGCCTCATTTATGTGATGAAGACTCTGACCCTTTCTGTCCAACAACCCCCCACCCCCCACCGGGTGCTTGATTCTTTGAGATGGGGCGAGGTGGCTCTTTTCCCTGTTTATGACAAATCTGTGAAGTTCCAAATAGGTTATAGTCTCTTCCACTGCCTGTTTTGCTAGGTCTCAGCTGGGTTCTCAGATCAGCAGATTGTCTAGGTACAGATGTATTAACATGCCCCTGGTTCTGACACTGGCAACCAAGGGTATTACAATCTTTGTAAAGGTTCTGGGGGTGATAGCCAGGCCAAATGGGAGGGCCCTGTACTGCTAACGTTGGCCACTGTATGAGAATCAGAGCCACTGCCTGAAACTGGGCAGGATGAGAATGTGGAGGTACGCCACTTTAAGGTCCAGGGAGTCTAGCCAGTCTCCTTGGCCTATTGCTAAGTAGATGGACCTTAGGGTCTCCATCTTGAAGTTTTTAACTTTCATGGACTTGTTCAGATGTTTTAAATCTAACACGGCCCTCCATTTGCCATTTTTTTTGGAAACTAAAATAATATTGAATATAAGCCCCATTCCCTTTCCCCTGTGGGGACCAGCTCTATTGTGCCTATGCTTGCTAATCTGGTGGGGTTTTTTGAGACATTGTCTGATGTTTTTGCAGGTTCTTTGACCTCAGGAATATGGTGTTCTTGTGAATTCTATCGTATAACCCCTTGAGACCACCTCCCTGGCCCGCATGTCTGATGTTCCTATGACCCACCTTTGAAAGAATAAAAGCAGTCATCCCACTATGGGTGGATTGCAGATGGTAGGTGGGGTGGGAGAATCAGGTATCTTGTTTTCCAGATGTGGAACCTTGGGCAGGTCTGCTCTTCTGGTAAAAGGGGAATCTTATGTCTAGGCCAACGTCTTCGAGATCTTCTTCGTCTATATTGGAAAAACGTGGAGGATCCTCTTCTGTTATAGTTGGTTAAAAAAAAAAAAAAAAAAAAAAAAGGACCTGCTGTAGGAATGAAAATTTTGGGGAAAATTAAATTGCTGCAGAGCTTGTTTTTTTCCTTTGTTCCCTGCTTCTGTCAGAACTTTGTCTAATGCTATGCTGAATAGTTTTTTCCCCTGGCAAGGACCTGCCACAAGTAGATTTTTGGCGTGAGGGTCCACTGACCAGGAACACAACCACAATCTCTGTCTGGCTGTCATGTTAGCTGCCAGGGCTCTGGCAGACCAAGCTACTGCATCTGTAGATGCCATGGTAATAAATGAAGTAGCTACAGTGAAGTTAGTTGCCAGTTTGCAGGTAACTCCCTCTGACACATCTGGTGCCTTGCCGATCTTAAAAAATGGCTCTGGTAAAGTAAGATGTAGAACCTGACATGCAGAGGACTGCTGAGACAGCCTCAAAGTTCCTACATAATCCTGACTCAGTCCCTCTGTATATGGCATCCTTGGGGTAGAGATCCCCTTCCGCCGGGAATAGGTTTGTGTACAAGTGAGGCCACCAACGCATCTATTTGGGGGGTTTTGAAGACTGGGCTTTTTGTCTGGAGAAGGAATACAATGCTTCTCGATTCTTATTAAGTCTAAGGGCTTTATTGGGCTGCTCCCACTCTACGTGGATTATTCATTCAAATGCCCTATGGAGTAGCATGCCTTTTTCTTTCCCAGCTACCTTTGGGATAGATTCCCTGTCTGACTCGTCATCCAAGGAGTCAAGACTCCTTTTTTTGGTTCTTCTTTCTAATCTCCAGGGCTTTATGCACTCTTCTCACTCTCTTTCACAAAAATCAAAATCCTGCCTACTGGTTCCAGGGGCTTGGTATTCCTCTGGTTGGGTTGTTAGCTCCTCTATTTCCTCAGAAGACTTCGAGTGTGAGTCATGGTCTGATGCCTCACTCTCTGAATGCTTCGCCTCAGCGGGTTCCCTGGGGCATTTGTGCCTTGGTCCCAGGTTGGACTGTTTGTGAGGATGCTGAGGGATAGATGCTGTCCTCCTCCTGTCCCTGGGGAAGGTAGGGCTCCCCTTCTTCCTCCTCCATGATTTTCCTCCCCTTGTTCCCCTTCAGCCTCCAAGGAGGAGCCCACCTGAGCTAAGAGGTCCCTTTGGGGGGGGCTTTACTTATTTTTGCCCTCTTGGAAGCAATCTGTTTGCCATTGCCGGCTGACCCGGATCTTCCTTTGCCACCCATACTGTGTGCCGGATCTTGGGGGGGGAGGGCGTGAGGCGAACTCATTTTAGTGACCGCTTAGGTTTCTCATGGAGATTGAGCGACATAACAGTTTTGTTAAGTGCTTCCAAGTGAAGCTGCTCTGCTGGGGATCTGCCACTTCTGAGGGGCCCGACTCCTCCCTTTGTCCAGCCTCCGCTTGTGAACGTGTCGTGCCAGGTGCCATTTCCCTCAGATGCACATGCTTTATCATCCTCCTCCTCCCCTGCAGTACTGACTGGCTCTGCCTGCACTAGGTGGGGGTTGTGGCTTGAGCAACTGCCAATTTTAAAGGAGGAAGAAGCTCTTGGCAGAGACAGGATTTCGTTGGGTGGATGGGAGCACCTGAGGGACTCCCCTGCACCTGTCCTTCTTGCTACTGCGCGCCCACAAGGACAGACAGCGAGGAATGGAAGGGAGAGGAGAGAAAATGACGTCCTCGGCCTTTTTTCCCCTAATTTTTTTTTTATTTTTAAAAGAAGAGATAAGCAAAAGATACAGAAACTTCTCAATTTAGTCTTGGATGATTTCTGCTATTAAAAATCACATCAGGTGAAGGAAAACTGCCTATGCATGCAGAGCACACCTACTGTACATCCTACCAGTAGCGAGGCAGAAATCCTACTGGAAAAATGGAGGAAGCAATCTCCCCTGACCATGCTCAATTGAATTTGAACATTCTGTCTTGTACTGGTAGTGGTGGTGATCATTTCCCAGCATCTGGAAATACCTATCCATATTAGGTATTCTTAATCTGGAGCAGAGGAGAACTATATACAAGCGGTATGGACGTGGGTTAAATGTATGTGGAGAATTGCACTGACTGTAAATAAAGACACTAGAGGAGCCAGTTCCCATGTGGGCCTGGATCCTGGGAAGACTTACTCCAGATTCAGGTAACTGCTATAAAGCTATTCTACTCTAACTCGAAGAAATGATCATATGTGTGTGTGAAAATGTGTATTCAAATATGTATGCGTACGTGAGTGTAAGCTCCGAGTTCATTCCTTACCCAGAGGAACGCTGACTTTCCCTGAAAGTATTTTTCCCCTTCAGAAAGCTGGCGAGAACAACTGCACCTGCTCTCTTCAGAAGTAAACTAATATTATATATATTATCTCCCACACACACAAATGGAAAGTCGGCTCTGGTATTGTGCCCAGCAATGCCTCAAGCCTGTGCCCTGCTGCTAAACTCACCCCCTAAAGGAGACACACGCATCTAACAGGATCACCAGTCACAGGGAAATAATACAGGGAGATATCATGAGGCATACAATTGTGCCTTAATGGTATTGGTTCCTTTACAAAAAAATAAATAAATCTAGACAACAGTTCCTGACCTGAATATTTAAATAGAGACAACAGAATACTAAGAGGGTGGGGTGGGGAGAGAAATAAGAGTAGAGTTCAGAACAGGAAGGACAACGTAAACATGAAGATCGTGGATTACTCTGCTGTAACGTACATCTGAGAGTTCTCTCTTTTTTGGTGTGGGGAGTAGATAACTTCCTCTGGCTGCTGGGATTGCCACTAAGGAACAGTTAATCCAGCCTTAATGTCCTGCATTTTTCTTGCAATCACAAAAGGTATACACGTACAGAGAATATAACAAATGAACCAACACACCTGTACGAAAATGGCAACAAATGTTGAAAGAATGAATGAGGCAATTGTTATCTCTCGTCTCGACTATTGCAACCTCCTCCTTGCTGGCCTCCCTCGCTCTCACCTGTCCCCCCTTGTCGCAATCCAAAACTCCGCCGCCAAGGTCATTCACTCTGCCCGTCGCTTTGACCATGTGCAGCCTCTCCTCCTCTCCCTTCACTGGCTCCCCCTTCCTGAACGTATCCTGTTTAAACTCCTGGTTTTCACGTTCAAATCGCTCCACAACCAAGCTCCCCCTTATCTCTCGGACCTAATTTCCCTACGCACTCCTGCACACGCTCTCCGCTCTTCCTTTGTCCCCTCCCTCGCTCTCCCTCGTTTCTCCTGCTCTCCTAACCGCCTTCGACCCTTCTCCCTCGCTGCCCCCTATGCCTGGAACTCCCTCCCTGCCCACATCCGCCTTGCCTCCTCCCTCCACTCCTTCAAATCCCTCCTCAAGACCCACCTTTTCCTTGCTGCCTTTCCCAATGCCTGCTAGTCTTTCCCCTTACTCTTGCTGTCTGCCCTCCTCTGTTGACTGCTGCTACCAACCTCTTTGTAACCAAGTCAAGCATATGCACCTGAGACTTCGCATCCGCTTGAATGTTTGTCTGTCTTCTCCCGTCTCTCCCACTGTCCCCTCTCCCCGTCTCCCTCCTCCCTTTGTCTTTTCGATTGTAAGCCACAGGCAGGGACCGCGTGTAATTCTATGTTCTGTACAGCACCATGCCACACGACTGGCGCTATATAAGTGTTTATTATTATTATAATAATAATAATAATAATAAACCCAAATTCATAAGAATATATTGCTGAACAAATTAGTATGCACAAGAAAACAGGGAAATGTACAAAATTATATAGACAGATAAAACCCCTCTACTACAACGTGGCACAGACAGAATCTGTGAGACAAACGGAAACACAATACAAGAGCAAAGAGTAAAAGGACGCAGGAAACAATGAAATTTCACTGAAAGTGAAGGAATTGACATTTCGCTGGAATGCTTCTTCAGGAATATATTGTCCTGCTGTTCTTACTCGTGCAACAGTACTCCCAACAGTATAATCATGTTGTTGTACAAACATGATCCCCTGTACATTAAATACCTTCCTTGAAGGCTTTGTATGGAAGTGAGGAATTAGGTCTGGCCAATTGGGCCAGCAAAGACATCCTATACATCATTGTAAGAAGCCCCAGACTTCGAGGAAGGAGAGCCTTAGAGAAAAAGCACTCGGTGGGGTAGGTCTTACCAGTAAGAAGTTACACTAAGGAAGCTCCACTTTTTGGCAAAAAAAGAGAAAAAAAGCAAGGCAAGCTGTTTATGGTCCGCTGGACAGGATGCATTAGGTATTAAATGTACAGGGGATCATTTTTGTACAACAACATGATTATACCATTGGGAGCACTGTTGCACGAGTAAGAACAGCAGGACAATATATTCCTGAAGAAGCATTCCAACTAAACGTCAAAGTTTCATTGTTGCCTACGTCCTTTAACTCTTTGCTCTTGTATTATGTTTCTGTTTGTCTCACAGATTCTGTCTGTGCCATGTTGTAGTAGAGGGGTTTTATCTGTCTATTGGTATATTTTGTACAGCCCCTGTTTTCCTGTGCATACTAATTTGTTCAGTAATATATTCTTATGGATTTTTTGGGTTAATTGCCCCATTCATTCTTTCAGCATTTGTTGCCATTTTCGTACAGGTGTGTTGGTTCATCTGCATTTTTCTTGCTACACTAACTTTAGCATACAGCTGGAATATTTCTTAGAAGTTGTAAATAAGTTCTTACCTTTATATCATCTTGGTTGTGGCTTTTGGTTGGTGCTGAAGGCACACAAGGAACAGAACCATTCTCTTCTGCTAAGTCTGATACACCAGAGATGAATTCTAACAGCTGAGCCTGAAGTAAAAGTATTAAGAAGAGGACTGAAATTTGGGGGACAAAGATAGTAGAAAATATTTAAGAACTATAAGAGGATGATTTAGCCTGTTTCTAACCTCCTCTGCCCAGCCTTAAAGAGGAAACCGCTTGCAAAGGTTGCTCTGCCCTTGAAGACACAGGACCTCAAAAGGAGGATCATATAAGCAGAAAACAGAGATATAAACCTGTAAAGCCAGGAGTTACAGATTTTTAATACGGCTATGGTGGACAGAAGTACAACCTTTTCCAATACAAGCTTTAGTCTGTCACTTCAGAAGATGGCTGAAAATAGATAATGTGAGTTTTAAGTGGGTAGTCACCAGACAGACCACCCAAAAGGAAAATAAGTCAGCCAAATATCATCTAGAACACTGAAGGCAGAGTCAAGCCAAAGCCGATGATGCAGGCATCAGTCCATCTCCCCAGCTTCCTTAGACTGATTATTATGTGAAATTCACCAGGGAGAATGCAACCCATCATAGCCACAGTATCTTATGGGACCCAGGACAATTCAAGTGTCAATTTCATTAAAAGCATTATCACTTTCTTCTCACAGAACCTTTGGGTGCATTCAGAAATCACAACCACCTGCCATGACAGTACCTCAGGGTTTCACCGGCATTACTGCAGAGTGGTCTTTTTCATGTCTGTCTGTCTAGATAAACTGTGTGGTAACTCTGAGGTGACCCATGACAGAGGTATTGTATCATGGCATTTCAGTACAGCAAGAGAATATCATTTCCCAAGAGGGACTGCGTTGCTGGCTGACATTGAATTAGACAGGAGGGCATGGAAACATGTGTTAGTGTATAAGTTACCGTAGTGTAAATCTTAGAAAGATTTAGTATTCTGAACAGCAATTCTTTATTAATTTATAGTCTGCCATTTCCTTATAGCTCAGAACTTACTGCATACTAAGCATAATTATGACTTATTCAGGGCTTTTGTAAAGATTTTAGTATTAAGGAGGTCTCAGGAATAAAGCTCTGATCTGTAGAGCATGTCAGCACTTAGTCAGAAGGGTCCTTACAAAGACTTCAATCCAGGAAGACTCGCAAGTCATGATCATCAATTTCTGGTGCAAATCATCCTGATGCCAGGACAGAAGGGTCTATTTCAAGACTCCAATCCCAAAGGCCTCTAACATCATTCTTTACACAACTGAGCCATGAAACTATATTCTTTCAGCCAAAAACTGGTGTGCCTGTAGTGCAGTGTTTGAAACCTCCTGTGTCAGTGTCTATGCCCTACTGGCACCAGAGGCAGCTGAAGCCTCCAAAGTCTTCATATTCGCTGCAATTAAAAATACAGAACTTGCTTTTGTTTAAGCCATCAAAATATTGCATACTTAATGTAATAAGAACATATGAAGTGCCATATAGACTCAAACCAATGGTCCATCAAGCCCAGCATGCTGTCTCTGACAGTGGCCAATTTCGGTCAAATGGCAGAAATATCAGCAGTCACAATGGGCAATCCATTCCATTCACACCCTGCTCCAGACAGTAAGAAGTTCCCATCTTGTAATCTACTTGGCTAATAGCCATTAACTGACCTATTCTCCAAGAACTCATCCAGTCCTTTTTTAATCACAGCTATACTACTGGCTCTGATAACCTCCTCTGGCAACAAATTCCACAATTTAACTGTGTTGAGTGAAAAAAATACTTCCTTTAATTTGTTTTAAATCTGCCACCAGTTAATTTCATGGAGTGGCCCCTAGTTCTAGTACTACTTGAGAAGTTAAACAAGTTTCCCCTATCTACTAATTTCACTCCACTCAAGATTTTATAAGCCTCTATCATATCCCTCTCTGAGTCTTCTCTTCTCCAAGCTGAAGAGCCCTAACCTGTCAAGCATCTCTTCATACAGAAGCCATTCCAAGGCCTTGATCATTTTTGTTGCCCTTCTCTGCACATTTTCAAGTTCTATTATATCTTTTTTGAGATGGGGGGACCAGAATTGCACACAGTACTGGAGGTGCAGTCACACCATTGATTTATATTGGGGCATTATGATATTTTCAGTTTTAATCTCTATCCCTTTCCAACTACTTCCCAACATTGATTGCTTTTTTGACCACCACTGTGCATTAAGCTGATTAGAACCTAATTTAGAACCCAGCAATGTGTACGTATAGTTTGGATTATTATTTCTTATGTGCATCACTTTGCATTTGTCCATATTAAATTTCATCTACTATTTAGATGCCCAGTCACCTAGTCTCACGAGATCCTCTTGCAATTCTCACAGTCCACTTGCGTTTTAACTACCTTGGATAACTCTGAGATATCTGCAAGTTTTATCACCTCACTCTTTACTCCTTTTTCCAGATCACTGATGAAGATCTTCAACAACACGGGACCCAATACAAAGCCCTGTAGCACACCACTATTTACTTTTCTCCACTGTGAAACTAAACGTTTAATCAGTATTGTCAAACCTACAATAAAGATACCTAGACAATTAAAAAGTATCCCCAAACTAAACCCTCAAGACAGAAGGCCCCAGAGCAGCTTCTCCATATCTGCACTACAGCACAGCTGGAAGGAGCTGAGGTGGCTGGTTGCTCCAAACCTTTATGTTCAGAACAAAGCTTTATGTGGAGCCACATGGAAATAGGAGGATTGGGCACATCCCCACAGATGCTGCTTTCCAGAGGATTCTGTAATCTGAATCAAACAGTACTCCACATCCACGTACAGAGACCAAAGGAACAGGATTACATATCTGAACTGGAGCTAATTTTATTTCTGCACATATCTTAGTTGGCTAGATTTTATTTAAATATAAAAGAGACATACTTACAGGGAAAGTTGCTTCATGTTGAGGTTCAGAAGTTAATGCCTCGTGCTTCTGGTAGATATCTATTAGGTCCAGCATGTTGCTGCGCTTTAAGGAGCTATCATAAGCCTTCCTTATGTCAGTGTAATTTTCAGGCACTTCCATATTTTCATACAATAACCTCAGTTTGTCATGTAGCAAGTATTTCCAAGTTGCAATGACATTACTAAGAGAAACTGTGAAATCTCCAGAATGCTAATAAAAAGGGGGGGACAAGTCAAGCTTCATTCATAGTGTAGTTATCAAAAACCTTAACACATCAGCTACATATTCCTTTTAAACAAAATAATAATCCTGTATTTTAAGCAATTTTAACCCTAAAAAAATTATACTTGAAAAATGGTACTCCCTATAACTAGAGCTCTCCAATATACAGACTGCACAATATCATTTGAATATACTACATATTGGGCACAAATCCTTTTACCTCTGGCACATGTGCATTATTTTAGCCAGGCAAGTGGTCACATTGACCTGAGCAGAATTATTCACGTGCATATGTTAAGTATGTACTGGATCAGGATCAGAATGTAATTTCAATTTCATGTGCACTCCAAAAGCAAGAATCTGCACAGGTTTTGAAGAATCCCATTTTAAAATTTGCTAACACAATCCTCAGTGATAGGAAGCAAGTTGCTGTGAAATAGTGTTGTTACATACACCATGCCTAACTCAAACCCACAAAAAGAAATAGCATATTCATTCAACAGCACACACCCTAGACCAACAGCTGCCAAAGTTTTACCTGTGTTGGGACTTAAACATGGCCACTCCTTAAACTTAAGTTGAAATGAGACTGCAACTCTACATTTTAAAGATAAAATATAGAACTCAGGAAGCTTTATAATGCCTATACAATAATATCACTACTTCTCACCTCACCCATCCAAAGGCGCCACAGGTGCTGCATGCAAGTGCATTACAGAAAGAATAAAGTGTAATTAAACAAACCTGCCACAGATATCCCTCTGTGAAGAGTGTGTGTAAAGATGCTATAATGTGTGTAATGAACTGCAAGTATAACAATTAATGTGGTAGATGCATGTTGAGTGAGTGTGTGTGTCGTCCTAACCAAACCCTCTTAGAGATCTGTAGGTACACGTGCGAGAGATGTTCCTAGAAAAGCAGCGCGCTACACTCCCTAGTGGTCTTCACTCCTACTACTACCTCTGCCTGTGTATATAAGCCACGGTTTTCCCACCCTTTTCTAGTGGAGGTGATTTTAGTGCCATCTACACAAAACTGTGTACTGCATGCAGTGCTAACACTACTAAAGGGCCGTGTGCAGAATACGTACACAGACATGCACGCAGCAGTACATAGTGATGTCGTATAACCTGGACAGCATGCCTGCTCCATCCCTGGAGTTACATAGCTCCTACACAGGTCACTGAAAGGTCACTTCGCTAGGTACACTGGCTTAAATTTGGTTTTTAAACCTTATAAGCATGAACAATGAACAGAAAATGCAATTTAAATGTATGATGACAATATTTAAACAAATAATTGTATGGTCAATAGGCAGTACAAAATATCTAATTAAATCCAGCTGCAGCAATAACCACAAACTATCACACACCAAAGTCTTAATTATGTTGCGAAATGTGAATGGCCGTGGTGGTGGTGGTGAGTGAAGAGATTTCTCATACAAGGACAACTAAGCCACAGTGGAATGTCATTAAGAGTGTTTTTAAAAGAGTATGGCAATGTGAATGGCACTGCTGCGGAGCACCCACTTAGGTGGAGCGCATGGGGAGGGATTCAAACTGGTGGCTCCTAGCATGGCTTCCCTGGCCATGTAGTTAGCTGCCAACACTCCCTCTGCCATGGACCATGGGGGAGGAGGGGAAGCATGCTGGGTTGGCCTTTGCAATTGACATGTTCCCAGCATAAAAGTATAAAGTTAACCAAAAGAACACAAGACAAGGAGACAAGCAAGGGGACACACACAGGAGAGACGCTTAAAGATGGAGCTAAGCATAGCATATAGGACACAAACAATACAACACAAGGTACTCAACTCATAACACATAGAGGTTCCAGAAAACAACAGCAAGAAAGCACAAAATAAGGACCATGTGATATACACGCTGATCATGTCAACCTTGATCACCTCAGCTTAGGTAATGCCGCCAAGAACAGCTGCAGAGTGATTACACTGATAATGATAACAAGCTTGTTAAAAAGGGACAGTGCTGTCTCAGTGCTGGTCAATAGAAGCCTCCACAGCTAGGGCATTCCTAGTGGTGCTGGTCAATGGAAGTCTCTGCAGCCACAGAGTTCATAGAGGAGAATGGCTCGGGTGAGCTGTACCTGACACTCCCCTAGCCTCTCCACCAAGAACTGCTCCAGTAACTCCAGGAAGCTGGGGGGGAGGCGGGAGTTTAAACAGAGTCCTTGCCACCCCTGACCATGCTTGTTAGCTCCCCCACAACACTGCCCAGCCGCAGGCTAGTCACAGATCACTGCCTTTAAAACGGACAAGGCAACAGCACAAAGGCTCCTCACCTGGCCATGGATAGAATAAAATGCTGCCCTCGTGTCATATTCTATCCACAGGCTAAAATATGGAATTAAAATGTAAATTGCTCCCACAGTGACTTACACATTTACAAATGATAAGCAAAAGCTGACAGGGGGCATCACAGATGAGTTTTAAATCACAGTACGTTTAAGTTAAACAACAACAACACTACCCTGTGTTAAACCCAAAGATTGCCAAGTGCAGAGAAAAGCCCAGTTTCCACAACTTTTCAAAGCAATGTAACATTTTTGTTTCCCAACTGATTTTCTTCAAACTTGCACAGATACAAACTCTTGCCCAAAGAACTCTTCTGGCCAAATCACAGAGTAATAGCAGCGATTGCCACAATTTCATAAGCATTAGAAATGTCGAAGTTTTAACACAAAATGCTCCTCGCCTTAACTATAGAGTGATCTTACCTCTCTATAAATGGGACAGGGCATCAAGTACAACACAAGCAAGGTGACTAGGCAGAACGAACACCAACAGAGGAAATGGGGCCCAATCTAAAAAATTTGAGAACCACTGGAAATCCCCATTTTCATTCTCTTTCCTTTGAATAACTGTCTAGTTTAAGTGCCAATGAAATGTGTCTAGAGTTTCATAGATTTTAGGTTACAAGGTAACCTGTATGAAAGATCAGATTAATTTTCTCTAAGACCATACTGTAATTTTCCATGTAAACTTCATGTTAAGAAAAAAAATGTAGTCATAATAAAACCATAACCCATTTATATTGAAACAGCAGCACACTTGAGAAAGTGTTTTTTCAATTTGTTTTGAAACAAATTCTTTCAAGTGCAACTACTTAATCTTTAGTATGATAATTCAGTCAAAACCTTTTCTCACAAGATCAAGAGTAGGCAGAGATTAATAAGGTTTCTATTGGTGTTGTAAAAACATTTAAAATTCAAATAAAAATGCACTCCAGGTATCAGTTTCAGGATTAGGTGCCCACCATGACAGCATATACTATTATTCATAGAAATGATTGTGAGAGTCTGTGGTAAAAATCAGAAAATATTTTGCTAGGAGCAGATGCCAGCTGGCTAATATCTGAAGGAAGTTCAGGAAGTTCAGTGCTTCAGTTCTGTGATAGACATCAGGAATATTGTATTTCACAAGGATAAAATGAAAAGGCAAGGTTTACACATTTAAAGCAATGTTCAGCTGTTCATTTTGATAGTATATTTTATCCTCAGTGATAGGAAGCAAGTTGCTGTGAAATAGCGTAACTGCATACTCCATGCCTAACCCAAACCCACAAAAAGAAATAGCAATTTCAGCAATGTTCAGATGTTCATTTTTATAGCATATTTACATTGAGAGTATGCTCTCTTTGGACATTTACTGAAGTCTTATTCTAAAATTAAAAGTTTAGATTTCAATGTTATTTTCTTACACTTTACAATATTTCAGTTTTCTTCTAGGGCTAACTGGTTAGCAAGACAGTTATTTTCAAAGCTGTTTAAGGACTGAAAGAGTTACACAATGTTTGTGCTTGACTCAAAGTGACACTGCTTTATAAAACTAATTACTTTAATTACATATAATAGAATCACATTAAATATTTTTCCCCACATGGAGATGCTCCCCCCTTTAAAAGATATAAACGTATAGGGTAACTACAGACAAGATCCAGTACAGATTTCCAAGCAATTTCATGAACGAGAATTCAACCCCTTGCAACAGCTGTTACACAGGAGGAAGCAAGATGCACAGAATAACTTCCATGGCATGACCCAAGAGAGTTCATTGGAAAATCCACACTAAGGCCTTCTCCACTTGACAATTATCTTGGTGCAACGTCTCTTCACTATGCTTCACACCAGCAGCTGTGCTATCCCCTACCATGTTTGGGCAGTCACACTACAGGCTGAGTATAAGGCAACTTCATTCCTGTTTTATTTAACAAATAGTCCAGTAGTAGTTGGAAGACAATTAAATTTTCTGTATTTTAAAAGTGCATATGCTGACTGTTGACATACTAAAAATGTACACACACACACACCAGAAAACGAGTGTAAATGAGTGTAACTGTTCATTGTATTAATTAGTATTAATCAGCAGCTGTAAATCTTTAAACAAAAATTATTTTAATTTTCCTTGTAATGTTATGTGTTAAAAGTAGAAGGGCTAAAAGGGCAGAAAGGACTGAAAACTGGATGTTACATTTGCAGAGTGTATAACTCATGTTTCCCTTCTTTGCAAGTGCCGGACACAATTATTACGCCAAGCGTGCTAAAGATTACGTTCAGCAAATGAGAGGACTTAATGAAAGGTATCCAGAAGTGGAAAAAGTGATGAAAGGGAGTCATTTCACTTTGAGGAGGCAGAACAAGATGTGGGCTGGTGTTTGGATAGATATCATAGAGCAAACACTTATGAAATCGGCCAAGAGAAGAGAAGGGATGACGCATGGAAGAGGAAGGACAAAAAGTGAACAAGACCTGTGGATTTTGAGTCACCCAGCATGTGGTGCAGTTGTATACGCATTAAGCATCTTGACAGGGGTTGTAAGAAGCAGCAGTGAGCAGCACGTTGACCTTTCTGATGAAATAATGTCAAGAGATTTGAAAGACTTCAACAAGATCCTTCAGTCCTTGCAAGACCACAATCCACTTCATCCCAGTCGCAAAGGCTTGGTAAATAATATTTTCAGTGGAATAATGGATAGCGAGGAAAAGGTGGACGTTTAAAAAGCAGATATAATCAAGTGGAAAATACAGGACAAACTAACTGACAGTTCTTTCAAACAGTGTGACCATGCACAAATCACAGCAAGCTGTAAATATGAGAGTGCTGAAGAAAGATGTTATTGCAAATGAAACTTAACATGTAGACACACATTTGCTAACCCAGAGAACGTTGTTGGCTCTCTCCACAGACACTGAATTGCAGGTATCAGCAGACTACTTTAAGTATGAGTTGTCCACATTGCCACTTGTCTTATTTGATTCAAAAACACAGTTTATGAAGAAGACTGAAAAGTTAACTCTAGCAAAAGCTACTGAAGATATGACCTCTAAGAGTATCACAACAGTAACCAGTACTCCTACCGCGCCAGAGGGAACATCTTACATAGTTGATAGAGAAGCACTACTGCACCTTCTTCCATGGCCAAAAGAAGGAACATATGAGGATGTTCTCACTCTGTATGGAACCTACATTGCACAAAAGTATGGAAGTGTAACTGTTGTTTTTGATGGGTACGAGACTGCCATGTGTTAAAGATATGGAGCATCTACACCAAACAAAGAAATCATTGATGACTGTAGAGTTTGTCAAGAAGTCAATAGTTACAGTGAGTAAAGGACCCTCTCTCTCAAACAAGGAAAGCAAACAGTGCTTTGTGAACATGCTCTGGAGATACTTAAAAAACAAAGGTCACACTGTAGTCCATGCCAAAGATGACGTCAACACTCATTATAAAAAATGCTGTAGAATTAGCAGAAAGCAGACATATGACAGTCAGTGCTGATGATACAGACATACTAGTCCTTCTCGTGCATCATGGAAAAGAGAACATAGTGATGCGGTCCACAACACGCACAGGAAAAAAACCATGATATTAGTACCATGCAATAAGCGGTAGGAGTGGAGGGATGCAAAATTCTCCCCTTCGCTCATGCCACGATTGGTTGGGATACAACCAGCTCTAGATTCGGAAAGAATACAACGTCAATATTCCATCAGACTGGAGGGGAGCGGGGCTCGTGGGGTCCGGCTTGTTCAATCCGCCAATTTGTGAGATCATCTGGCAAAGCTCCCCACCGTTACGTAATTCAACATTGCCCCTGGAGCGACCTGATTTGTGGCGAGACCCAGTTGCCAGCTGTTTCCTGATTACCACCCCAAGAGACTGCGCCTCTGTTGATACCCGTCCCTGGGTCTTTGAAGTGCTGCCGAGGCTATGGCGGCGCCATAGGCACGCGCCAGTGCGTCGCACCTAAGGGTGTCGCCGGTTGGGCCAGGGCTGTCCTCTGCTTGGGCCTTGAAGTTTCCTTACCCGAGACTGTGCAAACGGACTTGGCTATGGGCAAGAGGAGAAGGAAGGAGGGGATGCTTACTCGTGCTCAATCCAGAGCCCGGCAATCATCATTAAGAGACTACTTGCGGTCCCCCGAGGTGGTCTCATCTCAGAACGGCTCCGATTTTCAGGCCACTTCCAGTAAAACACTAGCCCTGGAGGATACCCCGGGGGATCGGTCAGGACTTGTTGATGCTCCATCTACTCCTTGCCCCGGAATTACACCAATAGATCCAACAGAGGTGACTACAGGATTTTCTCATTTTGTTTATAATAATAATAATGGGGACTCTACTATGGAACAGCTGGGTAATCAATGTTTCGCTCTGGGTGATTTACTCTCCAAGTTGTATGCCCAGCTGGAGAACATTAATATGCAGCTCGAACTTCATAGACTCCAGTTGGGGATTATCATCGACACATTCAAATTAAATAGGGCTGATATTCATTATACTGAGGAGCCCCCCCCCCCCCGGGCCAAGATCTCGACAGGACCGAAGTCCACCATGATGATATTTGTCACCAGGAACCATCCCCTGGGCGTATAGGTATCAGGCTATCTGAGATTAATAAGCCATCCCTTTTACAGAGGGATCCCCAGGCATTGGTTTTTAAAGCTGTTCCCTTGCCTATAGGGTATTTGCCTTCCTGGACATCTAAGTATTGTATACAACATCATTTGTCCTATATTTTAGATATATCAAATCAGTTTGGATTCTATACTTAGCTACCAGTCGTTGCCATCAGCTCCGCACACTTATCGGTTACTGATACAGTTTTCTTCACCATTGATAGTGGATGATCCCTGACATGTCCATCTGTTTGCCACTTGGGGGATTTATCTATCGAGGTCTTTTGTCATTTCTGTAATTTCTGCTTTGTTACCATCTGCCCCTAAGGGTGCAACTGTTTCAACTAGTGATAATCAAGATAGTTCTAGCCTTGCCTCGTTATCTGGAAGAAAGCCTAGCCAGGCATTTCAACAGTTGGTTACTATCCCCTCGGAATCCCAGATGGTACTTAGCCTCCAGGAGGCGTACCGTCAGGCCTAGGTTTCCAACAAGGTAGTTGGGGATAGTGTGGAATGCCAGGTTTCACTGCAGCTTTTAGCTGCGGCTAAGCCAGCCACTTCTCCTTTAAATAGGGGTAATCTAAATCAGGCAGAACTTCAATCTAGACCAAGTAGATCGGTGCCTAAACCTTCTATTATATCTCACTTAAGGGCACTCGCCCATTCAGATGATGTTAGTAATAATTTTCCTACTCAAAGAAGGAATGACATAGCCATTATCCGCCTCCACTATGGGTATAACAGATGGTGACGCTGGTAATTTATGTAATTTATTTAACTTACTTAATCCCTCCATCAATACAGCCGCCTTGGCACAGGTGCAGGAGTTAGTTGCCCAACCAGTACCAGAGGGCTGTTTAGATTCAATAAGCCCTGGCACTGGCCCGCCCTGTTCCATTGGTTTGACTAGCCCCGGGAGCTCTAGAAGGGAACTTGAATTTATGTTCCTGGAACCTAGCAGGTTGGGATAGGCATAAAATGGACCCAGATTTTCTTGCTTATGTGGGGAAGTTCCATATTATTTGTATCCAGGAAACCTGGTCTAAATCTTCGTTGGTCCTGGAGGGTTTTAAGGCTTACGATCTACCAGCTACTACTTACGGCACTAGAGGTTGCCCTTGTGGTGGCCTGGGTTGCTTCATCTCCAGTAGAATAACGTATCAGGACATTGAGGTTATTAAAATACCCGCTTTAGCCATAGCCCTTGTCTTCTCTATTGGAGTACTAACTTGGGTTATAATCTCTGTAAATATTCCACCGTGTAATGCAGGATCTTTCAGACAAACCTGTTGGACTGATCTGGAGGACCTGGTAGACTCCCTCATAAATAAATATCCAGAGGGTTTAATACTTCTAGCAGGAGATTTTAACGCAAGGTTAGACGCAAGCAACTAGGTTTTTTCACAATATTGAGATCCTCTGCCACAGGATCCATTTGGCAGACTTTCATTTAGGGTATCAAAAGACCCCAGGACCAATGCATCAGGCATTAGGTTAACCAAATTTGTTACATCTAATAGGTTTTATATCCTAAATGGGTCAGGTTTTGGTGATGTCAGGGGGGAGCTTACCTACTTGGGGCAGTTAGGGTTCAGCACTGTTTTTTTCTTTTTGGTTTCATCCCTTGTGATCCCCTAAATAATGGATTTCCATGCGGGGACAGTGTTGGTCAGTGATCATGTCCCATTGGCCCTCTCCCTGGACATAACCACTCCTCTGTCCCAAGGCCGATGACATGGACCTGGACAAACTGGAATTTCACAGTTCTGTCCAATGGGACAGGATACCCGCAAGTTTTCTAGCTGCTATTATTTTGGATCCTGGTTGCCTGTACCTGCACGAAGCACTCCTTCCTTCCTTTGGAGATACCAGTGCCGTGGATCTATATAACCAACTGATTGATAATTGTGGGCAGTTTCTTAAAACCCTAGGATCAGGAGCATCCGAACAATCTATACAACTCTCAATAAAGATCAGTAAGGGTTGGTATTACACGGAATGCAAGGCCGCCAAGGCTAAATTGGCCAGTCTGTACAGAGAATATAGGAAGTCAACTGCTACCAAACTCCCCTCTTCTTATCATGTACTCAAGATGGAGTACAGGAACCTCATAAGAACTAAGAAAAGGCAGTTTGCCCAAAATTGGTGGGCTAGATTGCAAGCAGCGGCAGAGCAAAAGAATAACAAGGAGTTTTGGAGGCTAGTTAATGGAAGTATTCCTACAAACCTGTTATGGTAGTTTCACCAATTTTACCTAGCACTTGAATGGAGCACTTTTATCAACTATTTAACCCCAGTTTAGACAATATCGGCTGGGAGGAGTTCTTGGACAACAGCGACTTGGGGCCCTAATGGGCACCGGTCACTATAGACGAAGTACAACTCCTGGTTGACTCCTTTAAAAACGGCAAAGCCACAGGTTGCGACTTAATTCATGTTGAGTTTCTCAAGACACACAGGGACTGGTGGTTCCCAGTATTGGCCGCGCTTTTTACGGCTATTAACAACATAGGGGCCATACCACTAGGATGGGGAAGAGTGATTGTTGTCCCCATCTTTCAAAAAGGCTCCAATAGCGATCCGGCCAATTACAGGCCCATCAGCCTCTTGTGTGTTGTGGCAAAGATATATGCCAAATCTCTGCTACATAGGTTTACCGATTGGCTGGTTGAAGAAAAGATCATTGCTACTGAACAGGCTGACTTCCAGCAGGGGCGCTCCACCACTGAACTACGCCTAGCCCTCTATCATATACTTGCCAAGCACAAGTATCGCAATGGGTCCTTTTTTGCTGCCTTCTTGGATTTGAAGGCAGCATTTGACTCCATTGATAGGGTACTCCTTTGGAAGAAGTTGACTGATTCCACCGTAGACAGGCGCCTGCTATATTTAATCCGTTCATTATATACCAAGTCTTCCCTCTCCGTGAAGGTTAACCGACAGGGGCATTTGACAACGCCCATCAATATTACTAAGGGTGTCCGGCAGGCCTGTGTGTTGGCACCAGCCCTGTTTAGTTACTATATAAATGATGTGGCATCCTTGATGGTGGCCCCAAAATGTTTTCCACCAAAATTAACGGAGAGATCTATAGGATGCCTACTATTTGCAGATGATGTAGTGCTCCTGTCCCAAACGCAAGTCGGGCTAAAGAGGCAGTTGGCATCCTTTATGTCCTTCTGCAAAGAGATGAAACTTATTATTAGTACCCAGAAGTCAAAGGTCGTGGTATTTACGAGTAAGAGGAGAACCTATAATTGGGACATTATGGGGCAAAAGTTTCAGCAGGTCTCTAGCTTCCACTATCTATTGTTCCATCAGTCAGCAAGTTGGAAGCATCATGTTCAGTGAGCCATTCTAACTTCCAAGGGCCCCTCTCAAGCAAGATTGTGGCTTTTTGTGCGAGCAGGCAGGTCAGCTGTTTCATCTGCAATTCAGACACATAATGCCAAAGTTCGTGCACAAGTGCTGTACGGGGCTGAAATTTGGGCTCCTTTTTTTGCCCACATTTTAAACCCAGTACATGCGAAGTTCCTACATGGTCTTTTGCATGCACTGAGGGGCACGCCATATGCGGCACTTAGGGCAGAATGTGGCCAATTAAGTTGGCAGCAAGTGAGCAGGCTCTTAGGTTGTGGTGCAAGATGGCAAACCCCCAGTGCTCTGAGTTATTGTGTATTATTGGAACTGACTCCTTTCAGAATCCTTGGTTAGGTAGAATCCAGGTATCCCTTGTACGGATGGGTTTGTCAGTAGAATACCTTGCACATAACCCTTTGGCCTCTCTCAGTAAGGAAGTCATAACCAGGTCACATGATATAGATATGCAATCGGAAATGGGTAGAATTGCTGCTTCCCCGCATGTGTCATTGTATTCAGTTTTTGTACCAGATCCAGGGCAGATGGCTTTACTACCTACAGACACAAATTTCTGCCCGGAGTAAAGATTTAATTTTGTCTGCCCGCTTTAATGCACTACCATCCCAGGTTATGGAGGGACGTTTAGCTGGCACTCCTTTTGGAAGTAGGCTGTGTCCATTTGATAGAGAATCTGTGGAAACTGTGGGACATATGCTGCTCTATTGCCATCTGTATGATCACCTGAGGCAACAGTTCTTGAGGGAATATTTGGCTAAACTCCCAGGCAGGTCGGAACTAGCGATTCTTTCCTTTTTATTGGACAGCTCTGATATGGGTGCTATTGAGAATATGGCTTGTTTTGGGGCCCGTATGTTTTATAGTAGGAAAAATTTTATGGCATTTAAACCAGTCCAAGATAGTCCTTAATTTACATGGACTAGGAGGAACCGAAGTGTAAATTACTTCATTAGAGTTCTCAGTGTGCTACATGTTTCAATTTATATGAATTGTGCAGTATTTTAAATGTAATTACTTCATGGGTGGGTTGCTGTATTTGTCTTGGGCTAAACAATTTGTCAGAGTCCATATAATCTGAAGGATTTTATTTTATTGTATTTGGCAATCTGTTAATTTGATATCTAACCGTTTGTATCTTGGTAATTCGTTATTTGATATGCAATGGCCAATGGCCACGCAAATAAAAAATATTCATTCATTCATATTCCATCACCTTCTAAACGCAAAAAAACTATCTGATTGGGCATTATTGTTTGGCGAGACAGAACAAGTCACTAAAGAACAACTGACTGTGGTAGAGCACAAAATACTGTCAGCTATATATGGAGGAAATGAAGAAAATCCAGATCTTGACAAACTGCAATATGAACTATACATGAAGAAAATCTCGACAGCAAAGAAGGAGCTTGACATTGCACATCTACCTCCAACAGTTGATGCCACAGATTACGACTTGTGCTGGGTACATTACTAATGTATAATACGGAAAACACTTGGAGTTAACGAACCAGATTAAAAAAAACAGGAATGGCACCTTTTACAAAGACAACTACAGCCCATAACTACGAAAAAAGAACCTGCACCAAAAAATTACTAAAGACAATTCACTGCACCTGCAAAATCACTGTGGATGTGGTAAACGATGTACATGCTGAAGTTACGGTCTTGCATGCACAGTAGCTTGCGAGCTCTGCAGTGGAATCGACTGCACAAATGCATCACCAATTGTTAGTGATGAGGAAGAGGAATAAGCAGCAACATTGTTCTTGATGTACCAATGAACATTACTGTTAGTTTGTTATTTCGTTTCTTCGTTATATAGTTATTTCAAGCTTCTGAACTGTTGATGATGATCACATCAAAACTTGGGAAATGTTGAACAAAACACATTTTGATTGGAAATGTGATAAAAAATTTAAACCTTACATTTAAACATCAATTGCATTCAAAGTTGCACAAAAGTTTTTAAAATTGCATAGAAATGTTCTATTAAAATTAAAATTGCATAAATATTTGCATAAAATTGGCATAAAATTTTGAATTCATGTTGATTCATTTTTTGGCCAGATCAATTTAGATTAAGGCCTTTTAGGTTCAGTTTTCAATAAACCTTAATATAAAAAATGGATCACCTTTTTTTCTCTTGCTTTGGCAAGACCAGTAAGCTTGACATCTGTGCCAGGCAAAATGGTGGAAACTATAATTAAGAACAGAATTACTGGGCATGTAGATAAACATGGCTTGATGGTGTCACGGCGCGACGTCATGACAGGAGGCCGCGACGGGGGATTCAGCAGCGAAAGGAACGCCAGGTAGGGGCAGGCCAACGGCAGGTTCAGAGAGGGCCAGCCCCGAGGGCTCACCAGGCCCCGACCACGCCGCAAGCCACGCCCCCTCCACAAGTGGAACCGCCCCTAGCTACCACTCCGGCCACGCCCCC